>QXCR01000047.1:0-345751 GCA_004380135.1 Stemphylium vesicarium | reverse complement strand
CCCCCCCCCGGCTGGGGGAGAGCTATCATGGACCATGTCAGGCCCCATCAAACCCCATGGGCTCGGTACGCCAATACCATGTCCCAGGATTCGCAGCCTACGCATCGTGCGAAACGCCTCGAGCAACAATATCACCACGAATCATCTTGCCCAGAACGCCTCAAAAGCTTGCTCTAGTGCCAAAAGCACCCACGCCCAGCACCCCAAGTCTCCATAGTCCCTGAATCTGGGGAATCTGGGGCTTGACACTATGCTCGTGACGGAGACATTCTCTCCACCTGATGGATGGAGTGGCGTGGCCGTGATTTTCCACGAATGGGGCATGGGACACTAAGTGTTGAGGCGCCGTTGTTTTCGGGGAGTAGCGACTGGGGATGAAGCCGAGATAGCGCGTCTAGCCTCTGAATGGTCAAGACTGCCGGCGACACGTTCGCAAATGGGTAGTAGTTCCTTCACCGTCAAGCCCAGCCAAGCCTGGACACAAGGAAGATGCGGCGCGGGAAAGCTTTTGGCTGCCGTCTGGGTTCTCTTGTTTCCACGTTTCCGAAGCTTGAGACTGCGACAAGTTTTTTGCTTGACGTTGCCCATTGGTGTGGCGTCGGTCAGACGTCGCTGCTGAAGCCGTCGTAAAGTTATTCCATGGTACTTTGATATGCAAGCGAGGCTGGATTACAATAAGCTTATGATTCATGCTAGAGGGCATCGCTTGATAACCAGCTGTGGAGCCCGGGTGGGTCGGCGCAATGGATAGCGGGCGCTGACCTCCATACCGCATCCTGCATCCTTTGAGTTGCAGAAGGGAGCCAGTGCTGAAGGGGCCCCATCAGCGCAACAAGCCAATACTCCGCGTGACGATCCTCGGCGGGCGCGGAGCGAAGGCCGAATATCCGTTTCAGATATCTTTCGACATGCCGCGGTATCCTTGGTGCTCAAGATGAGGTTCTATTTGCGCCGAAATGAGTTCATCTCACCTGGGCAGACATGTGGCGCGATCACGTGAATGCAAGCCACTATTGATGGCGGTGCGCTCATCCCACTTTTCCTAGGCTTCGAGACCGAGACCCTTTCTCACCGCCCGCATCCGCCCACCGTTTTCCACGCAGCAAGTGAATCCTTCCCACTACAATTTACTACCGAAAGCTGTACCGACTAGACAGTCTATACTCTCAAGATGCCTTCAGGACAAGGAGGTAAGCGCCAAACCCTCTGCACAAAGCGATGCGGGGTCATGGACGATATCGCGCAGGCATAAGGCTGACAGAGTAATGCAGCGGGTACCAACCCCATTCACAACAAGAAGAAGAAGACGGTCAAGGCCGAGTTGGACGAGGACGATCTCGCCTACAAGAACAAGCTCGCTGCTGGTGCGTACTCTCCCCCAGTTCTCGCTGTCGCCGCCCGACATCTCCACGCGGACGGCCCCCGAAGCGCCACCAACACATGCGCCCAAAGGATAGACATACTGACAATACACAGAGAAGAAGCAGCGCGAAGAGCTGGCCAAGTCGGTCGGTAAGGGCAAGGGACCGCTCAACACGGGCTCCCAGGGCATCAAGAAGTCTGGCAAGAAATAAGCGCCTGACTCACACGGACGAGCGAGCGAGAGGACCATCGGCTACGGCGATGCGGCACGACGATTTGATATGAAAGATACCACGGCCTAGGAGTCATTATCAACGAGGGCGTTCATATATACTGGCAATGAATGCATGGGAATAAGCCATCACTGATCCTTCCGTTGTTCAGCAGGGTGATGTCTTTGCTGACCGTACTGACCTCGCTTCCTACAGCGCAGGGTTTAACGCACCGTGCGACGCTGTGAATGCATCCAGTCAAGTGGAAATGCTGTAGAGTATTTGAAATTTGTTCCAAGAATACTACTGAAGAATACTCTCATGTTACTACCCAGCTTCTAGGTTCTCGTCATCCGGTTGCAGCCTTCCTCGGTCGACAACATGAATCTCGGTCGACAACATGAATCTCGGTTGACAACATGAATCCGTCGCCTTACCTCCCGCCTCTCGCTCCCCCGCCTTTCAGATTAAATAGCGTCTCCGCATTTACCCAAGCTATCCTTTCATACTCAATTTTAGTCAAGAATCCGCTTTCTCTAAGCTCCTCCATCAACTCTTTGCCTCTTTCCTCGAGTGGGTAGTTACTCGCGTACAACACACGGTCCACGGGTATCTGCTCCAGCAGTGCTCTCAAACTCGACATGTCCTCCGCATCGGCTGTCGTGACATAGATGTTGTGTTGCCAGACGTCCAGAAAGCCGCGCTTGGGTTTATCGGCAGCCGGTATCGAAGTCAATAGGTTTTCGATGCGCGGGATAAGGGAAGGTAGTGCGCCGGGATGCGCGAGGATGAGTCGCAGGTTGGGATGTCGGTCAAAGACACAGTTGAGGTAGAGGTGTACCAGCGGAAGAGGCGACATGATATGCGACGTATGGAGGTGTGTCAGAATAGGTCCAAGGACACCAAAAGGAAGGTCATGTTGGTATTCGGTAACCTGTATGCATCAGCCTTGTCTCTTTCTCTCTCCTCCCCATTTTCCCTGATCACCCCAATTGTCCCAAATAAAATCGAACACTGACCTCAGACGCCAGCGGCCACAACCCCCTAATCAAAATCGGCACGCGAAACTTCTCCGCCTGATTCCAAAGCTCCCACCACTCTTCCCTGTCGACCTGCATCCCCCCTCCTCCCTTTCCAAGCGCCACCACCCCGCCCACAAAGCCGTATCTGTTCACACACCGCACCAGCTCCCTCGCGGCCTCCTTGCCGTCATTCGGCAATCCGGCCAAAACGGAAAATCTCTCCGCATTCATAAGCACCGCCGATGCCATGGCGTCGTTGTACTTGATGCATACCTGCGGCGCGGCGAGAATGGGTATGTGACTGATGATCTGCCGCGTGTGACCTAGCGAGCGCATGTCCTTCAAGCGGCCGGGACCTAGGTTGCGCAGTTTGGTGAGGGTGGGCGTGGCGATTAGGTGGAGGGATGGTTGGGTGGGCGAGGTTGAGGGAGAGGTGAAGGCTAGCGTGGGTGAGAGGTGGGATTCGAGAGTTGCGATGAGAGAGGTAGATGGCGTTGCTGCTGACGATGATGATGCTTCTGCGGTCATTCTGCCGGAGGGTTCTGGGGGTTTGAAGGTTGGTAGGGATAGGGGAGATGGCTGGGTTGGGTGAGGAAGTGTAGTGGGCTTGGTTCGGAGATTGAGTTCATCTTGAAGTGCCGGATTGCTGAGTTTATGATGAGGCAGGAGCGCTTTCGTTCTCTTTCGGTGCAGCTGCAGATTGAGTATAGAGGCAGGAAGTGACCACACGCTGTTTGGGAGCTAAGACATTGGGGAACGCACGTGACCTGAAGCAGAAACTTCGTACTGGAGCGTAGTGACGGCACTGTTGTTGGGTTATACTATACCTATCATTCGCCTGACGGCGCTGGGAAAGATGAAACAGTTCAGATTGACTCGTGCTGAGAGACGCAGAGGGTACATGAAGACTTCGGTTTCATGAGTCAATGGTGACATAGAGGGAGTGCACGACACGTTGAGAAGACAGAAAAGTTATGGTAATGAAAATCATGTTTCAAGTATAGCTAGTGGTATACTACGATCTGATGCCTCCAAATCTCATCTCCCCAAATTAACAATCAGATCATCTTCATTCCCCCCTCGTTCTTCTCTCTGTCCAATTCATCTCCCGCTCGGCCTCCCACGGAATTAAACACGTGATCGGCTTCTTCCAACCCAAGTTCCTCTCTAGGTAGGGCTAGTAGTGGTAGTGTCCCGAGGTTGGGGCGCTGGTGTATGGTGGCGCTGGCAGCCACTGTAGATGGTGTAATAATGACGTCTGAAAATGATTCCGACAGTCGGCTAGGCCAAAGGAAGTGACGGCGCGTGTGTCGTCAGGCGTGCGACTAGTCTCTTCCAACACTTGGTCGAGACTGTCTGGGTCGTACATCGTCATGGTGTAATAACCGTGGTTCGTAATAGGCGTAAAGGGTTGGCGTTTGTAATAGTAACGCTTCAGTCGTTGTCCGCTCATGATGAGCGACGACCCTTTTTGCCTCCGATGGTGAAAGCCCGCTTGATTTTGCTTTCAGTAGTGGGCGTAGTGGGACTCATGGCAGCAGAGCTGCTTCCAGACCGGCGAGTTTCTGAACCATCTAATGAGGACTGGGAAGAAGACCTCTTGCGACGCTCCTCTGCAAGAATGTCGTCCAAGGAGACGTTGAGGTGAGGGTGAGTGATGGGAACATCGTCAAGGTTCTCGACGAATCGGGATGCCATTGAGAGTGTGGCGTTCGATAGTAGGTTGGTAGTGCGGGTAGACAATTGAGAGGTGGATGGGTTTGGGAGGGCTGTAGACCTATATAGCACCAATAAAGCTATATAGACTTGGATTGCTAATATGATCTGCTGCCCAGGTGCAGGCTCCACGCGTTCAGGGAAGATGGCGGAAGACGGTCCAGAACTCGGTGTGGCGTTGTCCGGAAATAGGGTACCAAGATGGAAGTCAAGAGCGAGCACTTGGTATCAGATATAGGTCGCAAAGGCGTGATGATGAGTGAATGCTAAAAGCGATAGTAGACGATTTATGCCGAAATACAGAACAAAGACTGGCTATGCAAGGGCGGCGAAAGCTTTTTAAAGTCGTCCCAGGGCGTGCGTGGGATAGGCATGTGGACGTCCGCCTTTCTGCATCACGGCAGGGACCAAAGGACCCTGAATAGCGCCGATCGCTAGGCCTCGATCCATAATAACGGCGGCGCTAACGTCTGGGAATGACGTGCCGACGTGTTCTGGATGGCGTTCCGCTGACAGCCAGCTGGTTTTCGTACTGCCATAACGTGCGTAGCCGCTTGCGACGAACCCGTGTCACCCAGTACCGTAGACGAGCACCCGGAAATAGCACCAACTCACAGAAGCGTCACAGCTGTAAGGGTTGCCCCGACCGTCTGGAGCCGTCGTCGACCAAACATCGCATTTGCTGTCGTCTTGAACACGAATGCCCGAAGAATGGCGCATCCGCCGCCCCGCCTCTTCTTGCCTAGTCATCCGCAGCGAACAGCGACAAGCCTTGGACAATATTGAACAGCACGCGCAATCCTTTTGCCACAACCTTGCAACTCTATGCGAGTAGCCAAACAAACTCCAGACGAAGGCATGTAGATCAGCGCGATCACCAGGCATTCGCGAAGCAACGCCGAGCCCAAGCAATTTATCCAGATCGAGTGGGAAATTATCGAAACCGTGTCCCCATCGACGGCAGTTCGCATATTATGTTTTCGTCGGGGCCGCTGCGCATGTCGCGATGCGCACGAGGGCATACCCGCCATTCCCCGTCAGTGACGTACGACCGGGGCGCAACCAATATCACAGCCACCGCGTTGGCCATAGTTTCCTCTAGACACGCTTTCCGGCGTCTATATGCGGCTGCCCGGCTACGCTTGCCAGCGAACGATTGCGACACCGAGTATGTTCCAATGACTCTTCATGAGCTACGTGTGCCGCGTCCTCAGATTCGGCAACTAGTCTACATCATCGTGCAGGGACTTCCGTGAGAAACGCCCGGCGCTTGGACCCTTGTGGGTCTTTGGCAACGGTAGCCTCGAACCTCCGTCATGTCAAAATGTGCACGGAGCCGATTTTTGAATTTCGTCTTGCAGGTAGAAATGGATACCGAACGCTAGCCGCGTGTACTGCCTCCTAGCCTTGGGCACCAATAGATATCGTCATGAATAATGAATAAGAGTCGCGGTCTGGGTGAAAAGGGTGTCACTAAACTTCACTAGACCTCAATGCGGGACCGCATGTGTCTTCGTACACCGAGCTAGCCATAAGATACAAGTCCAGGAGAGGTGTGGAAGGTGTTGCGAAGTGATGCGGCCCTATTGATTCACTAATTCATCTGTTGATTCCTTGTTCCGCAACGTAAGCCGTGTTTCAATGTGATGACGGCGGAGTCAGATTTTGAGATCATCACCAGCGTCCTCGACCACGCCCACCCCTCCCGCCCCGCCCGCGACCTCTGTGCCCTTGCCCACGTCCACCCCCTCTGTGCCCGCCTCCGCCTCGACCCCCGCCTCGGTTTGACCGCTGTTGCTCCGGTCTCGGACCGTTTTGCGCTAGCTGCACCCGCTCCTCGTCTGAAGCGTGGAACACATTTGAGATCTGCAGCAAATCGCAGAACCTCTGTGTGTGCGGATTACTGTACTCATGTGGGGACTCTTGCACGTGAAGTCCCAATGCGGGGTCGTATACCGGTGCAGTCTGAGCAAAGTCCTCGGGAATGACCATCTTGCTCGCCTTGACCACGTTGTCTTCAACCCACTCCATTTCCTTCTCTACGAGAGGTCGGTAGAAAGCATCACCTTTGTCTACAGGTACTTGTCCATACGGATCTCCAACCTGTAGATGATCAGCAAACACACGAGTGATGGCAAGCCATTCTTTATCGTATTGTAATTGCAAAGGTCGTTGCAGCTCAGCGGGTGTGTGCGGCTCTATTTCGAGCAGCTGTAAGAAGCTCCGTTTCGGCAGACACTTATCGAGTGCGAGGAAGTGGGTTGCCTTGTTGGTTATATCTTCGGGGAAGGGTAGTGTGGGTACAGGTTCGAATTTTGGGCGAGAAAACGACTCTGGCAACAGACTTCGAATATCCTGTGGGACTTCGGACTCATTGTCGTTGTTGGGGGGTTTACTTGGCTCCTTGTTCTCCGCAGCGGGCGCAGGCGAAGCTTCATCTTCATCCATATCAAGGTCAATTTCGGCGTCGTTCTTTGGTGCTGGTGCAGGATCGTCATCTGCGATGTCGAGATCAATCTCGCCCTCGTTGACAACTGGTGGGACAGCACCTTCAGTATCAACCTTTGGTTGCGTACCGTCATGAGCGTCTGTATGTTCCCACACAGCGGGGAACTTGGCATGCATATGAGCACTGAACCAGTGGGGTGGCCTCAGGCGCTCCAAGACCGTCTTTGCAGCTACGCTCCCTAGAGTACCATCTTTTGCCTCTTGTTCAAAGTCTGGCTTCCAGCTGAAGAGCTGGCGGTAATTACCCTTCCATTCCATGCCCCGTGGCCAATCATGGCTCAGTCCAATATCGACTTGCGTTCGTATCTGGAGCAATTTGCGTACATCAAGCTCCCGAACGTGGTAGATACTCCTCACATCGTCATTGTTGTACGGCAAGCGCTCGTAATGCGGCTTCTTGTAGTTGTAGCCCTTCCATATTCCAGACAGACCAGCGATACGAAGAGGACCTAGCCGTATCACATTCGCCGCGCCCATGTAGTAGATTTTCGGTGCAGCCCACCCGCCGTAGTAGAGCTCCCACATGTAGTTACTCGCTTCGTGGTTACCACCGATGAAAATGGTGAGATATGGAGCGAGGCGCGCGCCTGAATAGTACTCATGGAAGTCGTGCATGGCATAGTATTTTGAGGGCATCGATACTGCCTTGAGGTCGGACGCATTTCGAACAGCCTGCGAAGTCAGAATATGGGCAAGCATTGCAATCAACAAGCGTACCTGAAAGTCACCACCAATAATCAGAAGATCAACATCAGGCCAGCCCATGAGCTCACATGATTTCGCGACAGAAGCATAGATTTCGTGTAGCACCCCATGACCACAGCCCTCTACTGCTATGCGCAGCCCATGTCGCTCGATCAATTCTGGTGCGGCCATGCTGGGAAACTCCGGATGGCTGATGTTAGTGAGCTGAGTTAGTTACCGGTCCGATCAGTATATGACTGGCGAGATTATGGGCGCAAAACATGGGCGCAAGAAGAAGTCGCGACGCAGACTCGCTACCAACACTCAGGTCAAGAAAGTTATCAAGCGAGGTACCGCCGAGGGACCTGCAGTTGCTAGCGTCGGAGATCGGCGTTATGATAAAGAGGCGAGCACGTGTTGATAGCGGACCTGCAGCAAGCTTTCCAAGCTCTGCATCCGATCACACAGGTACTCCAACAATGGCGTCAGCCCATCAAGCCGAAGCGCGCGCAAAGTTTCTTCAAGAAGCTGCCTACCTCCTCGCTGTCTCCTCGCCAACAACAGCAGCTTTCATCGGTAGGGCGCGTAATAGTCTAGTCGAAGATGCTGAGCTCGAAGTCTCAAGCAAAGAATCCGATGCCTATCGTCGAGGTATCTGCGGCGCCTGTGGAAACGTTATGATTCCCGGATGGTCGTGCAAAGTTTCCAATCGTCTCCCAGGTAAAAGCTCCGCGAAGCACGACAACAGCAATTCTAAGGGATCAACGAAACCTGGAAAGCGCACCTGCTATACATGCTTAAGATGCCATCGGGAGACACAGCTAGCACTCCAGCAGAGGCCACGCAGGAAGAATAAGAGGTTTGCATCTGTTATAGATGCAGCACCTGCCCCAGCGACAAGAAAGCCGGCAAAGGAAATTGAAGATACCCCGAAAACGGTGAACGCAAGCAGCAAACAGAGACAGAAAGCGAGGAAAGGTGGTTTACAAGCATTGCTCGACAAGAAGAAGACAGAGGCTTCGAGTGCGGGCGGGCTCGACCTCATGGACTTTGCTATGTAAACTCCGTAGGGCTGAGTAAAAGCGCCCGCCAGGGTCCGCCGAGACTTAGCGAAACCCCGCTATGTGACGCGGGGCGGCTCAAAAAATTCGAGAACTTTCGTCATCAGAACTTGCGAAGTCACCCCACATACGTGAGCATTAACTCTCTTCGACCACACTTTACGACCAGATTACTCGATTTCAAACATGGCGCAACAGCAGAGTCTTGCGAAGGACCTCTTCGAGGATATGGGCCGCAAGGTCGCGGAGGCGAGCGCACAGGGAGACAACGACGATACTAAAGTCGTCGATGAGATTGAAAGTTTGTGCATGAACTGTCACGAAGATGTAGGCACAGTCGCAAAGAATGTTTTATGCCTAGCTGATAAGCCTGAAGGGAACTACCCGTCTCCTCCTTACAAGAATACCATTCTTCCGCGAGATCGTTCTCATGTCCTTCTCATGCCCACACTGCCACTTCAAGAACTCCGAGGTCCAGCCCGCGGGCGAGATACAACAGCGGGGTATCCGATTCTCGCTCAAAGTCGAAACCGCCGACGACCTCAGCCGACAGATTATCAAGAGTGACACCGCAATCTTTCGCATCGAAGATATTGACCTAGAGATACCCCCTGGCAGAGGGCAATTGACCAATGTTGAGGGAATCCTCGGAATGGTCGCGCAAGACTTGGAACAGAAGCAGGACGAGAGAAAGGAGGTGGTACCGGAGATCTACGAGCAGTTGCAGGGAGTGATCAACACGCTCAAGCAGATGGCCAGCGGAGAGAAGCTGCCATTCAAGCTGACGATCGATGATCCTGCTGGCAACTCTTCGATCGAGCCTCCGACTGTACTTGCGGCAGGCAAATACTCCCGAAACGAATATCCTCGAACTGCTGCACAGAACGAAGCGCTCGGCCTTGGAGATACAAGCGGGGAAGCGCCCGCCACCGAGATTCGACCAGAATACCATGCTTCCCAAATGTACCCCGAGATGCCCTCCGCCACCGCTCCCATGGTCAACAACGTAGACGAGGATGATATCGTGGAGAACCAGGTTTACTCGTTCCCTGCCAGCTGTCCTGGATGCACCAAGTCATGTGCTACAAACATGAAGATGGTCAACATTCCTCATTTCAAGCAAGTAGTCTTGATGAGCACAGTATGCGACCACTGCGGATGTAAGTTTGGTTCGATAGATTCGGCATAGTCACTTGCTAACGTGTTATAGACCGAAGCAACGAAGTCAAGACCGGAGGTGAAGTTCCAGAGAAGGGCCGACGTATCACGGTCACTGTTGAGAACAAGGAGGATCTGTCGCGCGACATCCTCAAGGCCGAATCATGCTCCATGTCTTGCCTCGAATTGAACCTCAGCGTCGAGCCTGGTACACTTGGTGGCCGGTTCACCACGATTGAAGGTCTCTTGACGCAGGTCCGCGACGACCTGAGGTCGTCCATCTTCGATGTCGGCGATGGCGGTGACTCGATGGATTCAGAGACGAAGCAGAAGTGGAATACTTTCTTCCACAACCTCTCAGCAGCCATCAATGGCGAAGACAAGTTCACCATTGTTCTCGAGGACCCCCTTGCCAGCAGCTATGTTCAGAGCTTCACTGCACCAGAGCCAGACCCCAAGATCAAGGTTGAGGACTATGAGCGGACGGAGGCCGAGGAGGAGGAGCTAGGCCTAACAGACATGAAGACGGAGGGTTACGAGGAGGAGCATGCGGCGACGAACGGTGCGACCACCAATGGCGCCTAAAGGATTTGGACAAGTTCGATATCTTGTAGTAGATTTCCTTGACTCTTCTTGCATTGGGTCGGCGCTTCCGAAGATACCAGGGCCTCGCCAGCCACGATGAACAAAAAATATTTCCATAGTCGGATGTGTGCGCGGCGATTTTTCTTGTTGCGATATCACCCATGCTTGTGATCTCTGCTGAAATGTTCCAATGGCGGCTTACTTGATTGCGCGTTTTGCTTTTCCCGTCATTTTGCACATGTTCAGCCCGCCAGAGGGTTTGCATGTATGGCGACATTCTTAATCTCAATCCTCTCTTGTGGTCGCGACTTCTTGTCCACAGCGACCTGCTCTATGTCGTCCAAGACGTCCCAGCCCTCCAAGACCTTGCCAAACACGGTATTCTTTCCATCCAGATGCGGAGCTGGTGCAAAGGTAATGAAAAATTGCGATCCATTCGAATTGGCGCCTTTGTTCGCCATGCTCAGAATGCCCCTAGCATTGTGCCTCAGCGCAGGCCTGATTTCGTCTTCGAACAGCTGGTTCGGGGTGTCGTAGATGGAAGTCGATGTCTTGTGTTTGGGGTCGGATGCAGGCGAGCCGGTCTGTACCATGAAGGAGGGAATCATGCGGTGAAAGGGCGAGGCATTGTAGAAGCCAGAAGCGCATAGGGCGAGGAAGTTCTCGGCAGTTTTGGGAACGGTCTCGCAGAAGATTTCGAGTTTGATGTCGCCCTTGGTTGTGTGCAACTAGTGGCTGTCAGCGTGGTCTCGCGGATAAACAGGCGAGGCTGGACTTACGGTGACGGACATGTTGTTGTCGTTGTTGTTGGTGGTGGAGGTTGGTGTCGATCGCAAGGCTTGCTTGGGGCGGTGGAATTGCAGACAGGAGCTTCGCCGCGGCTAGAACACGGTGCGTCAGCCCCGTCCAAGTCGACTACCCAGCTGCAATCGCCCTGCATTCGCTGTCATCGCCATTATTACAGCCTGACTTCCCGCTCTTTTCTCCCGTGCCCGCGGCATTCGGCCTGACCTGAGGTTCCGCCCATCGCTGTCAGTTGGAGAAGGACGCGGAGCGCTTAGACAAGCAGGCCTACGACTTTCGGGACGTAGCCCACTACAGCATACCCGCGCATCCACTACACGCACCATCCCGTATATCTCTCGCATACTCGCTGGTCGGCCCGCCGTGCAAGGCACCGCATAGCTCCCGCGACCACCGCACTGCACCCAACACTGCGCATTTCCAGCTGGAGGCCTGGGTGCTCAAAGGCCACATTCACGCCCATGCAGCGCCGCCTGTCATCCCAGGCTTGCGCTGTGAGATTCGACCATGTCGGCCTTCGTGCGCGTCTCAGGACCGCCAAACAGTAACTTCCTGGTTGGCTATCCGGGCATATCAGCTACACTCGTATGTCTTCCCACCTTGCCCCCGTCTTAATTGGGCGTCTTGCGCTCCAACCTGTCCCGCTGGCGCCGCTGTATGGCGCCCTGCCCTTCCACAAGGATACTCGGCCAATGCTGACACCTCACAGCCTCGAATAGAGGGCAAAGTCGAGATACGACCACTCATCGGCGTATCTGCGCCCGTCAATGTCTCGCTCGTTACCATCGCATTGCACCGTCGCGAGACGATACACCCCTCCGCCGACTCAGTCACAAAGAAGCACCTGGCAGCTCCGCGCAAGGAGATCACCGACATTGTAGGCAAGGAAATGCTCCTATATCGATGTTCGCCAGGACGAGAGCACGAGAGCATATTGTGCATGGACCTGCCCTTCGTCATATTCATACCATATGGCCGTGGCGGCGAGGAGGTGGCGCGGAGAGTCCCGCCAGCCAGCTTACAGTTACCAAGTCGGACAGCAGAGACGTTCTATGAGCTAGTCGTAACGGTACAACAAGGCCCCCAGGAACAGAAAAAGTACCCCTTCGCCGTACCAATACAACGATACGATACCCTCTCCACCTTCGGCATGTACAATCGACCCGAGAGCGCAGAACGAGTGACGGATCATCTGGTCACCCTTGGAATAAGCCTGCCGCGGTGGAGTTATGGCCCGCTTGATCCAGTTTCAGTATACATCAAACTGAGTCCAAATCCCGACTGGCTGAACAAGGCGAAAAAGGTTACAATACAAAAGATCACGGTTGGCATAGACGAGGAGATCATCTTCAACCACGAGGGAGATGAGCCGACACGGAAGGTCAAGACTTTGGCAAAAACAACGCAGGCTGTTGGTGTCAAGATGCCAGAAGCAGGCTACTTTACCAACCTTGGACTCGTCTTCCCAGCAAAGGATCTACGCGACAACGCTGGCGTAATACCGAGAGGACAGAAGGAATTCCCTATGTACGCTGTGAATGGATTCACCACCACTGGCACTCTGTACAAGATTGAGTATTATCTTACGGTCAAGGTAGGCTGAGGCGCATAAAATGTCCCTCCACATACTGACAAGCTACAGGCGCAAATGTCGTCAGCGCGTGATATTCTGCTACGCCAGCCCATTGTTGTATGTCCGTTCGACCATGCTGGCTGCAAAGAGGAGATGGAAGCCATCGAGCAAGCCGCCAAAGACGCTGCACACGTTGCGCCGGATAATCCCATGCTTCCCGCGAGCACTATTGTCCGATCGAATGACCCAGAGGGCTTACGCGCACTTGGCATCTCGATTGTAGGAGGCGTACGCAAACCGCTGATCGAGTGAAGAGCCATATGATTGAAGAGTTGGAAATCTGAAAGGATGGGATTGGCTTCTGGAAAGCTGTTACGCTCAGGCAGCCTCGACTTTTACGCAAGCATAGAAGAGGGAAACAACGCATTCCTTATAAATCGCAGCAGCAGCTCTGTACTCAGCCTTGCTGCCCAAGTGGCGGTCTTGTCGAATCGGCTACATCACTGTATCGTTTGCAGGCTATACACTCTTGGTGTCTGGGAAACCTTCTACCCTACGCGACTGTATACGGTGCTAGCGTCTCCTCCAAACACCTTCCACTGCAGCAGAGCCACGAGCCACGTATCGAATCCCCATCACCATACGCATCCGGTCTATTTGAACATACAAACGGCGCAAGGTCATATACCCAGTGGGCTTGTGCATTGTTTTGGAACGAGCTCCTGATTTTTTTAACTGTTTCTTCAACTGGCGTTTTTACACACCGAATCGGGTGGGGATGACATGGGACGGCCGCTTGAAGTTTTGATTTCTTTTACTTTTTCCCAATCGTATGATACCTTCGGTTCATTCACTTTCGACATTTTAATCATGAGTCCTTTGGGTGGCAAACGGGCTGGAACCGGGTGGGGGATGGGACTGGACGGGGAGTGGTGTGGGCTATGTGTAGTGTGATGGTGGGACGGTGTATGCGAAAGGGTAGGGGAGGAGAAGATTTCAGAGAGACTTGATATAGTAGATGACAGGAGAGAGAGGCGAGTCGAAGATACTACCACTACTATGGACTGGATTCACCAGAACCCGGCCGGACGCCAGCACCGTCGTGACAACTCCCACTATACTTTTAAATTTTACAAAACACCCGCCCAATACCTTCTGTGCAGCTTCCTCGCCATAGAAATGTAGCGTCTACTCACCTCAGTCTCTCATTCGGAAGCATCCTCATCAGGCCACTGATCCACCAGCTCCCCGCTCCCCATCCCCCAAACCAACCTCTCAAGATTCATCCTCACACTCAACCTCAAATACTTGGTTTCAAATCTCCTCGCAAATCCGCCTCCGAGACCGCCTATATCACTCTGACCACCCAAGGGATGATGATGAGCGAAGATAGGCGGTTGGGTCGTTATACACAGCCTCTCTTTACCCTTTGTATCGAAGCCACCTCCACCCTCGTCTCGTGCTACATCGCCATCAACACCCGCACACCACCTCCCCAACTCGGCGTCGAAAATCGCACTCCACCCCTTTACCCCAAACCGATGCAAGAGGCGGCGTGCGCCGCGCTGCGAGACGGCGTAGCCGACTGTGCAGAGGGTTCCGCCCGTGGCGCTGTGGTACAGGCGCGTGTGTGGTGCGTAGGTGGAGGCGAGAGCGTCGGGGCTGCCTTGGAAGGGGTGCGCTCTTAGGTGACGGGGAGAGGGGACTGTGAAGTCGTGGGGGAGGGTTAGGATGGTGTTTGTTATTCTTGTCTCCTGTGGTGGGGAACGCGGCATGCCGGTGCCGCAGTGGCCTAACCAGAGTACGTCCCATTGTGAAGGGTCACCGTAGGGGGATGTTGGTGTAGAGGGTGGTTTTTCGTAGTTCATAGCTGTGGATAGGGGTATAGAGGATAGTGTTTTGGGAATGGTGGATGCGTCGAGGATCTTGAATGCTGTATCGTTTGTCTCCTTGTTGATGTGCTCTTCGAAGAAAGCTTTTGGTGGACTGTATTGGTCGTTGCGGGCTGAGCATAGGTATTGCGATGCTAGGGCGAAGCGTTGGAGGTTTTGTCGCACGCGTATGTCCCAGTCTACGTCGTCTTCTACGATGAAGGCTGTGGTGAGGTTTTGGTCCACTACCCTGAGATCAGGCTTAGTTCTTGTTCTGGGCTCAGATAGAGATGAAGCTGTAATTCACCGTTGTAATGCGTTCATATGTGTTCTCCAACTCCCTCGCATACCTACCGGAAGCTTCTTGTTTGATTCCGGTGCCGGATATGCTTTTTCATTGATACTTTCGCCGGTCACGCCTTCTATGAACTCGAGCTTGATATTTGAGACTGCTGCGGAGAGGCTTATGGCGTCGCGGCGATCGGTGCGGAAAGGGAGATTGAGTACTATAACCTTTTCAAACTTGTGATGTGTTAGTAAATTTCCAGTGTTGCACTGTTAGAATGGATGACCGTGAATACAGGGCAGAGTATCACAAATGATCCTCGATTAGAAAGAACCAACGAGACTACTGTATAAAAGATCATCGACGTACCCCCAGAGTGGTGTTCAGGACATCTTTCAGACTCTCATCTTGCAAGTACTCGAAGGAATCCGCTGGTATCTTCAGCTCAGTCCTGCCAACGTTGAACCACAGCCACAATAGAGCAAACAAGACACATGTGGTGAGCAGCTTCGGTGCCGATGTCCAAATGCCCATCCTATTCACCGTTCCAAACTTCGCATGTTTCCTGGGTGGCGTGCCCCAAGTGTCGATGGATATGCGTCGCATCTCCGCGTACCACAATAGCCCTGGACAAAAGAGGAAGAAGGAAACATTTCGAACGCGTGCGAAAATCGATGCAATGTCGTCAGGTGTAATGTAAGATACTATGGTTGCTGTCCTCCATCCCGGCCGCTGGCTTATTACCGTTCCATACGCCCATAGATGAGCGACCAAAGGCTAAATCAATCTGCCGAGCGGTATGCACCCCGCATGCAATTGCTCCTATCCTCCGCGAGAGGCTATAATACGGCAGCTAATGCGGCCAAGCACGAGGATCACGTCCTGGGCGACACTGTGGCTCGGGGTTCATGTGACCATACACGTGAGGAGGGATGGTGTTGATGGTTTGAAAGCAAGTGGGTACCTCCGGTAGTGTGGCAAGATGCCGCGGAGGTTTGTCATTCGAATTCTTTGGAAATGCGAGCTTATCGATAGGCTGGCGCGTTGCGTGACTGCAAAGGGACCTATTCTCCGCGACATCGGCTGAAGGCTGGGAACTTTTTTATTTCGCATTCGTTACTCTTTCCTTCTCTTTTATATCTCGGATTCACTTGCATAGTACTGCGTTTCTTACTGTTGATATCGCATTCGAGTTCCTTTCCGGGTCGCTTCGCAACAGCAGGCTTGCCACCCCTCCCCCGCCAATCCTCGGCGCACCATGAGCGCCATTCTCTCCGCAGATGATTTGAACGACTTCATATCGCCGGGTGTCGCGTGTATAAAGCCCATCGAAACGCTCCCTGTTCAGCAAGAAGAGACATCGGTATGCTTCATTTTCGCATTGCGTCGTCCCTGGGCGCATAATCTAACGATTGCTAGAACGCCTACGAAGTCACGACCGAAGAGAAGGCTGCTGCCTCAGAACCGCCGCCACCCGCTTCGATATCGCTTACCGACTGTCTTGCTTGTTCAGGATGCGTGACGAGTGCAGAGGCAGTGCTGGTTTCGCTGCAATCGCACACCGAAGTCCTCACCACGCTCGACACATACCCATCGCTGCGCGCTCCGTGGTCGGCTCATAACGGAACGAATGGCGTGAATGGGAATCATGCGGAAGGCAAAATATTTGTAGCGAGTGTCTCGCCTCAGACTCGTGCAAGTCTGGCAGCCGTCTTCAATATCTCCGAGGTAGAGGCCGGAAACATGATTTCCCAGCTCCTCAGCGGTCCAACCGGCTTGAAATCTGGTGGTCATCAGGGCAGCAACTTCACATGGGTCATTGATACCAATGCGATGCGTGAGGCATGTCTCGTGGCAGCAGCAGACGAGGTCACGAATGCGCTCTCACCCGAGGTATTAAAGGCATCGCCAAAGCCTGGGTCGGAAGGCGCCATCGATGCCATACCAAAGGCCCCAATCCTCACATCTGCATGTCCAGGCTGGATATGCTACGCAGAGAAGACACATCCATACGTCCTACCACACCTTTCGCGCCTCAAGTCACCGCAAGCGCTTACCGGAACATTGATCAAATCGGTACTCAGCGAGCGATACAATGTACCCCCTTCGCAAATATGGCATCTCGCAATCATGCCATGCTTCGATAAGAAACTCGAGGCTAGTCGCGGTGAGCTCACATCTGCCGCCTGGCTACCAAGCTACGACCAGTCCGACGAAAAGATACGCGACACTGACTGTGTGATTACCGCTCGCGAACTACTTCACCTCGCAGCTGCCCGCGGCATCAACTTTGCTAGTCTCCCTCGCACACCAATTTCTTCAGCGGATCGGATTCCATTCCCAGACCCTAAACTCGATGCTTTCCTGTTTCCTTCCTCACGCCGGAAGAACCAGAGTGTTGCCGCTGGACCCTCTGGCGGATATCTATACCATATACTACAAACGTACCAAGCTAGAAATCCCGGATCGTCGATATCGGTAGCAAGAGGTCGAAATGCCGATGTAGTGGAGTACTCGGTCGTTCAGGGTTCAGAAATCATTATCAAGGCAGCGCGTTTCTACGGTTTCCGTAATATTCAGAACTTAGTACGGCGACTGAAGCCAGCACGAGCCAGCAGATTACCAGGTGGCAAGACGGGTGTTAGCAGAAAGCCCGGCGGAGCCAGCGCAGCTGGAGAAGGCGTAAAAGATTATGCGTACGTGGAGGTCATGGCTTGCCCGGGTGGATGTACGAATGGTGGTGGACAAGTCAAAGTCCAAGAAGTCGAGGAGGTGCGCGTCTACGAAGACATACAGGAGGCCAATGAAGAGGCGCCTGCCCCTAAGCCGGGCCCGAAAGAACAAAAAGAATGGCTGGCCAGGGTTGACGAAGCCTACTTCTCTGGCACGGACTCGGAGGACGAAAAGAGTGAAGAAAATGGTCATGCCCCTGAGGATATCGTCGATGGCATATCAAGAACGCGCATGAAGAACATTATGACGCACTGGTCGCATATTACTGGCGTCGACCAACAAAAACTGATTTATACATCCTACATCAAAGTCGAAAGCGACGTAGGGAAAAAGAAGCAGAGCGACATGGAAAGAGTTGCTGGGCTGGCTGTTACCGCTGGTGGCGGATGGTAGCTTTCTTTCCTTGCTTCGGTTACGACGAGCATCTACAGGCGTTTATAGACTATTGGGGTGAAATACTGGTAGCATTTGGGCAGCAGGACCCTGCCAGGAACCCGGCGATTTGCTTGTACCATAGACCTTTCTATCGTCAGAACTATGCTGTTTATTGAAGACTCTATCGGGGCAGTCTGAAGTGACCCCCATCGGTCCACTAGTGATTCATCTTTGCGCGGATAGCAACACGATTGCAGGCAACACTCAAGTCAAGTTGTAGAAGCCCTTATTCGGTGAAGGGGAAGTTAGTAGGTTAGTAAGGTAGTAAATAGTAGATACCGGAGACTCTATTGGCGACTTATAAGTAGAATGTATACGTTGTATTATCGTTAACCATCTTATATCCGGTTTAGGGTGCCACTAACGAGGGGCCCGTCTTACAGCAGCACGAAGTTGCATTAATAATTAAGCATGTCTAATTTCTGTCAGCATGTACGAACCTTCCCGACTAACATCATACACTCCTAACGCCATCTGCGCCAACAACCCCACTGCAAATCCTCAAAATTTATTCCCATCGACCCACCTGCGCTTCGATTTCTCAAGCTCAGCACCCTGGCTTCTCAATAGTGTCCTTGCTGTAACCACTGCTATTCTGGACCTCCCCCGCTCGTGCCTAATGATTACAATATGAAATCTACTAGCCAGCCTCTTCCTGGCCCATGCATAGCTGCGTTCACAAGAAGCGACTCACTTCCCGCCGAATATTTCTCAACCGTGATGATCGCTCCTTTATCCTGTATCCTCTTCATCGATGCAACCTTGGTTTGACTTTGTTCAATGTCGGTCCAGCCAACACGCATGGCGCCTCGACCTTCATGGAGATGTCCATAACAATGCAGCCTTGGCTTGATTCTCTGTACTGCGTTTGAAAGCTTCTCGCAACCGCAATGCGTTCCGTCGTGACCAACATTGAGGTCGTATTCTGGATTTACTGGAAAGAGCGGAGGACCATGTGTCATGACAACATCGACTGCAGCGGCTGCCGAGTTTGCACCGATATTGAACCTATCCTCTTCTTTACCGTATGCGAAAGCGTATCCGTTGAACTCGGGTGTATGGCGGCTTGCATATACGCTGAATCGTCATTCATCTTGGAGGGTGAATGTGTGTGTGCCTTCGTCGAGGTAGTGAATCCCATCAATCTTCTTCCCCTTCATGAATGCGACGCATGCTAGATGATAAACCATGTCTTCCGGCATGTTCTCACGCACCCAGCTCTCGTCAAGCTCAAGATCGTGGTTCCCAGCGATGACGAGTTTCAGTTCCGCATCGACCGATTTGATATCTTCTATTGCGCGTTTGAAGCTAGGAAGTCCGCCGACTTGTGTTAGGTCGCCTCAGTGTAGGAGAACGTCGGCTTTTGGCGCGGGGTTGGATAATGAATAGGGCCATGCTCCATGGGTGTCAGAAGTCGTGAGAAAGCGGACTAAAGATACCATATTGGATATGGGGCGGCATGGAGATAGTAGTGTCGAGTATATTGGTAATGGGGGCCGTATTCGTGTGGTGAGTCTTGCTTTTGTTGAAGATAGCGCGGCGAGACTGGTGTGGAAATAATTTATCAAGGTAGTAAGTTATTTTATACTCACTAATGCTTGTGAGTCACCTGGAGCGGTACGGTTCATCCATGCAATGATTCCTCGAACCTTGGTAATGTAAGCGAGTTTCGAGAAACGATATAACACGAAATCCCCGCATTAGTGATGCACCCTCCTATCGTGTCTTAAATATATCAACGCATTATAGTTCACTAGGACACGTTACCTCTTGAAAAATCCCAACCAGGATGTTTTTGGAACTCAAATATGGATATTGGCTGTTTAGTATTGAGCTAACGCGATATTGCAGTACTAGATTTCGAATCTCCTGATATCAGTGCACCGCGTCTCCCTCCGGACAAGGCTGAAACACGTTTGGTAGAAGTTGTAGCCATAGTGGGGGCAATTACGACATTGTACCATGTCTACGTTAGCTTTCAACCGTGTCGACGAGCCAATCACTACTGCCGCGTTTACAGCATCCCATATACAACGGGCTTCATGGAGAACTTACATCCCCTGGATTGTTGTGATTTCCATGATCGAAGGCCTAGTATGTTTAAAGAAAAAGGTCTTTGAAAGCGCGTCATCACACGACTACGGCGCTTAGAATAGCTAAGAACGAGAAAGAGTAAAGTATATGTACTTGGCCTAGTATACTATGTATAAGTGAATAGCATGAAAGGATTCCTCTTTAGTAGGGGAAGCGCACTTAATTCCCTTCGATAGTTGAGTATATAGGAGTTAGAACAACGACAAGCACTAACTTACCTTCTAACAATACTGAAGGGCTAGAGTAGATAAGATAACATTACAGAAACCTAAAGGTGATCAGCGTGTAAAGTAGGTATATATTATCTTTTTATTACTCTTCCTTTCGCTCAATTTCTACGCTTTATCGTATCTAGTAAATGCAGCTATACTGACAAGCCCTCTCGTCTTCCTTTTCCCACTACTCCAAGCCAACAGTCGCCCGCCCTTCCCCCTTTCCGCATACGACGTGCGCGCGCGTATGCAGCAGCAACGGCCCGCACCCGCACTCCCGCCCTCGCACCGCACGCAAACGCACAAGCAAACAACAACAATAACAACATCTGCAGTGCTTTCCGCTAGCTAGCAGTAAGAGAACGGAACAACAGGCGGCACTCGGGCACTCGCAAACGCGATGCACAAGCCCCTTCCGCACTCCGCCAATGCAGAAAAAGGGAAGAGAAGGGGTCCATGCACATTTCGTTCAGGAGGTAGATTTGGAAGCCACATACCGCACAGACCAAGCTGGTCAGCGGACAAACGCGATCGATCCAAGTCTCAGCACCCAAGCTTTAGGGTTCCAGCTCCGCAAACTGGTGGTGGGTGGTTTTTGGTTGCGGCTGAAAACTATGTTACCGATGCGTTGAGCAAGCGAAGCATGTCATGTGACGCTGACGCTGAAGCTGACGATGACGATGCTGAGCTGAGAGGGAAGTGAGGACATGGGCTTGTGTTCGTCGACCTCGTGAGTTTGCAGGTTAGGGGTGAAGCCAGTAGCAACGGCTAGTACAAGGCTCGAAGACAATGTTGGAAAAAAAAAGGGATACCTAGTACCGATGACAACATCTCACGCCGAACCTCCCTCCCTTCACAAGAACCAAGGAAGGAAAAAAAAAAGCGTTGAGAGAACGGGGAAACGCAAATGAGGCTGCTTAGCCAAAGATCTCCGGAGCTGACCGAGGGAGCTGTCGATCGACCATGATGCGAGAGAGGGATCATGCTAGCTGCATTACATACATACACATCCATACAATACCCCGGGGAGATGATGTGAGGCGAGGTGATTCGTGATGAGGTGATGATGTGGCTAGGTGGCTAGGCACATGTTGACCGGGTGAACGCAAGAAGGGTCCATACGGTATACCCTGCCCTGTGATGCGTTGTCCATACCGTAAACCCACATTATTACGCAAGTCGCACGCCACCTACCACGACGCGCAATCTGTCATCTGTGCTTTTTGCGTTTATTTCAGCTGCCCATCGTGGGGCGAGCAGAGCGGGTTTATCAGATCCTATCTGATCGACGTCAGCGTTCGGGTCAGATTCGTGTCGTGACAGGCATGTCCGCTGGATCAGCGAGTTGGGTTATATCGTTGAGGAAGTTGAAGACAGCAGAGTTTGAGCAAGCAGAGTTTCGCGCTTTGAATTCGACTACACGAGAGATGATGATGATGATGGCGATAACTAACTAGTACATATGAGATATCGAGACGCGGATTATTGTAATCCGGTAAACCAGCCCAGGATCCCCCCTTCCATATTGGAGGCACAGATAAAGACTATAAAAAGCAAAAAGCCAGGTGGTATCGAACTCCTTCCCCATAGGCCAAGCGCAAGGGCGAGGCAAGAAATGTACAAATTTTGTTTGACTGGACTAGCCATCCTGGGCTGTAGTATGTCCGTCGGTATTACCATATTACAATGAGTGTTGGCGAGCTGTAAGAAATTTGAGCTGAGAGAAGACGACGCAAGGAGAATGAAAACGCAAGCAAAGGCAGTGCATTGCATTTTAAAACAAGACGCAAGGAAAGAGTAAGAGAAGTATAAAGTAGAGAGAGAAGAAGGCAGTTGATCGCTCAAGACTATTCTTTACAACACCAAGCCAACCAACCAACCAGCCAGCCCAGCCATCCATGGCTACCGCCCCAATTTATTCCAAAACCAGGTTCTTCCCTTTGCCCACCTCCCTTTCCATTTAACCAACAAGGATGTATAATGTGAAGAAAAAAGGGTAATGGTATGTGTGTGTGATGTGATGTAGTCGCCAAATGCTCAAATTGGGGTATCCGCCGACGAAATGAAGCACAAGTAAGAGAAAGAAAGGAAAAAAACTCGGTCTAGTATGGTATGATGAAAGGGTAACGCCGCGCCACAGCCCTAGGTTGAACCACGCGCGGGCGTGCGCCGAAAAAAGATTCTGAAACGGAAAAGCCAAGGTCGAACCCGGGGAGCGCCCTGACACGGGCAATCCCTGGAGTATAGTATGCGACCACCAGATAGCTTGCCCCAGGGTATCGACAATTTCCCGCCAAATAGAACACGATAGCTAGGTACCGCCCGCCACAAATGCGAAGTAAGATGCCGCCCAAGATGATGAATCAGTAAAAGGAGATATGTGGTGTTACAGAGCGAATGTGTGAGAGTATAATTGGAAACGGCAACTTTGATGTTGCGAGATGATAAAATGATGGTGGTTGCGCAAAGGACAACGGGTGTTATGACGCCAGTAACACCGTCCCAGGAGAGGCGCTTGCTTTTGAGGGCTTTGTAGCGCGTCGCGTCTGTGTCTATCTTTCTGTAATCATGCACCGTTCCAGACGGGAGAGCTCAAGGTCGTAGGGTCGTATAGGAAGCGACAACGAGCGGGTACGGTGACCCAAATTACAATTATACGGATGGAAGAGCATGCAACGAAGGCAAGGCGAAAGGAAGTACGGGTCCCGTACAGTTGGATATCATCGGTGTCGTGTTTGGGCTGCCATAAGGCTAGCTGCCACACTCGAAGCCCAATCCAAATCCCCATCGGATGGCGGTGTTGGCCACTTGGATACAGGGTCGTTGTTCTTGCTTTGGTTCTTGGAGATGTCCATTGGCTTACTTGGGGAGTTGTAGTCTGATTGTCCGAAACCGACGCTGTTGCGGTTTGCTGACGGTGACGGTGTCAAGTAAGATGCAGCGCCAGGCTGTTTCTGGTTGTCCAGCTTCTTGGCGGCTTTGTGGGTGGACGCGAGAACTTCACTGAGGAGCTCTTCCTCTTCGTTGGGTGTCTCGTACCAATTTGATGGGTTGGACTTGTTCTGTAGTGCGCGGCGAGTCCTGCTAGAGATTGGGGCACCTCCGACATTCTCACCGTTCCGTGGCTCAGGACCGTGTGGGACTGAATGATGGCGCTTGAGCATTGGGTTGGTCGCGACACGTGAGCTCTTTGTCGAAGCGGTCTGCTGAGAGTGTGCCTCCACGCTGTCCCTCACGTGTTGTAGTGCCTTGTCCAGTTCGGAGAAGTCTGAAGTGGAGCCAGTCTGGGCGCCTTGTGATTGATCCATGATCAAAGACTGCCTAGCGCTGCTGGTGGCAGCCCACGGTGCGCACCCAGCATTGGCTTCGATGTCGTCCGAGTTTGGCGACATAGGGGTCTGATAACGACCTGATAGGCGTCGAGCGCGCTTCCTGAGGTGCGAGAAGAAGCCTTCTTTCTGGCCACCGACAGGAGATGTGACATCTGACTGGCCATTCAGTGCTCGCTCGGCCTCTTGACGGTGCACATCTGCATAGTGATTGCCGTGTGAAGCGACAGACAGCTGACGGCCAATCTTCTTTGCAGCCTGCTCTTCGTTGTTCGCACGAACAGCGGCTTGTGCAGTAACTTCAGCAGATAGCGGTGAGATTGGCTTGATGGAAGGCAGGATGGGGATAGGCGCGCCATTGTTGGAAGCCCCGTTCGTCCACGTAGCTCGCTTAGTGGCAGCGGGTCGTTGCTTAGTCGACCCACCCACATCACCGGAATTCGCATGCGCAGGTGATGGCCGAGGTGATATGGGCTGGCTTGTGTTGTGTTGTGGCACGGCTGGGGCGCTCTCGCGAGCGACCAATGATCGGCGAAGCCACGAAGAGGTCTTTGATGTAAGCTTGGGTGAGGCTTCTGGGGAGTCCTTTCCTGAGATCTCGGAGCCTTTGCGGCCCAATAGTCGGGAAGAAGAAGACTTGAGTCGTAGGGGGTCAACGGCATCCTGGAAGTACTCGTGGTCGAGAGCCTGTCGCGAAGTAGGCCTGGCTCGGGGGTCCCAGAGGAGGCACCATGTGACGAACTGTGCCAAACTAGCTGGCCATTGTGGTGATGGAAGAATGGTCTCGAGCGAGTGCGGTGCCATCTTGGGGAAAGAGAAGCCCAACTTCTGGGCTAGCCTGACACCGTCTTTCCATTCACCACCGCCAACTCGTTGACCATGCTTGTTGACCCAGCCTCCGGGGCTGCCCATGATTTCGCACACTCTCCATACCTGATCAACCTCGTTTCCACCAGGGAAGAGTGGCTTGAGTGTGGCAATCTCAACGGCCATGGCACCCACCGCCCAGATATCGACTGGTGCCGAGTAGTGTCCTGCGCGGAGAAGGACCTCGGGAGCGCGGTACCATCGAGTGGAAACGTATGTGGTGTAGGGAAGCTTGGAGTGGGTTTCCCTGGCCAGTCCGAAATCGGCGATCTTGATTGTGTAAACTGGCGGGGTGGATGGTGGTGTCATCATTGCTGAGTAGCGGCGGAAGGGATGTGATGTGTCGTTCTGTTGCGATGTGGAGACGAGAATGTTCTCAGGCTTAATGTCACGGTGGAAGAACTCGCGGTCGTGAATGTGTTCCAGTCCGGACAATATCTGGAAGAGGATGCTCTTCACGCTATGTGCGTCCATTGGCTTGTGGTCCCGCGCCTTCATAAGCTGGTAAAGGTTGCCGTCCATAAACTCCATGGCAATATGAAGCCTGCGGCTGTAGGGGTCCAGGAAGATGTCCAGTGCAGGTACCAGGTGAGGATGGGGTGGTAGCGATCGCAGGAAGATGACTTCTCGCAGCTCAAGACAGCTGGAGAATGAGTCGAAAGTCTTCTTCATTGTCTTGATTGCGACCTTGGACGCGTTAGTCGAATTCATCGTCACTGTTCCTGTGTAACTTTGAACATACCAGAGTACCACGGCGGGCAATGTGGGATCCAGCTGTTCGCACGCGTGCAAGTGCGACGCTGCCGAAGCTGCCATCACCAATCTCCTTCATCACCTCATACCTCTCTTCGAGGGAGGCCCAGCCATGGGGCTGAGTTTGTGATTCTGGATGCATATTGGTGTGAATTGCAACTCTATGTGGAGAAGATCTGTTCTTGCAGATGCTCCTGACGAGAAGGACTGGACGCGTCAGAAAGCAAGCGCTGATAGCAAAGCTGGTACCTCTCACCAATAGTCAAGTCCTTGGGCGGTGATGCTCGAAAGTGGGTTCCGTTTAGTTCATCTCATTCGACAGATGGATTTCGGATGATGGTGGTACAGAGACGTCAAGCGATGATGTGTCGAGGACTTGAGGGGGAGGGGGGGTTCAATGCGTATCGAAGGGAGAGATGCGATAGGAGGGTGTTGTAAGGGTCCAGGTTGATGCAGGTGCGGGAATGTCGAGAAAATGAGAGACGACGGTTGGGAGGGCGTGTGGAGACAAGCCCGGGACCACGGTAGACGGGTAGTATTCCGTAGCTCAGGATGTTCTAGTGAGGTTGAAAGAGGAATGACTCTGTGACCATAGCTCGAGTGGCTTAATGATCGGGCTGGGAGATTTGAGAGTGCCTGTGCGTTCGGGGAGTAGGGATGTGGATTTTCAGATTTCAAGTGAGAGAGGTGAGAGTTGGCTGGGCGCAGATGATTCGGCTCCGGGGGTTCGTAGATGAGGCGGTCTAACGGGAGCCAAAAGTTGAATAGAATAGGGCAGCAGCGTGGAAGACGCGGCGGTTCCCACAGGCAGACGTGATTGATGGACGGGGTGTGTAATGAGAGATAGGAAGGGGTGCGGTAATGGGCCTTTGCACAAGTCGCAAGGCTAGAACCAAGAGATTAGAGTGGAAGCGGCGCTCGGGGAGCGTTATGAGTCGTAAGAATGAAGATCGCGCAGCCCAGACGGGACAAGTGCGGTCAAGTGGCCAGGAGTCGGTCTGTTGCTGTGGTGAGGGCGGTCGCTGCTGTGTGCGTTGGCAAGAGAGGCGGCAGATGGCGGAGAGACGCGACCGAGTGGGTTAAGTTAACGAGCGAAACACGATGCGCGGCGAGACCAGGCGGGGGAGAGCAGAAGTATAGCGGTCAGGGCAAGAAGCATGACGGCGCAGTGCTTTTGGTTTTTGGGCGAGGGCTAGTGTTGATGGGCAGTGTGGCGCTTGGGGGGGTGGATGCGAGGGTGAATGGCGCGAAATGAAAGCACGACTCCTTGGTGAGACTGGGGGGGCTGACTGTCAACGGGATCGGGGCGAGTGGTGAAGGACGGCGCGAAGGTTGTTCCAAGCTTAGCAGGAAGGAGCGTTCGGCGCGCCAAAGCAGGCTAGCGGCGAGAAATTGGGCGACCCTGGCGAAAGTGGCCGCAAAATGTTGTTTATTTTCCCCCTTTCATTGGGCCCCTGCGCTTACTTTCACCATCCCCGACCGCGCCCCCATTGTGTGCTTTATGCCACCTCACGTGACGCGCCGTGCAGCACCCGAGCCAATTTTGGCCTGCGCGCGCGCATTGCATTAGCCATGCACACACAGGTTATGTACGGCCACGACTAATTCACCGCACGCACAGCACCGCACAGCACCACCGCAAAGCCACTCTCGGAATAAGCAGCACCCCACCGCCACGCCGCTGCGGTTGGCCCTGCGCCGCTGTTCTGCTGCCCGCACCCTCTGCGCACTCCCTCTCTGCGTACTGCGTACCGCGTCGTGCGCACCTCTAGACGCGTTGTGCCCGATCGCGACGGCGCGTCAGGAACGTCACAAGCACATGCAAGCATCAGGCTGTCATTTCGCTGCGGCCCACGTTTCCTCCCCTTCCAACCTCGCTCCGCCGGCGCCCGGTTCCTGATTTGTGGCAGGTTCCTGGCTGGTCGTCATGCAGCCTTACTCAATTGGCTGTCAGGGGCCTAGCGGGGTCCGTCAACGTGGTTTCGCTGTCGAGGCGTGCCTCTAGCCTACCCGCGGCAGTCCGGAACAGCGACGGCCTTTCTCGCCGTCGAACTCATCCCCCTGCCCGAGTCACGTAGCGTAGTGAAAGGACCGTCCTTGATGCGCTGATGATGTGCGCCCTCCCAGCGCAATGGGACAGCGGACATGCCCAAATCTCCCTCTACCGCCTCGACAGGCGGCCACCTGCTGCCACGCTGTGAGACACAGAGCCAGCTTTTCCCATGGGCTGCTGCCGTGCAAGTCATCATCGCCCACTCTTATGATATCAAGCGCCGCGGCCCTCCTCTACACATGCAGGGCACGGCGCGGGGTGGAGAGCCCGACGCGTGGTGTAACTTCCTTTGATCGACGAAACGGCAGCGAGCGCAAGTCCCAAACTCTATTGCCCGCGCGAACTCTCGCGGCAAACTTGCTTGCACTTGTTCAATAGACCGACGCGGTTTGTCGTCGACAGAGTTTGCGCGTGCTGACCAGAGATGGGCCGACACTTTTGTGCTGACGCGCTTCCTCCCGGAGCGCGCAATGTTGCAGTTCCTTCTGTCAGTCCCTGCCCTGTCATCGACAGGACCCTGAACGTCAACCCACACAAATGTCCAAGCGCATGCGACGACGGTTTCGCCTTGCTGGCCGACCTGTTGCCCTCGACCACCATCAGGATTTGCTCCAGGGCCCTCATTCTTCCAGAATCTTTCTCCCGTCTTGCGATCCTGTGACAGGCTATCCGAGTAGATTACCGGCCCACCTTGATTGCTGCCTGAAGTGCACAGAATCTCCGAGCCCTGCAGCTCCTTTCCCAGAGCACGAAGCTGAGCCGTTTACTCGTTACCACTAGTATCGACTTCACCTGCGCTGTACGAGCTTCGGAGCGCTGACTAGCATGCTTTATTGACTACCATGTTTTCGTTGTTCCGCAAACGACGGCTTCGTCACGACTGTATCCCCAGGACAACGCTGTTTGACCATGCCCTGCCTAGCCTCGTGTCGTGAGCTTGCATTCAGCCGATATCAAAACTCGAGTAACATCCGACCAATAGTGCCGTCATCATGACAGCTTGAGCATCTTGCAATAGGAGCGAGTACGACAGGGTATGACATCTCAGCTCATCTTCCGTACCCGATACGGTACACACCACCGCCATCTATTCAGTCAAAAAAAAACATTGTCTCTCGATGCACTTGATCCTTCCCAAATCGGTGAAAGACGTTCATCAACGACGCCGGGTATACCAACTGCAAAGACCCTCGTTACGTCCAGGAACCACGCGGCACGGCAAGGAGATGGTGCGAGCCTACCGCAGGGTAGCCCGCGCCTGCATGCGTCACTGTTGATCGAAGCTCTTCCTCGTGTCTCTCCAGAAAACCGGTTGCAGTTGCGCACCCTGAACATCTGATTCCTGGGCCGTCTTGGAATACCAACCTCGCTAATGTCGCAGGATTGCAGCCGCGACACAGGAGAACTACGTCATTCTACGGTTGGGAACAATTTGCTTTGTCTGCTTCAGCCCGCGCATCTTGAAAACAAAAACATCACCGGTATCAGAAGAAGCAAGGAGACGGTGCCTTCGGATGAAAACAAAACCCAGTGGGACGGCAGTTGAGCCTCGAGCCACCCGTTTGTCCCACACCAATAGTACAATCTATAATTCCTTTGTCAATGTGGCGCAATTGATGCACGTCGACGTAAGTGGGAAGGCATCTTGAGCCCAAGTCGTGCAGTCTCACCTTGTCTCTATTGACAGCTACAACATTGAAACAGCCATCCATGCTTCGCGATACATCTGCTACCGGGCCAGTTATCGCGACCTAATGAATCACGCCCTGCAAACGGGTGTTGCCATCACAATCGATACTGTCTTCATCACGAGATCGCCAGCTGCCCAGCGACCCCAACCTCAGACCATCGTCTCCCCACACATCGGCAATTGCCAGAGTCTTTTGTTTTCCGACCACCTTTCTCGGCAAGCCCGATCCAACGTAAGCTCAACGGCTATTCGCAAAAGGTCCGGCCCGAAACATATGGCCACGATACGCCCGAGAGCCAACTGCTTATGGTGAAGCTATTCGGGTTGCCCCGCGCGATTTGGATTACTGTATGCGTGAGTTTTGCTCGATCACGATCACCGGCTTATACCGATCTAAAGGCCCGTCTGGGATATTCGACGCAGTCTCTGCATATGATCACCACATATCCATGGCCCGAGTCTTAGCGCGCATGCCCGAGGAGGGGCTGAAGAACATGTTGACAACCCACATCTCGCTACACGCAAGCAGCTCTCTGTCAGCTTGCGAGCCAGAGAGGCGATGGAATCACACAAACCCTCAATATACAGTAATAGCAACAAATAACAAAGTTCAATACAGTTGCGACTTACTCATCACATTCTTCTTGCCCAGATGAAGTAAAGCTGCTCGCTCAAAATTACACCGCTTGAACGACGTGGCTTGACGATATATGCATGGTGCATGAGCGCAGGAAAACCACCCCACACACAAAATGCATCACGCAAACCACGTCATCCCACACGCAAGACGCCTTCGCTAGTCACATCCTCATTTGATACCATCAATATCGCAAGAGAGACAAAAGGGTGCAGGAAGAGAGACAGGACCAACCCCTAATTCCCCCTCATCTCATCACATCTCAGTAATATGCGCACTCAATGCCTCACAATCAGCCCCACCGCCGCCACCAAAAGAAGAACGAAAAGGAAGAAAAAAAAACCCCTATCTAACCCGTGCCCGGTATACAGCTCTCTATACGTGAGATTGTGGAAATTCCCCGCAATCTAGATAAGAAACAAAGGCGCTAAAAAAAAAATGCTGCTTTGCGCACACTCTTCTTCGCCAGATCGCTGCAGTGGCCCCGCCGAGAGGGAGAGAGAGCCCGCACACCGGAACAAACAAATAACCAAAAAAAAACGGCTTACCTCGGTCCCCTGCGCTTCTCGACCAAACTTGTTCTATCTTGCGTCTTTTTTATTTTCTTCTTCCTTCTTTGCCCTCTTCCCTTGCAGGCTCTTCCCTCTTTGGAGACGTTGGCGGCGGGAGATGGACAGAGAACTATACTCAAATCACTTGCTAACGTGCAGTTCTTTCGTACCTTGCGCACCGACCCTAGGCCGCCGACCGGCCACCAGGCTGACCGCCATTTCATGCACAATGCACAAGGACGAGCCAAATCTCATGGCCAGAACCCAAATCTATCTCGCATACTCGCATAACATGCACGCAAGACCCACGATGCTTGCATCTGCCGGTACAGGGAAGGCTTGCTCGGGGCTGCGCGGGGTGTGGGCTCAACAAACGTTGAGGGCGATTGGCTTAGGGTACGGTGAGAATAGCGGTCACTGCGAACTATCCAAAGCGCAAATCAAGATAATTCAAGACTTCATCACTGCATTCAGTCACAAGAACAAGCACAAGAACATGATAGATGATGAGATAGAGTGTATTGAAACTATGTATGCTATCGACATGGGGGATATGCTCAGAAGCAATCGACGAGATCCGATCACTGCAGGTGGTTAGCAAACCAGCCAAACAACGACATGCGCAAGGTGCGAATAAGTGTTGTGGTGTAGGGATCAGTTCTCCAAGGTGATTGTATCTTCAATGTGATTAAGAAAGAACACAGCGAAATCATGTTGTTCATCATAGGAAGGCGAAAGAGGGCATGGGAAAGATGGCACTTACCGAAGATACTCGTAGCAAGGCCAGGGAGAGTGGGAAGTGGAAACTGTAGTTGAGACGTCAGCGCATGTCCCGACGACACAACGACATCCGTAGAGGATGAATAGAACAGGTCCATCAAGTTTCAGCCTATAGAGAGTTAGTTGACAGTTGCAGGACGAGGGTTACAGTCCAGAACATACCTCATTAAATCAGATTTGGTTGTAGTGATCAGCACGACGGACGCTCGTTACAACGCCGCCTTTCACACAGTGTGAATATCAAGAATCATCATTACAATGACGGACCGTCTGTTGGAAAGAACAAAATGCCATACCTGTGGTCTGTCAGATGGAGTCCACAAGAGTGTATCGACATGTATGTGTGAATTTTGAGGGCAATCAGTGATGCTTGTATCAACAAGTAATACCTCTTCCAAACACCCACAGGTTTGTACGCCTGCTTTTGATGGATGCCCAGTCGAGGTATACATTATGTCCGCCCGACGCATCAAAGGGTTTCATCAGGAAGCTGGGGGATATTCGCGGAGTGCAAAGGGTTCGAGTGATGGAATATGTACCTGCAAGAGCACTGTTAGCACATTGATCGCAAAAGTAGTTGAGCGAAAATGCGGTAGTGTTGAGCAGGGTCAGACAAGGCTGAAACTAAAAGCAAGGGTGTCGACATTGTATATTCAGGTCGAGGAATGCCTTTCCGTGTCGTGTTTTCATCACTCTGCGGAGGGTGGGGGGGGGGGAGGGTTGTTGGAGATGCCATACCTTTAGAGAAATTGTGTCAAGCGCGGGACGCTGGTTGTGCTAATGGTCGCGATACTGAAGCTTTGTTAGCGACTTGCGCATGGATAAAGCTTTAAGAACAGAGTATGTTGGAGTGCATCATTGTAATTCTAGAGTTGTGTAGTCCTTCACGATGCTGTAGGATTTGGATTGTTCGTATGTGATAATCATCTGCAGAGGTCGCGAGAGCTGGTGATTGCTTACCAGGTGTATGCGACACATGCGCTTTTTGCATTAGCATTGATCAAAGAAGAAATAGAAGCGCGCAAAGTAGACGCGGTATGTCGTTGGTGATGAGAATGATGTAGAGAACAGTTTTGAGCTCCAGAAATTTTAGCCTGGAGCTCGGCGCCGAGCCTCCGTAGCGTCGCTTATGTAATGGGCCTCGGTCTCTCCAGCCATCCACCCATTGCCTCAATTCCCAATGCAAACCAAGTTGATACTTGCAGTCATGGTTTTTAGACTTACGGAGCATAGTAAACGATGCATACTTTCCAGGTCTTGCAGCACCAGAGCCACTAGGCTATTCCAAGGCTGCCGAGGTCTCGTCATGTAGGCGAGGCATTTGGACAGTTGATCCCAAATCGGACATTAAAGAAAAATAGCTTCGTTAACTATATATGAAGCTTATTCTTTCGCCGCATCCCAAGCAATAGTCAAAATGCCTTCTCTGAGCATTCGTTGTTCGGTCCCTCGCACATCAGGCATCACTGACACTTCAATCGAACCCATAGGAAAGCATTTATAGTCGAACATCCCTAACTCTTGGATTTAGTGGGAAGGCCTGAAAACGACATATGAGTAGTCCAACTCACTAATACACGATAAAGCTAGAGTAGTGCGGAGCTCACTCGATCCCCGATGTTTTCCACTGCAGCCTGGTTACACGTACTTTCTTCGTCTTTCAACTGCCGCACAATACACTATTTCTCCATACGATTCAAGTTCCTTCTCTTGTAGCAACTATAAGCATCATCGGAACGGGCATGACCTTCCCTTCCACACCACCTTCTCCACCATCGCCTCTTGCCCTTTCCAGTGAGGAAAATGTAAACGAGTACCTCCCCGTACCCCTTCATTTCATCGCATGTCCAACAACATTAATATAAACGTCCATCTTTCTCGAAAAAAAAAGACACAATCACCAAAAAAACTGCACAATATTCCATCATCGTCTCCCCTGCCCTGGCTCTCTGCCTCTCATACCTCCCTTCCCAAGAATCCGCAAAACAAACCGTGCCACACAACCAACCCGTCCCGCCCATCTCCAACCACGCCACATGGCAGAGCAACAGAAACAGCAACAACAACCGCAACATGAATAACATTCAACCCACGCGCCCGTCCCACCCTTTCAACCACCTCACGACGCGCGGCTCCCGCAGCGCGTATTAACCAAATTAGTCCAAAGCAGCGTGCGGCACAGGCAAACGAAGGATCTAGCGCCTCAATCCCCATCGGGGCAAGACAGGCGACGGGAAAGAATACGAAGAGATCATGCGCAAAGGCGGTGCGGATGGCGATTTGAAACACGCGCAATCGTGATTACGGGTATGTATGGATGGATGGGAATAGAATGAGGCGAGGCGAGGCGAAGCGGGTGATTGTGATGGAAGTGCATGTGTTGAGGGTCATGTGATGATGTTTTTATCCATGACCTAGGTACCTGGGTAGGTAGGGGCTGTGAAAAAAGGTGTTTATGCTATATGATTACCATGGCCATATTTTGTGCTGTGCTTCGACGCAGGGAGCTTCACACAAGCCCTGGCTGTGTGTCAGATGCATGCCATCATGGACGTCACAAGGAACGAATTCACGTGGGGTCGAGATGGAGCATAGACATATAGGTTGCGACAGCTAGAAAGAAAGCACATGGCATTTTGGTCGAACTACTCATACATTGGGGAAAGAAAACGCTCTCAGGTCTCCGTCTCCCTCGCTCCGTTAGCGATCCTCTCATGCCCATCTCATCCAAAAAACGCATCAAGTTAGAAAACACAAAGGTGAAAGAAAAGAGAAATGTGTATTGCCATCTTCCCGGGTCCCTCGCTATGCACACGACTATGAAAGGGCTTGCATTTTGTGCCATGTATATACGCTCGCTCGTCAATGCTGCAAAGACAGTCTGATGCCTATCCGAGCCATCAACTGCCATAGAATATACATTAAGAAAGTAGTGGTAGAAGAAGAAAAAGAAGAAAAGGTATGAAGGGGTGCTGGGGGTATGGGGCATGTGAACGTAAAAAGCAGAAAGAAAGAAGAGAGGTATGAAGCAAAGACCCCTCCATGTCCAAAAGACATGGCTCGTCCAACGGTGTATGTGCCAGAGATGCGAGCATTGCAAATCGTTGAAAGCATAAAGACATATCGAAGAAAAAAGCTATCGAAAGCGTCGAAGCAAACTATGTCCAACAGGTGTATCGGGGGTATGTAGCGCGGTATGTAACGATCCCTTCCAGTGTACGCCGGTATAAGCAGGTGGCAAAGCAAATACATGAAGGATAAATGTGTGGGGTGGGTGATGGAAGAAGTCTAGAAGCAGTTGAGCGTGCCCTTCTTCTTGCCCTTCTTTTGCGCGTTATTCAGAGCTGCCATGCGGGCCTCGAGATGGGCGCGCTCGGCTTCAACGCGTAGACGAGCGTTGCGTTCCTCTTCAACAGCTTGGAGAGAGTGGCGTGCTGCGCTGCGCTCCTTGCGCATGACGTTCAACTCCTCTTCAAGGCCAGCGCACTTCTTCCTGAACTGATCCAGATCAGTCTTGGTTTTGGTGCTGGAGGCTTCCAAGTCGGTCAAAGCATCCTCAAGGGTAGCAGTAAGCTGCTTTTCAGCAAACAAGTGCTTCTCGATGGTGCGGATGCGAGCTTCTTGATCTTCGACCAACTGAGCATGGGCGATATCCTTGCTTTGATGACGCGAGGTAGGAGGGGAAGGTGCAGTAGCCTGAGGCGGTGGGCTGCCTGGAGGAAGAGGAGGAAGAGGAATGGCTGGCGGTGGTGATGGCAAGGATGTATGCGCAGTACTCTTGCGTGCAGTGGAGTTGTTCGAGTTGGATCGCTGAAGATCTTCCCGGGGATCCATAGATACGCGAGAGGAGTTCCGCTTTGCATCAATGAGTTGAGACTAATCATGTTAGAGGTATTCGTAATTGAAGGTGGGGTCAAGCTTACCTCCAAGAGCGCAATCTTGATGCGTGATTCTTGTACTTCCTTCTCGAGTTCATCGCCATGGTTCATGGCATCTTGAAGCTCACGAGTGCGTTCGGTCTGCAGAGCAGACAATCGGTTGTTGGCAGCCTCATGCTGGTCCCAGTTCTGATTGAGCTGGTCCTCCAGTTCTTGCACGAGACGGGCGCTCCTAAGCTCCTTCTCACTAACCTTCTCCAGCTCCTTGAGTGTCTCAGCATTGATAAGCTCAAACTCTTTGAGGTTGCTCTTGAGAGTACCGATGGTGGTAGTGGCATCCGAGAGCTCCTTTCTTGCGGATTCAAGATCACTGACAGCCTCATCAAGTCGACTAGCGATTGACTTTCGTTCTTGGACCAGCGATTCGATGTGAGACTGAATGGTATTGACGTCTGCTTCCTCACCCAAGGCTGCGGAAACACCTTCGAGCAACGTCGCCATCTCCATCTTCGCCTTGGAAAGATCAGCTTCCAAAGAGGATGTTGTCTCTTTATGGGTTGTCAGCTCTGCTGTGAGCTTCTCGAGCTCGACAGCATGTGTCTTCTGGATAGTATCCATGCCTTGTTGATGATACTCAATGGCTGACTTGTGCTCCTCAATCTGCCTCTCCAAATTGGTAACGAGAGATCGATGAGTATCAAGCTCCTTCTCGGTAAGCTCACGCGCTTCTGAGTCTTCCTCAATTTGCTTGACAATATTGGCATGAGACTCCTCAAGCTCAGCAAGACGAGCGGCGTTACTGACGGCTGTGGTCTTGTGCTCGTCAACCTCAGCTTGCAATGTAGCGATAAGCTCAGCATGCTTGGTCCGCTCATCTTGTAACGAGGCTTCAGCTTCCGCGCCCTTGGTCTGCTCGATCTCAGAGATGCGCAGAGCGTGGTCAACTTCAAGTCGTTGCTTCGCTGCTTCAAGTTCGCGAATGGTGTCCAGATGCTGCCTCTCTGAGGCCTTGGTAGCCTCTATAGCGTCGAGATGCTTAGACTGCCAAAGCGCAGCTTCGTCACTGAGCTTTGTGAGCTCAGTGTGGCGAGTAGCTTCGTCAGACTCTCCATCACCATTAACTGCTGGAGGCGTATCGGGCATCTGTCGTGGTGAGAGTAGGTCGTCCGATGGCTCGGCAGGCCTGACGGAAGACTTCAAGGTCTCGATTTGAGCCTGAAGCTCCTGCTCTCGTTGGGAGTGCAAACCCTTCAACTCTCTGATATGTTCCTCATTCTGCTTCATCTGATCCTGCATTGAAGCGACGATGGAAATATCAAGAGGAGATCCAGCTTTCAAGCTCGAGCGTTCCTTTGTCAGGCCACTGATCAAAGTCATCTTGCCTTCCATCTCCTTGCGTACAGCCTGAACTTCGAACTCCAAGTCCTGGACCCGCTCTGATCGTATGTGCAGCTCAGACATGATCGTGTTCAGGTTGAGCTCAAAGTTTTGGATGGCATCGGGATCTTCTTCGAGCGTATCCAAGGCCAGGTTTCGGAGAGAAGCGAAGGCACGGTTCGAACGGTCGTTCGCAAGCACGGCCTGGCTAGACTTTCGGCGGATCATGTGCATTGACGGAGAAGCTGGCCTGTTCATCTGGGCCTTGGTGATCTCTGACTTGAGCTCCTCAACGTAATCAAGCGTATCTTGATGTTCTTCTTGCAGCTCCGCGTACGTCTGTTGGAGTTTTTCGATTCGCTCCTCCTTCTCGTTGTGCAGCAGCTTCAAAGCCTTGAGCTCCTGGACAAGGACAGTGTCAGGAATGTGCTGCTCCTGGCCCAGTGTCTCGACTGATGGTCGTCGTGCCTTAGTCTCATCATGGCCAACTTCCGTCTCCTCGTCTTGAGTACTGGTATTGCCAGACTCCGCTAAGGACAATTCCGCAGACAAGGTACGCGAGGATGAAAGTTGTCCATCCTCTGCTGTGAGTCCATTCACCCCCGCGTTTGCTAAAAAAGATGTTGGTCGAGAGGAAGGCGCAGACGTTGGTCCGCGATGGCGCGCTTCATCTACGGAATCCTGGAGAGCAGCCAGGGTTCGCAAAGCCTCTTGGTACTTGCTGGCAAGCTTCTCGTAGTCTTGGAGTGTACCTTCGTGTTCCACACGGAGATCAAGCAACTCTTGTGTGACGGTGTCGAGTTTATCGTGTACGAAGCGAGATTGTGCAGGGCTAGATGGCTCATCCTCTGCATCGCCACGGTTGGAGACGGCCTTGACGGCAAGGTTGTTGTTCTGATCCTCCACCTCATCGTGATGAGCAGCAGCAGTGCTAGCGGTTTGAGGACGCTCACTGTCGGCTTCCTCGGGAATGGCATCGACGGGAGTTCCGAACTGGTGCATGCTCTCGCTAGTGACTCGCTTCTCTAGCTTGGGGCGCTTCTCGATGAACGGGTCGCTGGGAGTCTTGGAATGGCCATTGACGTAATCCTCGGCCTTGGTATCTGTCCTGTCGAGTTCGTAGAGCAAGTTGTCCAGCTTAGCGACACTTCGTTGCCTCTCAACGACATGCTTCAAGCGCTCAATCTCGCGGCTCATAATCTCGGTTTCTTGCTCATTCTCCGCCAGCCGCTCCTCCAGGGTGGAGATGTACTCCTCGCTGCTCGTCTCGTTTTCACGGGCCTTTTGCAGCTTCTCGCGCAATTCAGATATTACGGTGTCGTTCTTCTCGATGCCGTTCGCCGAGTTATCGATTTGGCGCTCGAGTGACTGCACGTACTCTTCGTTGTTCGCGTCCCGTTCCATGGCTTTCGCGATGCGAGACTGCAAGTGCTGGTTTTGGCTCTCGAGGATGGCGATGCGAGTCTCCTTCTCTAGAAGATCGCTTTCGTGGGTTGACAGGGAGGAACGCGTGTTGGAAAGAGATGATTCTAGGGACTGAATTGTCTTCTCGTACTCCAGGACTACGGACTCCACGGCCTCAGCGAAGGAGTTGGATCGCTTCAATCGCTCCAGCGCGGAGTCGCCAATGGCATCTTTGAGCATGGGCGTTTCGGTCTCGTTGTTGTCACGCGCTTTGGTGATCTCGGAGATAAGCTTGGCGTGTCGCGCGCTAAGTGCGTTGTAATTCTCCTGAACATCAAGTAGCTGGTTCTGAAGCTCGACTTCACGCTCGTCTTGCCGGTCGACGCGCTCTTGGGGCCCGGCTTTCTTTCGGTCAGTACGCTCAGATAGGCGAATCTGGTCGCGGAGAAATTGTACTTCGGCCCGCAGCCGGTCGATAGCCGCCTGTTTATCACTGTCGTCATGGACTTGTTGAATCTGCGGCTTGACTTGAATAGCGCGGGCGCGCTGCGCATACTGGACTGTGTTCAAAGTTTCGCTTAGGTGGAATTCCGCCGGATTAACGCAGGCGATCATATAGGTAATAGCGTTGCCGCCAAGCGAGTCTTGCAGAAGACGCGTGAGCCTAGAGTCGCGGTACGAAACGTAGCCGCCGTGGGAGCGTGCAGACAGCTGCGAGATGACTTTGCCCAAGCTTGCAAGCCCTGCATTGATCGAAATACCCTCCTTGGCCCGCTCGCCCTGTGCCTGTGTGTTCTTCAAACGCTCACTACCTGCCAAATCCACAAAGTGAAGTTTACTGTCGACAGTCACCCAGCTCTCGCTCGAGCCTGACATCATTTCGATAGGCACTGATCGGCGCTTCTCGCGGTTGGACAGGGGCGTTGGTGAAGACTTCTTTTGCACCAAGTTGAGACTAAAAACGGCATGGGAGCGTGATGATTTGGCGTTGACGGCAGTCGCGTCGGTCTGTCGGATTGCGGAGCCGAAGTTGAGGGCGCCGAGCATATCGTCGATCGAGTTGATGGGTATTTGCGTAAGCCCCGTGAGAAGGATGCGGCCATCGCGGTCCTCCCGAATATTGACCTGCGGTCGCTCGTTGTGAGCCACATGCTCGGGAAGCAGTAGGTCGCGAAGTTGCTCGTTGTAGATCTGCGTGCGTCAGCGCATGTTTTGCTTTTTGTGGGCTGGAGATAAGGTACCTCGACATAAGTTGCCTTTAGCTGCCAGTTTCTGTTCGCCTGCGATGATGAAGACTTGGCAGAGGGGGTTTGCATCCCGGACAGGCGGCTTGGAGCGCGGATGCCAGACCCAGCACTTTTGCTAGGCCCGTCGAGTTTCTCGAACAGCAATGCAGCCGCGCGGGGGATGATGCCTGAGGCTGCAGTCAGTATATTGATTGTCTTTTCGATATAGTGAGATTCCAGATGGGACATACCCATGACGTCGGGATTTGCCTGATCTTTTGGACCAGTGGTGCCCATTGTGTACGATTTTCCGGCTCCAGACTGGCCGTATGCGAGAATGGAGACATTGTAGCCCTGCACGAAGGAGTTGACGCTATCTCCGACATACTCAAAGACACCCTCCTGGTCAATATCCTCGCCGAATACGCGGTCAAATACGAAGACCTTCTTGCCTCCCGTGGCGTCCACGGTCAGACTCGAGGGTGAAGTAACGTGACATAGGGCATTGCGGAATCGCTGTGGGATGAGTTCATAGCCTGGTTCGCCATTCTGAAGTGGAGGCCGCACGCGGACAGCTGGATTAGACGGTGGTTAGCGGAAGGGGCATCTACGTCGGACCCTGGGGTGGCACCTACCAACTTTGACGGCTGTTCTGCTATCCTCATCGGACGCCTTGCTCCCGCCCGGCTTGCTGCTCATGCTCATGCGACTTGAGCTGCGATTCGGGCGGATCATGGCGCTCATGGGCCGCGAAACCCCGTTTGCGGGCGAGCCTGGTGGTGAGGTTGCCATATGTGCGGCCACGGCAGCGCCGTTAGATGGGGAGGGCTGTTGCGCCGCACGGTGTGGAGGGACGGTAGAATTTGTATGCTTTTGGGTCGAGGTTGGTTGCACGGGTTGAGGATAGATTGGGCGCTGTCGAGGCCCCGGTCTGCATCCGCGTCGTGATTATCCTACAGTCGTGGAGGAGGAGGTGGTGGTGCCACGGGTGTTGCGCGTGCGGACTTTAGCCTGTTGCAAGAGGCGTGCGCGCGCCGTGTAGGTGGACAGCAGAGATTAGGGTAGAGGGCAGGACCGCAGGCACAAAGAGAAGGCCACGGGATAATAATGAAGAAGGAATTATTTTGCTTGTGAAGGCCGGGAGCAAGAAAGCAAGTAGGGTTCACCGCGGGTCACCAACGCGACAAATGCCCCCTAGCGCGCGATATTTCCAGGGGCCGCCTTCGAGAGACATCCGCCCAGCCATGCAGATTGGCGCGAGTAGTGCGCTGTACCTGTGTCTGTGTGCCCTGTGCCTGCGCAGGTGTCTGTGCCTATGGGCTCCCCGAAGCCTGGGACCCTGACCTCGGCCTGGATGTGGACGCCTGCAAAGCTGGGAAAAACTCTGGGACTCGCGTCAACTGCTCGCCGGTCCCCACTCCAGCCCGCCGCAGACGCACTGATGCAGCTCCCTCCACCACCAGCCGTTATATCCATTGTGTGCGCTTGCGCAGTCTTGCAGCTTAGCCTTTCTTTCCTGCACCCTATGCTTGTTTGTTTCTCTCTCTCTCTCCCTTGCATGCTGCACAGCTGCCTGAGGCGGCGGCGGCGGCGGCCGTGGAAACTCCAGCCCGCCCACGGTGCTACTACTGTGCTATAGCCGCTCCGGAGTACCACGTGCAATTGGATCGATATAGGGAAATAATATGCACTCGTAAACTTTGTTTTGTAGACGTTCGCCCCTCACCCGTCGCCGCTACCTAGCTACCTAGCCTCGCCTCACACTAGCCATCGGCTGCTATTCCTTCCATCAATTTCTCCTTACCAATCCCTAGATCCCTAGTCCCCCAAGAGGCTGACGGATCTCTTGTCATGTCACAGAGACGCTCGAGCATAATACACGCAATGCTCTTCATGCGCCGGCAGCCTGCTCCCGGTATCGCTCTTCTGCTGTCCGCATAGAGCCCCGGCGCGCGCAGATCCCGTCAGCCTCTGCTCCGTACTGAGCAACCCGAGCCCGTGTTAATCAGAGCTGAAGTCTGGTTCTGTACTCGCTTCGCCTCTTCAGTCGCGCCCACTTGGGGCGGTCTCTCAGAATCATTAGTAGCGTGTTTCAGCTTCGTCAATCTCAACCCCGACCGCAAGCGAGGTACCCGTTTCGTGCCGCTTGGCCCAGGTGACGAGGCTGCAGCTCCCTGCCGACAGCACCAGAAAGAGGGGCATCTACTGCAAGGCCACCTCCACTGCAGCCCTCAAAAGTGCCGAACACCTTGACCCTGCTGCAGTCGTGCATGAAGCTCTTCCTGTTCCTCGACAAATATGCACTCATGACGCTTCAACGTTGCCTGTTCCTAGCGGCTACTACCAACGCCAGTGGCTTGCATAGTCGTCCTACCAACGCCCCTTTCTACCTAACTGACTTTGCTGTGAATCCTTATAACACCCCCTATCGTCTCTCCGGGAGGTACCGCGAACGTTCTCTAATTAAGCTGCCTCCATACCAAGACAACACGAGCTTTCGCTTCATTGTCGGGAAATCGGGAGCTTGTCATCGGGCTGCGGTCGGCGCAATGTGACTCGTACTCGCAGGCGCAGATAAACTATACCTCGGATAGGCAGTCGCATCTTAACGTCGCCACATGGTATCCATTTCGCAACAGCGGCGAACATCATCGTACGTCAAGTACATGCAGCTGTGGGACAAGAAAAGGCACTTGGACTAGAAACGCATCCTATCCGAAACTTTGTGCATGTAGACAGCCGCCATTATCGATGCGGTGATTGCCGGCGTCACGCGTACGATACATTCGCTCCTACGACGTGCCTTCCTCAGCCAGTGGCCGACCCCGCAATAAACAACGTGGTCGCGACCTCCTGCTCAATGCATCCATCTAGCCTTTCGGTAGCGGGACACCAACACATGTGCTATATCTTCCAAAAGAAAAAGAAAATCCACTTCCAATTTCAAAGACTTTCAAGCAAGTCCAGCTCACAGTGATCCTACTAGAGGAAACTAAACCAATAAGCCCAATACCCGGTACGATCCTAAAGAAGCAATCATGTGGGAAATCAACGATCCAAACAAGACTTCAATTGGCCCCGCTCCTACATCGGTAGACAGCTCCGAGTATGTTGATGATAGTTCGTGACGCACGATGGCCTGTTCGCAGCTGTACTGACGACCATCAGGTGTAATAACAGCCGGCTATTATACCTCCCCATTGCGCCATGCAGGCCGACATGCACGACGTTTCCTGTTTTCTCCCAATTCTTGCCGTCTGCAACGGCAACAAATCGACGATGGAACAACCTAGAGGGGAAAAGGGTGTTGTGACCCTGTGTTCAAGTTTTGACGTACGTCCTTGACCGAGCAATCTTTCAACGTCGGTTGGTCGGAATGGCACATGACATACGGTAATCTTTGTCTTTTCCACACTAGGTTGGAAAGGTAACGGAGGGCCCACTCTCGTCACGAATCCGAAGCTTGACCAGGCCACGAGTTCTCCGCGGTACGGATTTAGCTGCATACTTGACCCGGCCCACAATTCGTCTCAAAATCTATAAATCTGGAGACTCGAGTATCTCAATTTACCCGAGAACTCCACCCTCTCATCGCGCGCGAGATCCAGGCCTGGCTCGCTACCCCAAGCTGCTCGCCATCATAGATATCACATTGACAGTGCGGGGTAGAGTCCCTAACCAGTCGAGTGTCTTGCTTTTCCGCGAAATCAAGGCATTTAGTCGTTCACACGTGTATTACGCGAGGGGCGACTACTGCACGTAACAGCCCCACGTCAAAACCTTATTTTGAGATGCATTCGCGCATCGAGTCAAGCATACCCGCTCACCGTCTTTACTTCACCCGCGTTGACAAGGTCACCTGTCAAGTTTGAGCAGAGAATTGTCAAGTTTTCGCCGCTCTATGGAACCACTGTATAGAGTTATGTCCCGCTCTGCTATCTTTCCATTAGGAAAGTAATTTGGTATTCACGATGATATGACAGTCACCGGATCAGTCCTCCATTGATTAAGGTTTCAACCAGCTCTGGCGGGACACGACCGGTCACTACTTCTATCAAAACTGGGGCCAGTTCAAGTAGAAGTCTGCTCTTCACTAGAAGGAGACTTGGCCACGCGGCCTCGTTGCATCAGAATTGCTCACATCATACAGTATTTGCCATTTTAACGTTTCACCAGTTTGTTGGTGTGTCGACAAGATGCTTTCGTACGTCAACCCAATGTCAAGGACCCGGCCCAACCAAACCGGCCTACGAGACGCGACGACATCGGAAAATAACCCCACAATGCCTTCTCCAAACATCAATGGCACGATCGTTGGATCTATAACGTTTATCGTCATCTGCAGCTAAAGCAACCTCGAACACTAGTCACATGTCAGGCTTTAGCGAGGTCCTATTCTAAGAAGTCGAACGACAGCGGCAACTTGACACAACCCGCCATTCGTCCGACTGGGGATATTAGCACAACGACAACGATGAAACGCAATTCAAACTTTGCTTTGAAATCTGTCGATACAACACGCCATCGCAAATCACAACACACTCTCGCACGTACAAGTCCGAACCTGCTAGATGCGACGTTGAGTATGTAAAGCAGCCCGACTAATAACTGGGGTATACGATAACACGCGGCTGTCAGCATACTACATGGACTACAGGCAGATCATGTCCATAGAACTATCTCCGACCTCCAGCGATTCATCGCAGCTCTTGCAGCATACAAGTCTCAACCACGCGATTCATGAAACCGAAGTATTCTACCGGTCTCGAACATGAAGGTAGACGTATACACAACTCCAACTCTCAATCTCATCTACAAAGCATCCTCATTCCCCAAATTATCCTCTCTCTTACAACAAAATAAGACACAGGGTGCGACCCAAAGGCGCCGCCCCTTCCACAACAAATCTATTGTTTCAACCCCCCAGATGTCCTGCACGTTTTCTGGTTGGCACAATGTTTCAACCAAACGAGTCAGTCGACTGCATCGCGCAAGCTGCACGACCGCATCACAATGCATGCATCCTTCCGCAGTAGCACCGGAGCACAACTACTTGTAACGGACAAAGAAGAAAGGACCGCGGGTTCGTGGTATACAAGCTAATTCCTTCCCGATGCATGTGAGGGAGATCGACGCGAGACATATCGGCAGATGCAGGAATGAGGGAGGGGTATGCAGATGGAGTGGGGGATTTTTTCTTGCTCGCAGGAAATACAATTTTCTAAAGACGTAGCGAGCATTTCTTTGCTTTGATATGTGCGGTCGAAAAACTGTGGTGACTGTGTTTTTCGCTAATGTTGATCTCGCTACGTGGAGCATACATGCGAGGGTCTGAGGCTATACAAGCTCTCGTTGATTTCTTGGAATAGTATTATGTGCTCAGGATCGACGAATCAACGTATACAGCAACACTACTGCTGTAGCCCCTGCGACATTGCATGAAATACAGCAGTCGGTATTTTGCTCTTGCCAACAAAGGCAGCGCATTCTGATATCGTGGCGCGCTTGCGGAATGAATCGTTTGAGCACACGGTGAAGTAGGGTAATATTGTAGGCATCAAGCAGGAGACGTACATTCAAGCCTAACGTATGTGTGCGTGCCGTATGCAGCACGCTTAAGAAGAATATACTTGTATGCTCTAGTCATGATGTGTAATTTTGGTGTCAAGACTAATCAATGGCCGTCGTTTTTGCAAAGGATGCAAGCAGACGTGCTACTGTGATGTCATTGAGCGAGAGGCAGATCCCAAAAGAGTCTTCGGTAACTAAGACAAGAGACGCATGAAGGTAAAGAAGAAGAGGAGAGGAAGAAGGCGGTTAAGAAGTCCTTGTTCTAGCCGTTCATACCTAACTTCCTTAGACACATACCTTCGTCACCACGGACGAGGCTGATAAAACCACAGTTGAGCCCACACCGCGCTAATACCGAACGATGATCGTGTATAACATGAGCCAGAAGACATCACCACAGTCAAGAAGCAACATAGTCTCACACCACAGACCTAATGGTCACACCAGAAGACGGATAAAGGTATATCATGTGTATTTGATAAGAACAGAAAACACAAGGAGAAAGTGGTATTATCCTAAGCAAAACAATAAACGACAAAAAAACAAGATTACAGACCTCAAACCAGCTACTACGAGTAGAGGCAAGAAGGTGAGAGCGAGGTAACCAGAAAAACCGCCTGACAGTTTTTTCTTTGGAGGGGTTTCCACATCGAAGCGGTACATTCTCCTCCTTTGCTTTCCCTTCTACCTTGGATCCTATTCCACCCACAGAAGACTTGTTCTGCTTTCCCTTGTTTCCCTTTCGTTCTCTCTCTCTCCCTGGCGCGCGCTCTTTTTGGTGGCAGCAGAAAGGCGGGGGTATGAAAAATGTAGCAAGCAAGAATCAACCCACTCACGTACTGTCATTCGGAACAAACCATACATAAGGAATAAAACCCAGAACCGGGTCGTTATAAAAGACACAACACAATAATGATGGGGGAGAGGGGCGAGTATCTTTCCTCGTAGCCCCTCACTCTCTCTTGGTCAAGGATAGTGAACGAAAAGAAAAAATGGGATTTGTGAAGGACTTCTAGGCCCTATCGGTAGAAAAGAAACAATAGTAGTAGGCAAAGAGGGAATGGTTTCAACTCCAACGCCTTTGGGTAAAGATATAGGAAAAGGGCATCAATGCTAATCTCGTCTCGATCGCTAATGATAAACAAAGGTTGAGATAAAAAGAAAATGTCAGACTGGCTAACAGCGAGGAATCCGCGCCTCTCGCAAACTATTGTTCCTTAACGCGACGAAAAGTGACGAACAGCTGTGTTAGGCCGTCCGAGTGGTTGTGCGTACTTGGATACGGGAATCTCAGCGTGGAGATCGTTGTTACCACTGCTCTCAACGTCATCCTCGTCTTCCAAGATGCGTGTTGGTACGACGGGGATGTCGTGTGATCGGTGCTGTAGACTTGTCCGGTCTGGTGTTGTGCTGGCGCTGGCCATGGACATGGATGTGCTTGACCTGTGGCTTAGGTCTGGGGTGGGGGGGATGCTGGATCCGCGCCCCGGACGGAGCATGCTCTCGTCGTCACCGTACTCGCTGCCGATGGTCGATTGAGTACGACCACCGTTGGAAGACATCTGGCCGACGCTGCTGCGACGGTCGCTGTGGTTGTCATCTTCGACGTCGGCGCGCTGGGCGAGCTGGAGGCCCTCCACGGCCGCGGCGCATTGCTCAGAAATGTTGCGAATGATGTATGCAATGGCGTCGGTCTTATCGCGGAGAACGCGGTCGGCAACGTCAACCATGGATTGATTTGAGAAGCGCTTGGAGTTACGCGCAGGGTTGTTGTACAGACGCTGCTCCATGTCGGGTGTGACATCTTCGCCTTGGAGGTGCTGGCCTTGGGCGGTGCTTGCTCTTGACTCCTGACGGCTCTCGACACCGTTCACGCCACGGATGGTACCAACTTCCGACCTATCCTTGATGGAGCTGCGGCTCGGTGTCTGGGTCTTGGTCTCGGCATCCTCAAATTCGTCCTCTTCATCTTCCTCGGGTACATCCTCGAAACCGGCATCCATGTAGTTTGACATGTCGTCCTGGTTAAGCGACTTGACAATGTGCTCCATGTGGTGGGTCTGACCCTCAATAAGAGCGCGTAGGTGAAGTACAACACGTTGTGCCTCATCGCGCTGGCGGAGGATAGCGCCGTTGGTGTGTTGGAGAGCGCCGAGCTCCTTCTTGTTCTTCTTCCTCTCGCGCTCCAGCTCCTCGGCAATCTCCTGCTGGAGTACAAGAGCCTCAAGAGCGTCGTCACGTTGCTTCTCAGTACCAGACAGGCGGACAGAGAGCCTGGCAGCATCATCCTTCTGTTGGTCGATGAGGCTAGTAAGGCGACGGTTCTCGCGCTTGTGGTTCTCAATCTTGACCTTGAGATCTTGAGTCTCCTTAGTGAGCTGTTCGGCAAATGCCTGGAACTTGAGGAATTGCTGCTTCCAGCTCTCGAGCTCTTCGACCAAGAAGTTGTTTCGCTTAGTGACCTTACCCAGTTCGCTATCCAGACGCTGCTTGAGATTGATGAAGTCTGTCCAAGCCTCTTGGGCGTCACGGGAGTATTGGTTGCGCTCGCGCACGATCTCGTTGAGGTGACGCATCGAGACCTTGGTCATCAATGGCTTCTTCACAGAGCCACCGAAGATGGCCTTGACACCAGAGTTCCGACCCTAGTTCGAGGTTAGAGTGGATTGTTACGGCACTGAACAGGGGAGTACTTACTTGCTTCTCGCAAACGTGGTCCATGACGGACATGACCGCATCCTGAGACCACCAGTCTGGGTCCTGGATGCTCTCAACCTCACCGCGCATGACAATGATTTGACCCGCGGGGATAAGCTTGCCGCCACCGTACGCCGATCGCAAATGTTGTGGCACGCCAGTCGGCGAGACCTCACCGTTGAGGGCCTGGGTAAGACGGGTGATCATCTTGGTCCTCTGGCCTGCCGTGAGGGCGGTCGGGGGGCTTGATGTCAGAACAAAGTTTCGGTCCAGATCGACCACAAGAGCGTCTGTTGGAGCTGTGAAGAGGGAGCGGCATTCCGAAGTTACACCAAGGATGTATGGACCCGGCTCCTGAACCAGATCCTTGACATGACGCGCATGAACCACGGGGACGTACAGGCCGCTCCATTCGTACACCCTTACACAAAATCGGATTGTCTCAGCTGCAATGGTCAGCATCGCGGGGTAGTGACTCGTGAAGATGATTCGTCGGGTCGGTGACACAGCGGCCTCTACCACACCCACAATGTTGGGAATCGACAGGCATGTGAAGAGGGGCCACATGGCGAAGTTTTGAAACCCTGTTGGTGACGAGGGGAACTGGTAGCACAGCGCGTAATCCTTCATATCGATACGGACCAAGTCGTTCAAGCGTGGAGCGGGGAAGCTCAGGATACGGGACACCTCTTCGGCGTGGAACAGGTTCGTCGCCTTGTTCCAGTGGATCCACATGCCACGCAGGTAGTCGCCGAGTAGGTTGTACAACGGGTACCGGGAGAGAAAGCTGAGGCAGTATGGGATCCAGTAGGTCTCGTCTGGATTGTCGTAGAAGTCGGGCTCGATTCGCTTTCGCAGGTCGCGGATGGTCTCGGCTCGCTTCTCATCAGCGCGCGACCAGACACGCAGGGCAATGCCGTAGAGAGTGTGTGAAGAATCTTGCTGAAGGACGAAGGAGTGGTGTACGCAGTGCGGTTGGCTTCTGCCAGTGCAGATCTCGACGTCGTGAGGAAAGCATGCCTAGAGCAAGGGGTCAGCAGTCTGCAGGGACAATGGCATTGTAGGGCGAACATACCCTCATGGCCGAGTGCAGCGATCTCGCAATCTCGTTGTCCTGCTCCAGTCTCGGGCTGCTTCCCAAGATTTCAGGGAGCCAGAAAGTGCCGACAGCGCCCTTCATGTGGCCAATCTTGCCCTGGGCGGGTGCGGGTGCCTTCACCCATTGGGAGGGCTCCCGTCCAACACCGCACACCATGTAGGCATGGGTCAGCGTCTTGGGGCTCCGCGCGCCCTGCTTGACGTTCAGGGTCGATGGGAGGGGCTGGGTGATGCGCGAGTGCAGCGACGAGGTCCGGCTGGGGATGATGAGGCTGTGGTCGGCATTGTCTCTGGTAGGAGGACGCTCGCTGGCGCCGGTGCGAGGTCGTAAGCTCAAGGAAGGTGCCATTGCGGCGGATTCGACGTCGGTCCTATCGAGTTGGGCGTAGGGCTATGATCGTGGAGAAGGGTATTGATGGCGGATGGATATCCAGTATATTATTATGACAGCAATAACTGCGAAAACATGAGGGTATGCGTAAATCGGATCCGTAAGGCAACAACGCGCGAGAACAAGAGAGTGAGCAGACCGTGAGTACTTTTACGCACTCCGTCGATTGAGGGCTCCGAGGTCACCTTGCTGCGGGTAGTAGAGGAGGGTGACAGCAAGGGGGAAGCATGGCTTTTGGGGGAGCTCTGGCGCAGCGCGCGGACTGGATGCTGGGGGTAGAAACGACCCGAGAACTAGGCATGGGTGGCTTTCACAAGTTTCGGTTCGAGGAAATGAGAAGCTTATCCCTGCCATTCCGCAGGGTCCGTCTCTTCGCACGGGGCACGTCGCTGTCAGGGGCGCGAGGCTCTTGGAATAACGGCTGGTCTATCTTCCAAGAGAGACGCCGGCCGCGACGGCTGCACTGCAAGGGCCGCAATCAAATCCTGACGCTGACGTGAAAACACTCAGACGGGCGGGTGCAAAGGGCAGGAGGATGAACATTGCAATTCGCGATCGCGCCGCGCTGCGCATGTTGCCATGGTACCTGCAGCACACCCACATGGACGCCCATCGCCGGACACCAGGGTACCGTGACTCGGTCGCCCATAGCACGCAGCAGGCCCAGCGACAGAATCCCCGTTCTGGTGGCAATAGCGTGCTATCGAGTGGCCTTACGCCGAATGCCCTTTTGGGACGGCTTCGAATCAGTCGCACGCCTTGTGCACCATGGGCACGTCGTCTGCAGCGTGCGTGCATCCCTCGCCGCGGCGTGCATGAGCAAAGTTCCCGCTCTTGCAGCTCGGACGGTCTGCGAATGGAAATGCTTAGAAATTGGCGAGCGCAAACCCCTGACGGCTGTTGGTTGTGGGTTGCTGCCCAGCACGCCGCGTGTGAAGATCGTGTTTAGACGGCCCTTCAGGCTCACGTTTGATCCTCCGTGGAAGACGCTGTCTTCTGCACTACAATTGCGTTTGCATCGTCGCCACGTCGCCCAGCTGCTTCCATCGGCTCCACTGTCCGGTAGAGGTGGCTACGTACAGTAGTCTCGCCCGCCGTGTGGGCCCTCGACCGACGTGACTTGGTTCCAAAGTTTACTGTCCGCTGCAGTTTGCGGAGAAGGGCTGCCATTGGAGGGGCTGAAACACTGGCCAGGCATGCTGCTGGGAGGACTCGGCTTCCTCTCCCTACGGCCGCCGACCTCTCACACGTCAAGAGTATTTCGTGCTGCTACTGCCGCCCTCTCCGGCGCGCGACGAGAACGACTCGATTCAGTCCCAACAGCGGTACACGAGCCCGTAGCGCATAATCGTCGTGGTGGATGTCGTGTATGATCAGCGCCCGGGTGGAGCTTGAGATAATTTGACGTGGAGAATACTCCGATGCGCTTAAGTAAAGGGTTCCTTGTCGACAACAGCCAGGCGAGCCTGCACAGCTGGTGTCGGCCGCGTGCAACTGCTCTAGCCTTCGTTCGGCCCAAAATGCCAGATTCGCCTCAAATTTCCATCTTCATGCAGTATTTTGTATGCTGACGCAGTTGTCGTGTTGAGATGGTCAAGGTCGCGATAGATCTGCACTAGATCGCTCGTCTGCCGTGGGCTTGCCCTGAACCAAAGTTTCTGTTGATGCGCTAGGGTGAATTCCTAAACCTTCACCACTGGTCCCATCTTGCAGGCAGCACCGCGCGGATCTAGCAAAGCTGTGAAATTGCGCACTGCAAAGATCTGAGAGGCTACGGCTGGATCTCCCTGATCTCCTCGGGCTTACCGTACACTACGGGCAGGGCTGCCGCCCCATTGGCCATACGTCCATCTAAGCTTAGCCACATCGCAAGCTCCGCATGCTTCGAAACTTTCTAGCAGATCCATCTCCTCTGACGCCACAGCACTATCGCATCAGCTCCCTAGAGTGGTACCTTCCGCTGGACCTTCCCTGCGTCCGTTCACCGTTCGCGCCTTTTCATTCGACCCGCTTGCGCTTGGTGCAACAGCCATTGCTCTTCACGCTCCGTCGCGCTTCAGATTCGCCGAGTGGTGCTTCGCAGCTGTCAATCTGATATCGATATACGTCCCCACTGAATCGGCGATATGTCAGACGCTCCGCTGTTGAATGAACTATGCAGCATCTGGTATGTCGTATTAGTTTATCCCCAAGTAGCGCTGATGCTGAATGGAAGACGTTTCAGAATTGTCAGCGATGGACCTAATCACTACATTTCATGCACTAGCCAGTGTAGCTGAGGCCAAGACCTGTTATTCCAAGGCTGACAATTCACACCAGCAACATCAACAAGTTCAAGTATCGCTGTCCAGGCTGTGATGCACGCACCTGCTCGTTGCCGTGCTACAAGCGCCATCAGCAGTGGGCACAATGCTCCGGCAAACGAGACCCGACAAAGTTTGTAAAAAAGTCACAGTTGGTCACGCCTGCCGGCATCGACCACGATTACAACTTTCTCTCCGGAATAGAGCGGAACCTCGAGAAAGCCGAAAAGGTTGCTGGCGCCACGACAGCTACTGCTCCATCGGATGGCTTGTCAAATCGCCAGCGAGCGGGGGTGCCCTATGGTAAACTCGAGGCCGCTGCTAGTGTCAAGATCATCCGAGCGCCGCAGGGTTTGAGCAGACAGAAGGAGAATAAGTCGCACATGTCTGCCACGAAGTAAGTCATCCCCAGTCATCTGCGTGCTCACGTAACACTGCTGATCTGTGTATCCAGGAAGGCTTCGCGCAACATAGTTTGGACCGTCGAATGGATTGACGAGACCAGGAGACGTGTGCTTACTGAAACATCCTCTGTACACCAGATTAAAGATGCACAGCCTTTTGCGCAACCTGATACCGATGGTAAAAGCAAGAGAAGGAAGCTAAATGGCAACCCTCCTGCTACTACCACTGGTGACTCCACACATCTGCAACAACAAGATGTCGCACCTACTCCAGAGAATCAAAACCAGTCGCTTCCGGTCGACGATGCGCAGGCAGAGCGAAGTACTCCCAGACGAGGAGCAACCCCTCCTCGGTCAGAAAAAGAACCGACCACAAAAAGACAAGCGGACGTGGCAGACGCGCACCCTATTGACACTGGCCATGATGAGCCCAGCGCCCAATCCCTGGGGGATGGGTACCATAGGTTTTTTCTACTGAAACCTCGTACCAGCACAGCTCGCCACGTTCTCATTCCCCTCGAACCCTCTTACACCCTCGCCGAGAGCTTACGCGGCCATACCATCCTCGAGTTCCCGACCATCCACGTGTTTCCTGCGGAGATGGAAAAACTCCCCGAAGAAGAGTTTATGCTAGAAAAAGAGTACATGAAGCTAGAAGGCGAGCAACAGAAAGAGTTTGACGAGTTAATGGGAGAACTTGATCCCGAGATTTTGAAGAGGCTCAAGGAAGGTGAGAACGGGGTATCAAGAAACGGCGACGGTGGCGAAGAAGAAGTGGATAGCAAGAAGATCCTAGATGTGCTGAAGCAAGACCTCGGTGGACGGTTGTGAATGCGGCTCAAAAGTCACGTGCGAATAGTGTAGTAAAAAACCCACCGTCATGGATATCCTATGTACCCCTCCTAGATAGCCAAAAGCGATAACCGTTTCTTGGAAATGATATCTCCACACCCTCATCATGGGACTTGCTCACCAAGCGCATCCATCGTACCACTTTGAAGAGAATCAATATTTTTGACCAGGGGTCGTTCTTCATGCTCCTACCCTATTCGGCCTCTCATACCCTGCATCACACTTTCCTTTTCTACCATCGTCTAGGACCAGACCCCCGGCCCGACGCTTGCTCTGTTGCTTTTTGCGCAGCATCCAGCACGCGAAACCGCCACCCGCCATTCATGGATGTCACGTCACATCACGGGCGGAGTACGCTCAACGGCCCCAACGTTTCAACTCTGCTCCATGTCACTTTCCAGCATGCTTACTTTTCCCACCCCTTCTTTCCCCTCCTTTGCCACCCCGTGCGTGACGTGTATTCATGCAGGTCGGTCTCTAAATGTCACCGTCGAGTACCTACCCTCCTTCTGCCGTCTGGCTCGCTCTTGCGTCGTGCCGCTGCCGACCCAGGCCCATCTCCCAGCAGCCAGCGAAGACGAGCCCCACTTTAATCAAAATGTCAAAGTCACTACACGACTCTAGTTACCAGACAAGTCATTTTTGACATGTTGACATATGTCGTCGTTTACGTCAACGTCTCGAATTTCTCCCAGCGCACCACGTGAGTACATGCCGAAGCCCGACTCCGACTCGGAGATACGTGATTACGGCGATACCGATAAGCCCACTATCATACTATCAAACTATCAAACGAAAGCAAGGTTACCCCATCTACAATGACACAGCATCCTAGCCTGTTTCTTCCAATCGCATATGACTGAGTCTCTCCGACAGCGAACAATCTTCTTGGGCTAATACCCGGTCTTACCAGTGCCGGTCGTCGTCGCCAACATCGCGGGACCATGGGGAAAGACCCAAAAAAAAAAAGGCTACACGCTCAATGCTGACATGGCGCCACCCTTCATCCCGCACAATCGACAGCAACCATATCCCATGTTTTACAATATACTTTCGGCACGTACATAGTGCACACAGTAAGCGCGGGAAGAACGGTCCAAGAGAGCGCGCCATAGACTAGGATCGAGGATCCTTTCACAATCCCTCATCTGGGGGTACCCCCATTTGAAATTTCGATCTTAGTGCAACTTTTTTCCAACCAGGCATTTCCCCGTCCTCTATATGTTTCAGATATATGACGCGCAGAAGCGAAGCAGGCGGGGACGCGGCGCGACTCTTTTCGTTCGCTCCTTCCGCCCTGTTCCTTCGTAGCGGTCGGGTAAGCATACCGGGTCCAATCGCGGTAATTGGGGGACAACCAAAGTCAGGGCTGACTGACTAACGGACTCAACCAAGATGCCTACGAAATGAGGTTTTTAGCACCGGAGGTTTCTTTTTTTTGTCCCTCTTAATCTTTTCGAAATGAATCCGAGGTACAGGTAAAAGAAAAGACTGCCAATGCCGAAGCGTCGCCCCCATGGTGAAGGATGATGAATCTTGGCATGGCAAATTCTCTGATATGCATGCAACGTAGATTTGTCGGGTTGATAGTCGCGATAGCCGTTAGGATTCGGTGGCTTTGCGGCCGGTGATTGCACATTCGTATGTGTGGGGGCCGTAGTTGCTATTCCTGGAAAGAGACGCGATGGCATAGTTTGCTCGATAATTCCAAATGTGTAGCAAATATCGCGCTGTTCGATATACTCGCACGTCTTCCCATTGAGGAAATGTTCCCAGGTGTGTCTAGCCTGGATTTCACACTAGCCCCAATAGCTCCCATCACACGCCAATCTTAACAAACTTCCCACTACACACGACCATGTCCTATAACTACTGAATCCAAGCAAACTAAGACCCGCCTCGTCATGAACCATGCCTTTCAACAAACAACATCTGAAACACAAAACGCCCGTTACTCCAACCTTCTCCCAGCCTCGTCGTTGATAATATTACATCATGTCGGCGTACAGACGTGTACAAGTAGGGAAATCCCTTTCCCAGCTCGTCATATAGATGACCAGGTCCCCCATCCCCGGTGTCTCCGTGGAAAACGCGTGGGAGAACTAATGCAGCAGTCGGTGCGAATATGACATCGTGTTCAATCAGCCAAGGCTTTTGATGTTGACGCGCGGATATGCGGGTATGCTGTATAACATACTTAGGCGGGGTATAGGCATGCAGAGTTAGCTTTGAAGGGGGTGGGTAGGCGGGGTTGTCGTGGCGGTATCGGAGGTGGTATAGTTTTGCGGCGAGGGTGAAGATGGAAGATGTTGGGTCAGATTTCTGAAACATGAAGGTCATGGATTTGTGCTCTCAACATTTTCTTCGCTCACAGCCTAGTTGGGGAGAAAAGATGGCGAGAGAGGAGGGGAAACGAACGGTGACTTTCTTCTCTCTTCCTTACATGACATGTCAGCGGGGTTTTTGGTAAGAGAACGTTTGCATAGCCTGATGTGTTCTGAGTGGGAAAGTTTCTCCTCGTCTCATTGAGTACTTTTCATATCCAACTTCTCCGAGTTGAAGAAACCGCGAATATCCGTGTTCTCACGTCCCAGTGCACAAATTCTTCTTCACAATCCTCTACTTCTTCTGCTCCAACAAACCCTTGGATTGCAGGTACTCCACAATCTCCACAACACTGTCCTCGACGCTCTTCTTGTCGCTCCTGATGTGAATCTCGGGCTTCTCGGGCGCCTCGTACGGCGCGCTGATGCCGGTGAATTCGGGGATTATGCCCTCTCTCGCCTTCTTGTAGAGACCTTTGGGATCGCGTGCCTCTGCTACCTCGAGCGGCAGGTCGACGAAGACCTCGACAAAGGCGAGTGGCGAGTCGGTGCCGGTGGTTACCGCGTGCAGGTCGCGGGCCTGCTGGCGGTCGGCCTTGTAGGGTGAGATGAAGGATGTGATGGCGATGGTGGAGGAGTCGGCGAAGAGCTTGGCGACCTGAGATGTGGACATGTTCTGTCAGCTTTTTCCGTGGTTCTGGCGAGGGGGGTTTCGCATGCACAGAGACTTGTTAAGCACTCATTGCAGTGCGGAAATCAACGCACCTCTGCTATCCGCCTGATGTTCTCATTGCGGTCCTTCTCTGTGAATCCAAGGTCCTTGTTCAACCCAAAGCGCACGTTGTCACCATCGAGACGGTACGCTCCGTATCCGAGGTGCAGAAGATGCTGCTCAAGCGCGGTCGCAATGGTGGACTTGCCGGACGCCGATAGACCGGTGAACCAGATGGTGAAGCCCTTTTGCTTGCGGAATGTATTGCGCTCATCGCGCGAGAGAGATGGGTGCCAGGTGATGTTGCTGAAGAGCGCTGTTAGCGATTTCTGTGCTGATGGCGGGGTATGGTGGGGCTCACGTCGCCATTGTAGAAAGCTGCGGGTGAGGTCGCGATGAGAATGTTGGGTCAAGTGTTCAAGTTTGGAGGTTTGGAATGGACTGAGAAAGGGTCTTCAGAGGCGCAATAGTGTTTTTAAAGTGTCAATTGACGGATCAACGGCTAATTCGCATTCTCAACATGATCTTTGGTCCCAGTGGGAACTTTCAATTCTTTTAGCGTGAATGACGTGCCCGGGCTGCCAGGCTTGCTGCAGGGCGGGTAAGGCTGATCACGGAGGTTCGCGCGCATAGTTGGCCGTTGTCCGAATGAAGCATACCAGATTGTCTTAGAGTATTCAATGTTTGTGGCAGAAATAGACTACATCGTTCACGCGGACATAGGGTTGAGACAATCTTATTCAAAGTTTATGAAATGAACCCCCATAGTTTTTGCGGTTGATTAGATTTCCGCCGCGGTATGCGCAACAAAGTCCAATTTTTGGGTCAAGGAATAGTTAGGAAATGTTACCCGCAAAACTCGCCGCCCTCGTCGGTCTGTGCCTAATCTCAGAACCTCGAGCATCGCCGTCCCATCCATACATGGATTGCACCTCGCCCCTGCTCCCACTCTTCCTTAAACCTCCACCACTATCCCCTCCTGCAACAGTCCCAGCAGGCTCAAGATCGAAAGGCTTTCTGCGCCTGACAAGCTGGTATCCCCGATCAAGTTCCACTTCAATGGCACACCTGATCTTCAATGAAGTGACCGCCGGCCACACAATTCTCTCGCCCTTGAGTATCCAATAATCAATTGCTTCTTTTGTAGGATTCTCTAGCAGCTTGAAGAAGTCGCTTGGGGTGAGCTCAGGCACCAGCGTAAGACTGGGGCCAGGAATGTTCTCGTCAAGCAGAAAACGACGGATTGAGGGAGGGAGCAGGCCAAGCTCGTCCAGTTGCTGTAGCCTGTGCTGTATTTCTAAAACCACGAGGCGCAAAATCGGCATGCTGAGTTGCCAGCGACCGTCTTGGTTCGGATTGGGGTGGTGTAGGTCGGAACGTAGGAAAGGTGCTAGGTAGGGCCGCGCTTGCGAAACGATAAAGTGATTCACGTTGAAGAGCTCGCCGATGCGGTGTAGTGGAGACTCGCGGTCGCGGTAGGATGCGTGCGTGTAGGGGCGAAAAGTAGTTTTAGAGGCTGGAGACCACGGAACGATGTTGCCTTCTTCGTCTTTACACATCATCGTGACCGAGTGATAGAGTGTCGAGGAGGATGTCGCATTAGAAGCAAGAGCTGCGGACCAGATGAGCTGTAGCTGTTAGTAAGTTCCAAGGCACATCGGCATGAATATACGTACGACATTGGGGGCTGTCAGGTAGTTGAGCAGGTTAGGAACGCCGCCGCCACTACTAGTTGTGACTGTAATGTTCAACACCCTCTTTGTTCTTGCATATGCCTCCTCAAAGGTCAGATCCCCAACATTGGCTCTTAGAACATGTTCCAGTACACCAACGTCAAGAAAATGGCCCTGATTCCACCATCTCTTAACACGCCGTATCAGAGTTCCAAGCCGCGTGCTACCTCCAGCCCCATTCCTATATGGTCTGTTGGAGAAGGCTGTCAAGTCGATGTTTGTTCCAGTGAGGAACTCCAGCAATTCGTCTTCCGTATGAACACCCACCAAGGCCGCTATGAGAGCCCCAGTAGCAGTTCCAGCAATGATTCGGGGAAGCAAGCCACGCAGGTGCAGTGCTTTCACGACGCCCAGATGGCACAGCCCGAAAACCTGTCCACCTTGAAGCACCAAGACCGACCTTCCAAACGCTTGCCTCGTATCATGGAGAACATCCAGCTTTGCCTGGTTTGTCAATCCTGTATCCGAGTTCCTCGACGTGGGGTATTGTGTAAGGTTCTCGATCGCGTAGGCAACCTGCGTGACGTAATCTTCGATCAAGAGCTTCGTTCCAGCGTAGGCGCGATTGTAGAGTTTCGATGCGGTTATGTTTCCGAGGTTGCGCACGAGACCGCTGCGAAGAAGGTTTATGAGGCCAAGAATGTCATTGTCTTCCTGGGCTTCGTAGATCGCGGAGAGACGCTGGTGGATCAGGCGGTGATCATAGTCTTTGCTTATGGCTGTCTGGCGCCTGCGAATACCATCATCAGCCGGAGCTCAAGGGAGGGGTGTTTTATATGAGACGAGATGATAGACTTGCCACATGTCATAGTCGAGGACCTCATCGAGCTTATACGCAGCGGCCTCCCATTCCTCGAACAGCCGCGCATTGCTGATAGCCTCCAGCAGCAGGTCTCGCTGGCTCTTCTGCGTCCACCACGCGTATAGTTTCTTCAACATATCAGCATTCCACCTGAGGGTATTTCAAACGACTGCAAAGCCGGGATAGTTGGCCCTGTGAGAAAGACGCACCCGCTGCCAAAAGAAAGCCACATCGAAGAAGCACAGGAGGAAGCTCCACAGTGCCCCAGACGCGACGCTCAGCGCACCATCCATAGCGTTGGGCTACTCCAGAAAGTGATCGGCTGACAGCGCCGCAGTGTGCAAAGGCGCATGTTCATTCGTCGCGTCTGCCGAAACGAGGTACCATCGAGTAAGTGGGAACGCTTGTCAGGGTCGATGTGGACTTTCACATGCAAGTCGCGCCAACCCTCCCGAGTCGCTTGTGGCTGATGCTCCGGGGCACTGGCCACGTGGCGTCGCTAGCCACCCGCAGTGCTGGGCCGAACATGAGGGGCAGTGAAGCTTGACATTACTTTCTTCCAACCTGACGTCTAGTAGATCAAACTTATCGAGTCAATTAGACATGCCAGGTTCATCGCTTTGGCTGCTGCCGCCAACAGACCACCCTCTAAACAAAGCCTTACCCGCACTCATCGACAAGACATCCAAGCAGTTCGGTTCAATTCACCGCTTTCTCCCTCACCTCACCTTGACCTCGGAGATCTCGCCATCGAAATACGGCTCGGATGCCCAAGCTTGGCTGGACTCACTCGATCTGTTTTCCGGGACGGATGTGCAAATTAAGTTTGAAAGACTAGGCAGCGAAGATGTCTTCTTTCGGAAGTTGTACATCGAGTGCAAGAAGAGCGACGGGGTAAAGAAGCTGGCACAGCAGTGTAGGCAACAGGTTGACGGATTCTCCGATGAGAATATAGCAGGAGCATGGGTCGCAGACAAGTATATGCCACATGTGAGTTTGATGTAGTAAGTATTGATGAAGCCTACACTGTGTATTCGCTAAATGCCGCAGCCACGACTGCCCACCGGTCGAAGCGGATGCGTTGGCATCATTAGACATGCTTGAAGTCCAAATGGGAGGGTGGAATGGTGGAAGGGTAGTATTGGTGCCAACCGAAAGGCCAATTGATCAGTGGTCACCCATCGCCGAAAGGGTGTTACGTTAAAAAGTTCGCATCAGCTCACATGGGTAAAAACAATACTACTACTGATATGTAAATGGGTGAAAGAGAAAAATGAGGAAGCTCGTGACGTTAAGAAAAGACTGCCTGCAATGTCACGAGGTATGTAGCAATGAGTGCACACAGAAGCAAGATTGTTCTTGTTGATGTTGTTAATTACTAGGCTAATATTACAATGTCATAGGATTAGGTCCTTGGTATCTCGCATTCAATCACACTGATCGCGTCGTGGTACTATGCGCTTATTTCATGAATCCGGCCTTGCCATCACCATCAGCGTCGACCTCTGCGAGATGATTAGTGACAAACTTGTTAAATTTCGGCTGTGTTGTTACATACTAGGGTTGAGCTTATCCATGAGGCTGGGCTTGTGTTGACCTGTCTAGTGTTGGTCTTTCTTCATTGCGTTTACTTGATCCTCTTGGGCTTGGGAATGGGGAACGGCTTTGGAGACGTCCTCGGTGAGAGCTTTGGGCAAACTGCCATCCTCGTTGGGACGGTGCTCAATGTTGCCCTTGCCGCTGCCACCGTGGACCTCTCCGCTAGAATCTTTCGTACCTGTAGCGCCGGCATGCTCTGGTTGGGAGTTAGCAATAATCATGGGCAACACTCAGATTTGTACGTACTGTTGCGGGCAGGGTCGTTGAGGTCGCTGTTCCTGTCAACAGAGCCGTGCTCGTGGGAGCGGTTGCTGGACAGGTCATGGGCATCGACCTTGCCGTCATTGTTGCGATCAGCGGGGTTGTGGGTTCCGTGAGAGCGGTTGCTGGACAAGTCGTGAGCATCGACCTTGCCGTCGTTGTTGCGGTCAATAGGGTTGCGAGTCTCCAAGTCACCGTGGCGGGCGTCGCCGTGGGTGTGGTGGGTCTTGTGCGCGAGGCCCTCGCCTGCAACAAGACCTCCAGCGACGCCTCCAGCGCCACCAATGTTCTTGGGGACACCTTCGAACTCATCGTAGCGCTCCTCACGTCCAGTAAGAGCTCCACCCTTGGCCTTGAACTGCTCCATGGTCATGGCAGGCAGAGCAGTGGTGTCATGGTGGGTCGCCTTGTTATGATGAACCTCATGGATGGGGACGGTGGTGTGGACTACGTTGGGCTGGATGGTCTCCTTCTGGACTACGGGCTGGATGGTCTCGTGGATGTGCTGCAGTGCATTAGAATAGGCACTGGATACAAGATTCTGCGGAACTTACGTGGTGGACGTGCTCTCCGCCAACAGTGGGGGCAACACTCTGGCTGTGGGTGGTGTCATCGATGCGCCTCTCGTCAGCAAAGCGAGCCTGGTCGTCGACAAGAGCCCTCTTGGTAGCGTCTGCATCACGGTGGTCGAACTCGCGGTGTTGAACAGCACCAAGCTTAGCAGTGTGAGTCTCAGGGAGAACATCACGGTCCTGGATAGGCTGGACAGTGCGGTGGTAGTGGTCTTGGTGGACCTCCTTGTCGACAGCGGTGTTAATTTCCTCATGTACGTGAGGCTTCACGACCTCGTGCTGGACCGCGGGGGCGACTGCCTCGTGGACAGTGGTATCATGGTGACCGGACTTGCCCATGAAGTCGGTGATAGCTGCCTTGGCCTTGTCCATTTTGATTGGAGTGGTAGTGAAGTTGTTGTTGGTAGGGTTGGTTTGTGGAAGTGTGTGAATTGAGTTGTTGGTGAATAGTGGAGGGGTAATGGTGTGATGATGATGCTCCCAAGAGGCTGGTGCAGTGCCTCTTTATACACTCGAGAGGACTGGTGGGACAAACGCACGACGACGTAATTGAAATAGCAGGCTCTGGTACAGGCGGCAGGAGGTGGCTGCACTGCCTTGTTCCCAGAACAAGACAACAGCATCATAGGGTAGGAACAGTGGGTTGATGTTGTCTGGGTCTCGATCGATGCTTCCAGCGGCTCCCATTGGGCCATGTAATGCGGGCACTACACACAGCTGATGTACGTCAAGGGTAGCCCACCCAGCGCCTGCAGAGACGGCGGGAAAGACGGCTTGGTAAAATTGACGCGGAGTATGGCACTATGGCACACTTAGTGCTGTCGTTGCACGCCTGCCGCAGAGCTAGTGGGCGCGATGTAGTCATAATGCGTATGCAAACGGATTCAAGCAGGAATTGGGCTTCGCGAAGGATTCGGACGCATAAAGCGAGTCCGAAGGCCAAATCTGGTTCACAGAGAGAGGTGCGGTGTTGTGCACGCAGTTTGCACGCAGTTGGGGAGAGAGCCACTCATCCACAAATGATAGGCGGGATCGGCGCTAGGATCTCGTCGCTTCCTTTGCAAGACAGGGGATCCGTGCGCCTCCCAAACAAGCAAACAGCGACAGCGAAAGCAGCATCAAGAAACTACTTGGCCATGATCACCTGGTGCTGTTGTCAAATTCATCACCAGACCCCGCCAATATGCAACCAAGTACCGAAGCCAAGATGCGTTGCTGCTTCGGAACTCCCGGCGGCCTGGCCTGAGCGGTTGGCTCATGGGGTGGGACGCTGTGGTGATCTCCTAAGCTGTGTGGATCCGCCCGCGACCAGACTTCCCCCTCCCCAGTCCCTGTCGTCATGCCGCTGTGATCTCCGTCGTGACACACCAGTTCGGCAATAGTTACCATTTGCTTTTCCCATGTTTGCCAGCAGTACACCGAGAAAGCAGTCATCGCCCGCGAGACCGCAGGTACCTTCGTGGCAGAGGATACGTCATGCAGTTGCCACTCAATGCCGCTTCCGTCGAGTACGGCCTGTACCGATAAAGAGAGCTCCAGCAAAAAGGCAAGTCTGGATCGCTCCGGACAGGCCGCAGCCAGGGAGAGAGATACTTTTGCATGTGCTATTCGAGCCCAGGCCTGGATGGCTACTGTGACACAGCATTCGCATGAAGCCATCTAGTCTTTTCTGCCGTTTGCTTTCTGGAAGTCGGCACATTTGCTTTAGCTAGCCGTGCCTCTGGAACTCGCTCCTGCCCTGCGGCTTCGCTGTCGACGGCTGTGGTGCGCGAAGGTTTGAGCTTAGGGCAAGTGCTCCCAGTGCGTCATTCAGTCCAAACTTCGGCCTGTGCCCCAACGAGGCCAGCATAGATTGCCTGAGCTTTGCCTGCTCTGGTGCCGTCGGCAAACGCTTCACCTAGATACCTCCACGTATTTGTTTTCGGCTCACCACTTCGTCAGCATGAAGGAAAAGTTAAAGGCCGTGCTGCACATGCGGAAGAGGTCATCGCCGACCCAATCTCCTAGGGCTTCGTACGAACAGTCTGGGGATTCTAGTCCGCGCGCCGAACGCCATCCTACATCGCCCCATCAGCGCGACCGGCCTACATCTTCATCTTCTAACAACGCATCCCCGCGAGCAAGTCGTGCCCACCATCCCAAGGCTACCCACGAAAGCGACGCAGTCACCCGCTCAGCTGCCCCGCTATCTGCCTCTTCCTCCTCTTCTGATTCTCAATCCAAACATGTCGACCCCAATGGCTCCATTGCGGATAACTACCGATCTTATCTCCCCGTACTTGCACCCGGCGGCGAACAAAAAACGGAAAGCAGGAAAATCAATCATCATGAATCCATTACCGATGCCGATCTTCTGAAACCGCTTCCAGCGATACCAAGTAGGTTTACAAAGTTCGATGAATATCACATGCAGGATGTTGACTGAGCGCAGATCCCTCCATCCACGAACCTCGACAGCAACCAATCGGTAGTGCAGTGACCACCACGAACAATTTCACTGAGGGTGCCCACGCGCACAATGTGGAGAGCCAGAACAGAAGAGCCCGTCATGAAATGGCTGTCAAGCCGTTGAATGTTGCCTCTAAAAGAGAATATGCCGGCATGGAAGGTGGGAATGACTGGAAGGTTAAACAGAAATCAATGCTCAAGGGCGTTGTGGACTTGAAGGATACGGTAGACACGGACAGAGAAACCACCTGGGCTCCGAGTAAGTAATAATACTCTCCTTCTTCGAGGCCTACAAACGCAGCGCATGGAGTCGGGGCTGACCAAAGTCACTACAGCCGTCACGCACGAAGTGATCAAACCCCACGAGCACGAGGTCATCCAGCAGCAAATCCACCGTGAGATTCACAACTACACCTATTACCACCGACTGCAGCCTGTACTCCAGACCGAAGTCCTTCCCCCTCGCCACTTCATACCCAATCCTGACGGAGAGGGCTTGATTGAAATCTCCGCCGATGAGCTACCGGCTCGTACGGGTAAAAACAGGTGGTGGGATATTGTTCAAAAGGAAACGGCGCTCCCAGAGACTCCGTTCGAGTGGCGCACGGAACCCCAGATCATCGAGGGCAAACCATACGTTACCGAGGAGGGATTCGAACGTAGAGAGACAACCATCATATACCCTCCAACGCTAGAGGATATGTCCAACTACCGTGGAATGGTACAGCCAGTTCACTTTGACCACAAGACGGGAAAGCGCTGGTTGGGCGAGATAACCACCGTGGAGAAGCTAAGGACAGAAGTGGCTGGTAAAAACGACGAGGATTTTATGGCTATGAAGGAGCTTACTGCAGATCTACCTGAAGTGGCCTCTAGCCCGTCGGTCAAGCGTAAACCTGTTGGTCGGGATTCCCTATAGCGATCATCGCACAGATGAAAAACGGACCACCTCGATAATGCCAATGAGTTGGAAAGGAACTCTAGCACTGTACTTCTAGTTTGTATTTCTTGACAAGGTTCAATGACTAAATAATACTTTGATCGACATAGGCTCCGTGCTTGCTGCTCGATGCTTTCTAGAACTGAACATTCTCACCTGTGAATGCATGGTTGCTTTTCCTACCTGATTGGAGCCGTTAATCGTCACCAGGATTGCAATTCATTCTTGACTTGTTGTCATGTTGGTCCAGATTCTCTGATCCATGTTGACCCGAGGTTGCCTAGCCTACAGTCCTCGGGTGTGGTGGGGACGCACCTTCCCTTGCTTTCAAACTAACCAACCAGAGGCATGTATTCGCTAACGCCATTATTATGGCAAGACGAGCTCTCCGTACACAACAAGATTTCGTCTGATCTTTTCATCTCTATTTCCTGAACGCCTCTTGCTAGCATATCGCCTGGAAACATGTTGTGGCCATCCAATGCTCCCACATGGGTTATGAATCCACCACACGCTACTTTGCTATCGAAGCACATCCATATCTATGACACGATGCGCAGGCTCTTATGGAAACGAATAACTCTCATCTATCTTTTAGCCATGCTCTGTGCGACAGCGCGCTTCGCGTGGACCATGTTGTCTGACATTATGCAGCACTCGAGCTATCCATCTGGTGGTTTCAGAAGCTTGATAATATGAATTAACGCGCAAAGACGCCGTATACACAGCTAGACGCATATCAGGCCAGATGAACCACAGCCACGGAAGATCGCGCTTAGCGGGTTGTATTTGTTCAGGCGGCGACCGATTCCGAAACGGCTCCAACGAGCTGGAACGATACTTGAATCCCTTCGGCGTATGTAGGGTTGCCAAAACTCGCCAAAATGCTTAGCCACTGGACGAAACCTCGAAGCCTCGAAGCCTCGTAAATTTCTTGGTCACGACATTTGGAACAGGCACGCTCTGATGTCCATGCATCTGTCAACGCTCTTCTTGGCGCTGTCTACTGCCACGAGGCAAGCGACGCGTATACCACCAACAAGTCATCAGCTGAGCTTCCTGTCGCTATCAGGTCACCGGGGTGAGAAGATCCTCAATCTGGAGGTGTCTAGAGCGCCCGACGCCTAGCCCACCTGCACGAGAGAATAGCGAAGCATCGGCAAGGGACCATTGCCAAGTGTCAGCGCGGGCTTAGATGCGCTATTTCTACATCTACCTGTAAGCTAAGGCAAATTTCGCCTTAACAGCTTTTTAAGGCGCAGAAAGAGGCTGGCGGAAGTGACCCAAGGCTGACAGTCTGCCACCAGCATATCACCTCGTGGCGTTCTAGCGTCACATGGCAGCAGTGTTTTCATGGTACAATCCCCACGGGGTGCAAGACCGACACATCTCTTTACGTGTCTACCGGAGAATAGGTCTGGACTCACGGCAAAAGGCTTCTAGTACGCTTCGGTGCAGCGGGCAGCTGAAAAATCGTATCTCCAATTGACCTCACTCCGAGCTAGCACCTGCATCCGAGGCACAGACAAGCCTCTTGTGGACGGCGGAGACGAAGCAAGCTTGGAGCCAACCAGCCGTTCCCAGAGATGCCAAGGCAGATCCGACCATTGAGAAAAAGTTGCGGGCGCGGTCATTGGAGAAGCTTTGGCAGCCAAGATTCACACGAGAGACGGACGGGCTCTGGTCCCATAAATCAGATGCGAAGGATTCGGCGAGGCCGACAGGGAAGAATTGTATCGCAAGATAGTGGCATTGACCCAGGCTGCGGATGCGAAAGATAATTTTGAGCGATACAGCGGGCGGGAAAAGCTGTGGTGAGGATGTTCAACAGCTTCCTGGTGCAACTTAGTACCCCACCTACAGCTCCACTGCCTATCGGTATTTGCACAGATGGTTAGCGACAATCGCACGACGACAGCCGAGTGCCTCGACCCCTGTGCACAAACGACGTTATCGGATCTTTTATCCAACGAGCAAGGGCACAAGGTACCGACGCATCATCCATGATCTTCTCCATTGAAGAGCATTCGTTTGGCCCGTGAAGCAAGGAGGGGAGGGGAAATCCGCCAGCAGCAGCCCCACTGCGGCAAACACCAGGAAAGCTCATCCGCAATTCGCTCTTGACAGCGCCCCAGGGCGGTATATTCGCGGCCGCCCAGGAAACCCTAGCCACATTAGTGTAACCCACAGCGTTCACCACCAGAGAGTTCATGCAGGGTTTACTTCTTACTCGCGCTAGGATTGCTGAGACATTTATTAGCACGCACACCCACCCTTCCTCCACTTCCCGTTTCTTATCTCTGACCACGATAGCTCTGATTATCGTGCACATATCGACTCTGGTTTCGATCATCGGTTCATGGCTTTCGTCGTGCAATATTTTGCTCTACTCCTTAAATCCATACTCTGAGGTCCAGCCTTGAAGACTAGGACTTCAAGACAGAATGACCTCTACCGGCAGAGATTTTGAGACTGGCACATCTTATGAGGTGAAGAACCAGGGCTACGTCGTCGATGAAGAACAAAACAACCACGACGTTGGTCCTCGCCGCTCCAGCACGGTTGGATCTGTGAGATCAGTCAGCGATAACACACATCGCAAGCTCAAAAGCAGACATATCCAACTCATAGGTATCGGTGGAACAATTGGAACAGCCCTTTATGTTCAAATCGGTCGAGGTTTGATGAACGGAGGCCCTGGGTCTCTCTTCATCGCCTTCTCGTTATGGTGAGTTCCTTGCAAAATTCGCGGATGCACAGCAATACACCAAAGGCGCTGGCACTAGGAATAAAGCTAACAACGAGCAGGTGTACCGTCATCTTGGCCGTGACGCTTAGTGAGACTCTCCATTCCCCCCAAAGCGACAACCTGTACCCATTGCGACAATGCCCAAGCGCTTTTTGAGCCGCCCAAAGCAACTTGTTTCATCGCATGCCCTGTGATGTGAGCTTGAGCTAATGCAGATCACTAGGTATTGCTGAAATGGTCACCTTCCTCCCCATCTCTTCGCCATTCATCCGATTCGCAGGACGCTATGTAGACGATGCTTTCGGCTTCGCGGCCGGATGGAACTTCTTCGTCTTTGAGGCAGCCCTGGTGCCCTTTGAAATTGTGGCTTGCAACGTCATCATCGGCTTCTGGAGTGATATCGTGCCTACCGGTGCCATCATTGCCATCGTTCTCGTCCTCTATGCGTACGTCACCTTTCCACTATCCCAATGCTCGGTATCGAGCAAAAAAGCGCTTTTCGTACTTTTCAGTCAGCAGCGAACTACACATCCCTACCTTTTCTCCATGTTTGGATCTATCAGACTCTGAACTAGGTTTCATTTCGTGTGGAGCGAGCGCATCACCTTGTTCATGCCTCCGCGAGCGCGCTCGAAGAAGAAGCTAACAACCCTATAGCGTCATAAACATGATGGCAGTAAAATGGTACGGAGAAACGGAGTTCTGGGCCGCGATTGGCAAAGGTCAGTTTGCTTCGACGAAGTGGACGTGCAGTATATACTGACTTTCCATCTACAAAGTCCTCCTCATCATCGGCCTGCTCATTTTCACTTTCATCTCCATGTTGGGAGGTAATCCAGAGAAGGACCGCTACGGATTCCGATACTGGAAGAACCCTGGCAGCTTCACAGAGCTCTACTACGATGGCCAACTCGGACGTTTCTTGGGCTTCCTACAGTGCTTGATTCAGGCTTCCTTCACGATTGCCGGACCCGACTACGTCTCCATGGCAGCGGGAGAGACTGAGAACCCACGCAAAGTCATGCCGCGCGCCTACAACGCCGTTTTCTACCGTCTCACCACTTTCTTCGTACTTGGGTCTTTGGCTGTGGGAATCAACGTCCCGTTCAACGACCCCGAATTGATTGGTGCCTTCCGAGACGGAAAGCCTGGCGCTGCAGCCTCACCCTATGTCATCGCCATGAACCGACTTCGCATCGAAGGACTGCCGCATGTTGTCAACGCTGGTGTCCTCGCATCTGCTTTCTCTGCCGGAAACTCTTACGTCTACTGCGCATCTCGCTCTCTCTTTGGTCTTGCACTCGAAGGCAAAGCACCCAAAGTTCTCACCAAGTGCACGAAGCAAGGTGTACCCTTCTACTGCGTCTTGGTCGTTCTTTTGATCTCCCTGCTCTCCTTCCTCCAGCTTGGCGAGAACTCAGCTGTCGTGCTGAACTGGTTCGTCAGTCTAGTCACTGCATCCCAGCTCATCAACTTCAGCGTCATGTGCTTCACCTTCTTGCGCTTCTACAAGGCGTGCCATGTACAGGGATTGGATCGCGATACGCTGCCATACAAGGGATGGGGCCAGCCATATGCCGCATGGTACGGCCTTGTTTGCACCTTCATCATGACCTTTGTGGGCGGTTACACGGTCTTTTTGAAGGGATACTGGGACGTACCGTCCTTTTTGTTCTCATACCTGATGTAAGCCTTCGCCCCTTTCCTCGATACAACACTGCAGGACACTAACATAATTGCAGGGTCTTCATTTTCCCGACTCTCTTCTTCGGCTGGAAGGTCCTCAAGAAGACGAAGTGGATCCCGTCACACAAAGCCGACCTCATCACTGATTTGGCAGAGATTGAAGAGTACCACCGCACCTACGTCGAGAAGCCCGAGACGAACGCGTTCAACCGCTTCTTGGACAAGATGTTCGGTTAAGTGTTAGAGATAGGGGATTCTTGTTGGGGAGGAATTTTACTGGTTCTGAACACCCTCCCTCTGACGCGCTCACGAGCCGGTGGCGTGGAGAACAAGATATCTATTTACCGTACGGCTCCTTATTGCAAACAAGCGATATGTTCGTCTTGCACCAAAGAACGATTATCAACGAGTGAGACGATATTCCATATTATGATCCTACTGTCTCGTCACTGTAATCGCAAATGCCAAGTCCGTCAAAACGCTTCAAATCCACACAAGCTGGGTACACCAATCGCTGACCAAAACAAGATACCAAAACACCCCCACCTTGAATACACAAGCCCTCAAAACAAAAAAGTGGGTATGTCATCCGCATTCGCAGTCTTCCTCTTCTTCTCCCCATCACACTTCTCACGCTCAGCCTTGCGCTTCGCAAGCCGATCTGCAAGCTCCTTGCTCCTGCCACCCCCCTCCACCTCTTTCTGCGACGGCTCAATATCCCCATTCAAACTCGCCGATCGCGCATGCGCGCCAAGTTTCGAATCATGGGAAGAATCGAACGAGCGTGAGGCAGCCAATTTCGCAGTCGGTGTATGAGACGCTACTATTAGCGGCCCAGCACGCCGGTCCGGTGAAGCTTTTGGCGAGGATGGTTGCGGTTGCGGCTTGCTCGGTACCCAATCGTCGAGCATGTCAAAGGGAGTTGCGCGACTTATTCTTGAGCGCGATTTTGCTGCGGTGCGAGGCGGTGCTGGTTTGGTGAATGTAGGGGTCGCAAGGCTCGTATTGGGTGCGGGCGAAAAGGCAGCTTTTGGTGTATCTGGTGTGCTGCTGGTTTTGGCTGGGGTGGGTTTGGAGGCTGACTTTGCAGGGTGCCGCGGCGCGTCTAGATCTTCGCTGTCGCTGTCTGAAGCTACGGTCGATGTCGGTGGCTGCTTTACCACAGCCGCGGGAGCTCGTCTGAGGCCAGAAGTTGACAGCGTGGTTTTGCTGTGTATAGTGCGGATTGAAGTTGCGGCTCGCTCGTGTTCCTCTTCATCGTCGTCCTGCAACGCAAATACATCCCGGATGGCCCTCTTCTGCCTCTGCTCTTGGACTTTGGCCTTTTCCTTCATAGCTCCGCTGGTAGATATTTTCGCACTGGCAACTACTGGCCTGGCCGCTTCTGTACCCTTCTTCTTCGCATCGATCATCTCTTTGAGTTTATCATATTCTGCAATATGCAAATGTCTCGTGAATAGCTTGGCGGTCTCGAGAAACTCGTCTTCAACCATCATCCACCTGTCATCGCGCAAGTCCCACCTGGTGACCGCTTTGTGCATGCCTTCAACGAGTGGCTGGTCAATATCTCCAACTGGAGGCGGCGAAGATGATTCATCCCGCCCCCTCCGGAACGCATCTTTGGGGCTGGACTTTGTACGGGGCGTTAATGGTTCTGCTGGGAGATTGGGGGGATCATCGTCTGACTCGTTGGCTTGCTTCGTGCTTTTGCTGCTGCTTGCCAATACTGTGTTTTCGAAGAAGTCATCGTCAATATCATGGATGCGCGATGCAGCGGAAGGGCGCGGGTCTGCTGGTTTTACTTGCGTTCGAGTGCCCGAACCTTTCTTAGCCCATGGGAGTTGACGTGGCATAATGCTTTGAGTTTGGCTGATCAGCCGCACATTGGGACGAAGTGGGGGTGTAACGAGGTAGTTGAACGTGACATGTTCGTTCAGTTCTACCAGGGAGCGAAAGCAAGTCTAGTCGCGCTCAGGAGTGCTTCCGCATCAGTTGTGAGCAAGTTCGCGAAAGTGAATTGCTTGCTATCGCCTGAGCACGTGCTATGACGCGCTACCGGCTTCCGCTAGATGCGGCCCACTCTCGCCTGTGCGCCCTTCCGACTAGCAGATGACAGTCTTCTACTGTGCTCTCCGCCTTCAAATTAAGGGGACACGTTGCGCTTCCATCAATTTCCACGATAATCGATGTTTGCCTAGACATTGCGTACTCATGGGGGCCCTGCATGTTCAGCTGTTGGCATCGAGTTGGGCTTCACTCGACGCTGCAGCTTCACGGCACAACAGCAAGTACGACCACCACACAACCGCATTCGCTTCTTTCCGTCCAAGAATCATTGAATGACTCCAGGTGCATCAATTAGCGCATAAGAATCTGTTTGCCAGCAGCTGGCCTGTATTAAACCCGTTGGCTTACAACCACTGCTCTTTTCGTTCGCAATGTCCATGTTTCGCAGGCCGGGCGACTCATCGTCTAGTTCAGACTCGTCTGATGAGGAAAGCGAGTACGAAGAAGCAAGCGAATCGCATCAGGATAGTGTCTTGTCGAGGATCCACACTCTAGACTCCGCTTCTTCGGGACACCCAGTTCAACCCCATCGACCTCATCTAGACCTGCGACAAAACTCAGCACAAAACGTCCGGGATCTTTTGCTACATTCATTGCTGGAGGAAAGAACGATTCGAGAAGTCGCAGATCAGCTGGGCAAAGACCCTTCTGATCCAGAGGCCCAACGATTGGGCAGGGCTTCGTACAAGGAAATCGCCCGCCAGATATCCAACAATGTGGACGATGCATATGCGAGCGATGAGATGCAGGGTCATCGAAGCACTGCAAATGAGGGCATCAATCGACTCACTCGAAGTAATCTAAGCAAGCTTTCAGTCATTCCTGAAGTGTCTTCGCAGGCTTTGATAGCACGACCAGGGAACGGGCTGCATCAACATGTACCTCCACAACCGTCTATGGATTTCGACATCATGTCTGGAATTCCAGCTCCGGTACATCTACAGCTACGGGGCTACCCCTATCTACAGACCGATCGCTATATCCGCGAGTTCTCAGAACTAGAAATCGTGGGAAAGGGAGGATACGGCAAGGTCTTCAAAGCCAAACATAAACTTGATGGCTCATTCTACGCTGTTAAGAGGATCCCAGTAAGCCCCGCCAAGGTTGCGAAGATACAGGAGCATGGACCGGAAGAACTAGAAAGCATGCTTGAGGAAGTTCGCTCACTCGCTCGATTCGATCATAACAACATCGTTCGATACCATAACGCCTGGCTGGAGTTTACTACATTGCCTACCGAGACCGCAAGCACACCAGATATAACAGTGCTGCGAGATGATCGTCTCCTGGAGGATCGAGCCGCTTTCCCTTCTCTATCCACGGGAACCGATGATTTGCGCTCCAAGTTGGATAGTCTGAGTTTTGATGAACCTCTACTCAAGACGGACAACGACAACAGCGCTGGCATCATCTTTGAATTCAGCGAACCCGGAGATGGCACAGGCGCGCCCCAGAGTGAAAGTGCTAGTGTCTCCGTCAAAGAAACATCCATGCAAACAAGACGCACAAAAAGACGCGGTAGTCACGCAAGTCAGATGACGATAGCGACGATATCATCAACCAAGTCTCGAATGAGTGCCGTAGAGGATGCGGACGAAGAGGAAGAGGACGACGATATCGAGAACATTCCCAGATCACACATGCCGTATTCCCAAGAAACACTTTCCGAAATGTCGGACAGCATGATTTCCAACAGCGACGCGCCACATCACTTGATGCAAAACCGCAGTCTCGGACCCGTCCTTACGCTCAACGTACAAATGAGCCTCTGCGAAACCAATCTCGCTACCTTCCTCTCGTCCGACCAGCCTGGATCCATCACGCAACCGCCCGGCCAACATTGCTTCCACCCCTGCGTATCGCTGGAGATGTTGAACAATATCGTATCGGGAGTAGAGTACTTACACGCTCAAGGCGTCGTCCATCGCGACCTTAAACCAGCCAACGTATTCTTGTCGCTCTCGACTGCACGCCATCAACCATACGGCTCCATCGACATGTCGAGCTGTAAATCCTGCCCCGAGCGCACCCGCCTGCACATGACGCCGCGCATCGGCGACTTTGGATTAGTAGCTGCGTTGAGCGATAGCTGCACAATGCCCGAGGGCTTCACCAAGCCGGTGGGTACCGAATTCTACCGCCCGTCGGTAAGCAGTGGTATCAATGAGAAGCTCGATGTTTTCGCGCTGGGCGTGGTTGCGTTTGAGATGTTGCAAAAGTTCAGCACGCGCATGGAGCGCATAGCTGCTTTAACTGAGTTGCGGAGAGGGCTTTTCCCGGATGGGTTTGCGCTGAGCCAGGGGGATGTGGGCGAGCAGGTGCAGCAGTTGATCAACGATATGATTCAGGGCGATGAGCAGAAGCGTTTGAGCTGTGATGAAGTCAAGGACGAGATCAGGAGACTGGTACAGAGTCTGAAGACGTGAGGTGCTAAGAAGCGAATTAGCGTTGCATTCAGAAGGCGTAGATACCCAAATAGAAAGATTTAGGCATGCGCTTTTGGAAAGTGAGTTTGAGTTGTATCTGATATGTACAATTCGACTAACAAAACGAGTATCTAACTTCAATTTAGGCAATCCTCCCCTCTCCACTGAATCTTCATATCATCCTCCGCATCCACTCATCCATAACGTCAAACAATTCCCCCAACCTAACTCCATCCTCTCCATCCGCTACACTCAACACTTTGACCACACTTCTCTTCCGCCCATGCCTCAACGTCAGTTCCCTCAACGGCGGCATCGAAACCAGCATACCCCTCCACGACCCATCCTTCCTGCCCAGTAACACACTCTCATGCTTGACCCAAAAGTTAAAATCGAGAATAACCGGATGAAACACGATTTCCTGGCTGGTGCGTATGAGGCCGAGACAGCGTCTCATCACGGTAATCTCATTGCGCACGCCGACAGAGAAGCGGGTGCCGGACGGCTGCGGACCAGATTCTATACTCTGGGGCGAGATTTCAAGCTCAAAGTCAAACGTCGTGGGCACCATGTTGTAAATTTGCAGACTGCGGGATGGTTTTAGATAGAGCATTTCTGCGAGCAGTGGCGAGTCGCCGGGGACGAGGCAGCGCCAGGCTCGCGAGACGCGCTGGCAGCGCAGCAGCTCCCAGAACTCGAGGTGCACGAAAATGTGCTGCAGGACTTCGGCGGGCAGGTCGTCAATGTTGCGCTTTTGGTGGTGTGGTGGCTGTGTCGATGGCGTGAAGAGTTGGCGCATCCGGTCTGCGTAGTTGCCCATGCTGCTCCGTCGACTGTCCCGCGAGAACTCCGAGTCGCGGGAGCGGATGGAACTGGTCTCTGGGTCTTGGGGTAGCGTGATGATGGACGGATTGCGGAAAGATTGGGCTGAGGCGCTGTGCTTACGCCGCCCCGTCGTGTCCTTAAGCATGTCGGAGAAGCGAGTGAAGGCTGAGAAATGTGACTGGTGGTGAAGGTCCATCATGGCTCCTTGAATCTTCCTTTCTTTTCAAAACTGCAAGGCTAGGCGTTTTGGATGCGTAGTAGTAGTGGTGGTGGTGTCGTTGCTGCCTCCTTACACTCTGGTTTACACGCGGCCCAGATACGAGATGCCGTCAGATTGCTTGCCGCCTTGCGACGTCGGTGCGGGGCGGTTCGTGCAACGTAGATCGTATGCAGAAAACGGGTTCTGTATGCGCCCAGAAAGTGCTCACGGGTACAAGCAGCTGATCTTAACGAATGAAGGGCGGTGTATACGGCATCATCGTGGGAAAGTTCGCAATTGACGTGGAAGATGCAGCTGACATGTCACTTGCACTAGCCCAATGGGGGCCGATCCCTCACGCGGAATGCATGGGGATGCCGGAAAAGCAAGTTGGGTAATTTAGAAAACCGGCATGTTTGCTTGATTTTCCTGTGATGCATGACACGGAAAGTGAGGTTGACGCTCTGTTCTTCTGATACGCTACAAGGGTCGTGTTCCACTATTCGGCCGATGTTCTCCATCAAACACACACCAACGTTCCGTCTTCCCGCATAGGGCAAGAGCAATCTTGTCAATGATGTGTTGTGATTTCATTCATCTACATGTGCTTGGCTGTAGAAGCTCAAAAGCAAAGTATTTTGATATCTCGTTTGCTAGCGCAAGGCTGCTGGGCAAGTATCGAGTAGTGCGAAGCATGTACACCTTGAGACGACTTTCATGTCAGACCTTGGGAGCAGTTTCTGGTTTCACCCTTGACTCAAGTCCCAGGTCAACTAGGCCTTGCGTTGGCGCAGAGCCTTTGACACGATTCCATTCCAAGCTCTTGGTGGGACGTTATTGCAGGTTGCTTACGTAGCGCCCTCTCTTCAGCCTACTTCGATGGCGGCCAGTGCACCAATGACCTCTTCGGCAACCCCTCCATTCTCTACAACCATCTTGGTCACTTGCGAAATCAAGCCTCTCTTCATGCCGCCTCGCGGTGGTGTCCATACCCCCGATGTAGCTAGTAGCTCGCGTTGGGTGAGGGCATCAGCACTGGATGTGGGAGCAGTACCACCAGTCGCCGAGTTCATCGAGTTGGGCACACCCGGTGGTGTAAGATGCGATGGTGGATCAATGGTACGTATCGATACTATGCGCGCGCCGGTGGAGGAGGTTGTGGAATTTGTGCATGCGACGGCGAGGACGGCATCTGCTACTGCCAATTCCTCCTTGGCCGGGTCGAATATGATATTTGAGCCAACTGCCATGGCTAGTATTATGACGGGCGGCTTCCCTAGCTGAGGAGCAGTCTTGTTCGTGCCTGCCTGCTTGGGGTATAGAGGCACGGCCGCGTCCCAGTCATCGTCGAAAAGAGGGTCTTCGTCCTTTTCTGACTTGAGGGCTGGAAGATGTGTGGTGAGGAGGGCCAGGTGGGTGGTCATGGACAGCAAAGCGAGCGGGTAGGACAGGGGTGGTGATAGCAGGAGGATCTGCACATGGTCAATAAAAGTGGTGGCCAGCAGATGCAATGTTTTCTTACGTCGACGTAGAGCTTCCAGTGAAAGCGCCTGTTGATGTACAGTCGGTCCTTGAGCTCCCCACTGGCAAGCAAGCTCTCGGTGAGCATGGAAGAAAGGAATACGGGCAGAGCGTCGTCCTCGCGGAATCCTGGCACCTCTACGCTCATCTCGACCCATGCATTCTGGCCCTTGCCCTTGCTTTCTTCTTTCTCGTCCCCGTCGCCCATCTCCAGGTCCTCCTCTTGCTCGCCCAGCGTCGGGCGCTGGCGTGACTTTTCCACCTCGGCCTTGACTCCCACCAGCGCCTCGGTGCCGTCCTCTAGGGCAATGCGCGCGCTGCCGTTTGCGCTGGGCAGTACGTCATACTCGGCGCGCATGGAGCGAAAGTCGCGCGGGCCCTTTGTGACATCGAGACGGATGGGCGGCGTCTGTGACAGGGTGGAGCGCAAAAACGACAGCTCAGCTGGCGAGAGATTGACGAGAGCCTGCTGAGGAGCCATGGTGGCTAGGCGGTGGTGCGGCTAACGGGTGGTTGACGAGGTGTTTGCTGCGAGCGCATTTCTTTGCGCACTTGTTTCGACGATAGACTAGTGGCCCCGGCCATTTGGCTGCAGCGTCACTCCCTGGGCGGTATGGCGTCAAAGCTACTTCGCGCGACAACACCAACGTGCAGTCCAAGTGCCATCCGCTGACCGCTGGTCGCCGGCAGAGCCCCATCTGCAAGTGTTTATCAGGCCCGGAGGGCTCCTGACTTTAATTCCGAGCGGGCAGGCCATGATACTATGATACGGTGATCTACGCCACCCGATCTCTCGTCACACGTACCGCTACCGTTGCCGCCAATGTCACCCCCGTCCTCTAAGCGGAACAGCGGCAATGGCACTGGCATCACCACCATCGACAAGCTCGACTACCCACCAAACTCCCCGCGCCGCCCTCTTCTTGCCCCCGACAGCGATACCGAATCGCAACGACGCAGCCAGGAAACCAGCTACGCCGGTAGCTTCTTCGAGCAGGTTGCCGAGGGCATCTACGAACAAGACCGCGTCAAGATGCAGCGCGCCGTGCTACGCTGGCTGAGCTTCGTATGGGCCATCGTCATCTGTCTTTGCGCCGGTAGCATCACCGCATTCTCTCTCTATGGACATTTGTTCCAGTCCAAGCTGCACTACACCCAGGTCCAGGTCAACGTCGTGTCCATCGGCGCCGAACTCGGCCTCTATCTCCTCGTACCCATCTTCGGATACCTCTGCGATCGCTTGGGCCCTGGCGTGCCTGCCGGTCTCGCGGGCACTCTGTTCGGTGCAGGATACTTTCTGGCCGCGTTTGCATATAGGAGCGGACCTCCCCCTTCGGCAGGCGGCCATGGCTGGCCCTTTGGCGTCATGGTGCTGGCCTTTGCCCTCGTCGGCATGGGTACGAGCTGCATGTACCTGTCTGCAGTAACAACATGTGCGAAGAACTTTGGACGTGGAAACGCCAAAGGTGTGGCTCTGGCTGTGCCCATTGCAGCCTTCGGACTGAGTGGCATGTGGCAAAGTCAGGTTGGAAGCCGGCTGTTGTATGAGAAGAACGCGGATGGAAGCAGGGGAGACGTGGACGTGTTCCGCTTCTTCCTATTCCTGGGCATGCTCCTGCTCTGCGTAGGCGCCGTCGGTTTCTTCGCACTCCGTATCATGGATGAGGAGGAGATGATCGATGAGGCTGTAGACGAGCTAGAGAGATCTGGTCTCCTACAACGCGACGAGTTCTTCACACAGGCCGCACACCACCATGGCTACGGCACTATGGAGACGCAGGACCTCTCCGACTCGACCTTTGACTTCCTACAGTCCGAGGCTGAGCGCCTGAAAGCAAAGGCGGAAGAGGAAGCCCGCAAGAAGACATGGCTGCTGAACGAGGAAACTCGTCGTTACATCATGGACCCGACCATGTGGTGGCTGGCAGGAGGCTTCTTCTTGGTCACCGGGCCTGGTGAGGCCTTCATCAACAACCTGGGAACCATCATCGAGACCCTTACACCTGCGCACGTGGCTACGAGCACTTCGCCAGCGACCCATGTATCCATTGTTGCCATCACCTCAACACTCGCTCGTTTGATCACTGGCACACTCTCCGACGTCCTCGCTCCTGTCGCCGAGGCTTATCAACATCACCGCGGCCCAGAGTCTGTCGGAAACTCGTTTGCATCTCTCCCACCTCTCGAGCATCAGCCACGCAAGTTTAGCGTATCCCGCATCACCTTCCTCGTAGCATTTGCATTTATCCTCTCGCTCGGACAACTCCTGCTCGCAACCGGTTGGGTACAGAACCATGCCTCTCGCTTCGCTGTCGTCTCTGCACTCATCGGCGCGGGCTACGGCGCCGTCTTCTCCCTGACACCCATTGTCGTCTCCGTCGTCTGGGGCGTGGAGAACTTTGGCACAAACTGGGGCATCCTTGCCATGACACCGGCTGCAGGCGCTACTCTGTGGGGCGCAGTCTACGCTACCGTGTACCAGAAAGCTGCCGATAGCGGTGAAGCAGGTATCGAGAAGGATCCAGAAGACGTGCTTTGCCATGGAAAGGCGTGCTATGCCCCCACTTTCTGGGCCATGACTGTCAGTGTTTGGTTTGCCATGGGTCTCTTCATGTGGGCATGGAGAGGTCCTGGCGGTTGGAAGAGGCGCGGCATTGCAGTGTAAATACCCTTGATCTCTGTTTTTTTTTCCTCGTGTTGGATTTCATGCATGGCGAAGGGAGTTTGGTTTGTGGGCTTTGTGTAGCGTACATTGCATCATTGCGTATATTGTTTGAATATCATTGTTCGGTGTCTCTGTCTACTACGAGCCGCTTGAGTGAGATGTGCACGTGGTGTCGTACCTTCCTAGATGGGAGTGAGGGAGAATCAGCCTCGACCACTCATACGTCATCCGTAGACCCCGCCATCCGTATCCGCTGATCGAAAGGCCAGTCCTGGATCCGCAATCTGCTCACACATGCACGATATCTATAATATTTTATTAATTTTCAAAATCTCTACCTGTAACGGGTCTCCATCAGGAGGTTCACTTTTATCCCCACACACCTTCCTGTCTCCACCTCAGCAGGAGCCCAGTTCGAGCCTCGTGGTGTCCTTTAATTCACTCACTTGGGTAACCAGTGATGCTGGAGGGACCTAAGCAATGAATACAATTTGACGAGGGAAGAAATTCTGCAGTCTGGTATTCACCATGGGGCGGCGGCGCTGGAATACTCTTATTGCGGTTGGAAGGCGTGTTGGCGGGCTGGTGTATCGACTGATATTTTGTTCTTTTTTGAAATCGAGAAATCGATGAGGCGAGCAAGACAGGAAGTGACTGACCACATCACCACAACTCTCTGCTTTCTTTTTGTCCAACACTGCTCTACTTCAAACATGGCACCCATTTTAACAGTCGAATTATTGTGCGCTGCTGCGGGCAATCACATTTTACACGCACCTAGACTCTGGAAACTACATCTAGCGCACGGTCAACAATTACTTGTGCTATAGACATCACATTTCACAGAATCAAAAGAGGACAGAGTAGAAGTATTAAATGTTGTATTCCTTCATCATCGGCCGTTTGCATCAGCAAGTCGGGCGAGGTAATAGGCTCGCCCAAACAGTCATTTCATGCACAGCTCTCAAAACGTCCACTCTTTGTCTAGCCATGAGCCGTAAGCAGTCCCAATCTACACCCGCGACCCTAATATACAAAGCACGCGCTTAACCAGAGAACTCCTTGACGTCTGTTGTCTTGCCAGGGACGAGAGCCAATGGCACGATACCTGAGACGTGCATCTCGGGACCGAAGACGTGCATGTTGAGGCCGAGCTCCTGGCCAACATTCTTGATGTTCTTAAGACCCTCCTGGTAGTTGGGGCCGGCACGACGGATCCAGATCTGGACCTTGTGCTCAACGAGAAGAGGAGCGACTTCCCTCAGAGCGCGGATGACACCCTTGAAGGTTGAAGCAACGTTGGTGAAGTTGGCGATACCACCACCGATGAAGAGAACCTTGCCCTCCTCGTGTTGAGGCGCCCTGAGCATGAGGTCGAGGACGGTACGGGCGTAGTGGAAGGTCTGGGTCTCGGAGGGAGCACCAGAGTACTCACCGTAGTTGGCGAGCTCACTAGCGAAGCCAGCAGACGCGATGGCGTCGGCGTAGACTACGGACGCACCACCACCAGCAACAAGGGTCCAGACGCGACCAGTAGCGTTGAGGATGGTAAGCTTGAGGGAGGCACCAGTCTTCGCGTCCATCTCAGCGATGTATGCCTCCTCCTTGCTCATCTCACGGCCAAAGGGAGCGGGGAACTCCATTGGGGGACCGATGTCGACGGTAGTCTTGCCCGACGTCGAGGGAGCAGCTGGTATGCCGAGAGCAGTGGCGCTGCGAGCAATAGCCCACTTGGCACCGCACTCGAACTCAGCAGTCTGGTCGATCTTGGCCGCAAGATCAAGGAAGTGAACCTCGGCAGAGGTCTTGTCCTCATTGGGAATGACGACAAGAGGGTTAATCTCTAGGTAGCTGCAGTAGTTGGTCAGCGGTATGTTGGTACAGCTGCACGAGGGTGACTCACGTGAATTGGCAGTCGACGTAGACGGCGTATAACCTTGAGATGAAGTCAACAAGGACGTTGTGTACACCCTCAGGAACCTCCTTCAGGAGGGTAGAGGCGATCTCCTCGTTTGAAGGGTACTCCTTGAGGTCGACGGGAACGAGAAGCTTCTTAGCCTTCTCGTCGACATCGCCAACATCGACACCACCCTCGTGGGTGAAGAGGATCCAGTCACCCTAAGCGGAGATGTTAGCGTCCAGATCGGGACAAGATTGACAAGATTGACAAGTTGGCGCAGAGGCCACAGGCGCAGCTAGTAAGAGCCGCAACACCAGGGCCGGAAATTTGCAAAGACTGGTACAGCAACGTAATACGTTGGAAAAGCAGTGAGAATGACATGTGAAAGTGGACGTGCGTATCGCAAAGGAGTAGGTGCTTTGCAGAAGTGGGTCGGGCATCGTTCCCTTCGTCCGGCCGGGCTTCAAACAAAACCAGGGAATGCGCCCGTGTGTTTAAGCCAGCCTCCCGCTCCGCTCGCACTTGTGCTGCAGGCTTCCGCTCGACGCATCCGAACATGTCTTTTACACGCCTGCGCCCGCGCGAGGCAGCGCCCACGTTTACCTTCGAAACCGACTGAAACGACCTGACGAAAAGAATGCAAAGGGAAAAAAGACAGAAATGAACGTACCTCTCGCACGGAGTTGATGTTGATGTAGTACTCGGTATCCTGGGGATGGGGGACAAAGGGCTCGACCAAGAACTGCCTTAGGACACCGTCGACGGTCTCGACACGCTGCTCCTTTCCTGCCCTCGCCTCGATCCACTCGCGCGCCTCAGCCCAGGTCTTGTTAAGCGCAAGCAGACCGCTCTTGCCTCGCCTCTTGATGAGTTGATCTGGCTTTGCAACGAACTTGGAGCCGGGGGTCAGCAGCCATGGGTATGTGGCCTCAGCCTGGTCGAGCACACCCTTGACATCCTCGTCGGCAGCAAAGTGCAGCGACGCGAGCTTGGAGGGAGGGTTGTGTGTGGCTGGGGCGGGCAGAGGAGTGGGCTTGATGACAGGGGCGCGGGTGAGGTGGTAGTTGAGGATGGCCTTGCCGTCGGCCTCGAGGATGGACTTGGCTGACATTGTGAGATGGGGTCAAACTGCGGGTAGTGAGTATGGCTGGTCAAGATGTGGTGCTGGCGTGCTGGCGGGGAGGCAATGGGCTGCAAAGAGATATGGCAAAGAGAAGGGAGGTCAGGAGATTCGCAGAGGCGGAATGCCGACAGCAGGTTTCGGATATCGATACGGCACCTTATGCAATGTCCGGCGACGAAGAAGTTCGGAGAAGATGGTGAGGGGGCCGGCACAAGAGGATGCAAAAAACGCCAGTCGGAACAGATGACACGTACCTATATTTGTTGAGGGTTGCCACAGGGTCGACAGGAGGATTCAGAAGAATTGCTGGCAAAACTGGAGTTGTCAGACGGCTTGTAAGGGAGCTTGAGAGGCGGTCTGATGTTTTTTCTTGCGTGTTGAGCTTGGGAATCGCGGGCAGATGCAGGGCTAAGGCACTCGGCCCATGTGTTTGGCCTATCACAGCGAACTCCCCCCACCAGGGGTACACGCGCAGCGGATGGCCTACGAGCCCCACGACGAGATATCAACAAGCCGAAACGACGCATTCCGGACGGTATTGGGCCTGCTGCTCGCCGAGAGAGGCGTAACCAGAGGCCATTGACCCCGCAGCCCTCGCCATTGCCTTCATTTACCCCCATTCCGAGGTGCGACGCTGCACTGCACGCCATTCGGGTCCCCGTTCACCGCTCGGGACTTGGGGTTAGCGCCACGTCGATTTAGTTCGTGCAGGGGAATCTCCAGCTCAACACCGCCAAAAGTAAGGGCCCAAACTTCGGAAAGAATCGCATTCCCTTCCAGCAACCTTCTCCCCAACCGTCCAAGCATTTCTGCTCTGCCCACAGTCCGGCATTGCACCCATAAGGTGAGTCCCCTCCTCGAACTGCTTCCCGCCTGCCGTCCATCCCACCTTCCCATCTCGCCTGCCTGCCCCAGCGAGCTCCCAGCAGCATTTTTTCCCACCCTGCGAAACCTCCCGAGCGCCAACCAGCTCCCATTGCTTCGGGCACCGACGTCGACTCGACTCTAGGCCTCTTTTGCTGACGCCTCGTGCCATCCAGAAATAAATCAAAGCCTCAGATTGACCACTGACGCACACACGGCCACGATGCCTTCCACCTCGACCGACGGCCTCTCTGCCAATGACAACATCCGTCGCTTCGCCGCGCCCTCGAGGCCCATGAGCCCGCCGGCCGCCCACACCCTCTTCCACCCCAAGACACGATGCTTCGTCTAGTAAGAGAACACCACAGCCACAAAATGCTCCTGGGCAGCGCTCTAACATGATGTGAACAGCGGACTGCAGCCCCGCGCCGTCCAGGGCATGCTTGACTTTGACTTCATCTGCAAGCGCAAGCAGCCCTCGGTGGCCGGTATCATCTACACATTCGGCGGCCAGTTCGTCAGCAAAATGTGCGTGCCAAGCAATGCTCCCACTTCTTCTTGCGACTGAAAGTCTGACCATGTCCAGGTACTGGGGAACCAGCGAGACTCTGCTGCCCGTCTACCAGACAGTTGAAAAGGCCGTTGGCAAGCACAGCGATGTTGACACTGTCGTCAACTTCGCTTCATCGCGTTCCGTCTACCAATCCACCATGGAGTTGATGGAATTCCCCCAGATCAAGTGCATTGCCATTATTGCTGAGGGTGTCCCCGAGCGCGTAAGCAGCTACTGCCACAACCACGTTTCTGACGTCCATACTGACTTGCGCTAGCGTGCTCGTGAGATCCTCCACGTTGCCGAGAAGAAGGGTATCACCATCATCGGCCCCGCTACCGTCGGTGGTATCAGGCCCGGTGCGTTCAAGATCGGAAACACCGGTGGTATGATGGACAACATTGTTGCCTCCAAGCTCTACCGCCCCGGTTCCGTCTCATACGTCTCCAAGTCCGGAGGTATGTCCAACGAGCTGAACAACATCATCGCAAACACCACCGACGGTGTGCTCGAGGGTATTGCCATTGGTGGTGACAGGTACCCCGGTACCACCTTCATTGACCACGTTCTCCGATACCAGTCCGACCCCGACTGCAAGATCATCGTCCTGCTCGGTGAGGTCGGTGGTGTTGAGGAATACCGCGTCGTTGAAGCTGTGAAGTCTGGCCAGGTCAACAAGCCCATCGTTGCCTGGGCCATCGGTACCGTCGCTGGTATGCTCAAGACCGAAGTCCAGTTCGGTCACGCTGGTTCTTTCGCCAACTCTCAGCTCGAGACTGCGGCCACCAAGAACAAGACCATGAGGGATGCTGGCATCTACGTACCAGAGACCTTCGAGGATATGCCCACCACTCTTGCCCAGGTCTACGACAAGCTGGTCAAGGACGGCACAATCAACCCCAAGCCCGAGCCCAACGTACCCAAGATCCCCATTGACTACTCATGGGCACAGGAGCTTGGTCTCATCCGAAAGCCTGCTGCTTTCATTTCCACCATTTCCGACGACCGTGGCCAGGAGCTTCTGTACGCCGGTATGCCCATCTCTGACGTCTTCAAGGAGGAGATCGGTATTGGTGGTGTCATGTCATTGCTCTGGTTCCGTCGCCGTCTTCCCAACTACGCTAGCCGTTTCCTTGAGATGGTGCTCATGTTGACTGCCGATCACGGTCCAGCTGTCTCTGGTGCTATGAACACCATCATCACTACTCGTGCCGGAAAGGATCTCATCAGTGCGTTGGTCTCTGGTCTTTTGACCATCGGTTCGCGCTTCGGTGGTGCGCTTGACGGTGCTGCTGAGGAATTCAGCAAGGCCTTTGACAAGGGTCTCAGCCCCCGTGACTTTGTTGACACCATGAGGAAAGAGAACAAGCTCAGTAAGTAACCCAGAAAGCGTGCAACTACCTATTCTAACATTCTCCAGTCCCCGGTATTGGTCACAGGATCAAGTCCCGCAACAACCCCGACCTTCGTGTCGAGCTCGTCAAGGAGTACGTAAAGAAGAACTTCCCCAGCACCAAGCTGCTCGACTACGCGCTCGCTGTCGAGTCAGTAACCACATCCAAGAAGGACAACTTGATCCTCAACGTTGACGGTTGCATTGCCGTCTGCTTCGTTGATCTTGTCCGCAACGGTGGTGCTTTCTCTAACGAGGAGGCTGAGGACTACCTTAAGATGGGAGTGCTTAACGGTCTCTTCGTTCTCGGCCGAAGTATCGGTCTGATTGCCCATTTCCTCGACCAGAAGAGGCTCCGTACTGGTCTTTACAGGCATCCTTGGGACGACATCACCTACCTCCTTCCCTCGCTGCAGGCCGGTGGTGCGCCAGGTGCCGAGGGTCGTGTTGAGGTCAGCTTGTAGATTCATGATCGAAGAAGAAGCAAGGGTATATCCGGTTCTAGTCGCTTGATGGTAGACCCAGGTTGGCGTTTTGAGCGTGGTAGACCAAGGCCTTCCACTGCATCGAAGGCCATTGTAGCAATACCCGCCCGCTGTTGGCGGTGATATATTATTTAATGTCAAACGAACAAGCAACTATTTCCTCGTGTGCAACAAAACTTACTGAGAGATGCGTGAGCCTGTAGCGACTTCTTGCCAGCCTCGTGGGAGGCCTAGATGCAGTGGCAGGCTCCATCTACATTCAGGCCTACCCACACGCGGTCTGCGCGATTTAGAAAATCTTCCTTACGCGGATTGCTTTTGCATCTAGCTCACACCCCCATTGAATGGATGATCGGAAGCGATGGCACAGTGCACGCACGAGAAAGGACGTCATGTGCACTGTCGCAGAACCCAAGGCTCGGCTGCAGATACTGTGTATTCCCGGCAGCTTTCCGTTGGTACACACGATATCATCGACGGATAGCATGCTCTCAACCGTACCTGAACACATGCCGTTCTCCGTACACCGGTATATCGGCGACTGTGACTAGAAGCGTTGGGTTGCATCGGCGGCTAACTGTACAGAGTATAGCAGTCTTTAGCTTATGTGAAGGTGCAATCACGACACGGAATCGGCAGCCGCTTACCACACCATTGCTACTCGGTCCCAGCCACCCATCTGACAGAGGATTCTGATCGTTCGATGCGCAAGAGTCACCAACTTGGTATCCACAAAGATGGTGTTCACCTCGGATAATTCGGATACCTTGCAACTGCAGCGCTGTCCACACTCATGCGCCTATGAGGTCAAGCTATGCAGAAGTTTATCCGTCTGCGCATTTTGCACGGGAATACCATAGAATGCGCCCGCTGTAGGGTTGTTGCAGACATCTGATCATACCCCGCTTACATGTCAGCGCGTAGAAAGTTGGTGTATGAATTCAATCTACGCTATCTAGCCTTTAGGCCGCTAGGCGCTATCGTTATTGGGGGCCACGGACCCGCGGTTTCTTTATTCTGACGGGTGAGCTTGTTAGTTGCCTGTCTGCCTTGGAAAGTGGCACGGACGACTAGCTACATGCGAGCTGCCGTCGAGAATAAGTAGTCATGTAATCCCGGTGCTTGTGGCTTGTTCAGCCTTGTCGTTGGTGTTCACGTCCCCAGCAAGCAACATCGCCGTACACTGGTGTTGAGGTACAACCGCCCAATTTTACTATCGCCATGTTCATGCGCACATCGGCTGCAGCCTTGGCTTCGGCCTGGCTTGTCGGCGCCCAGAGTACTCCGGACGGTAATAACTACCATACACATGCTGCTTTCGCTTTTATTCGGACTGGAGAGCGAACGCCCATCCTCCGGGATGACACCCAGAAGCTCACCGCGCTAGGCGCCACCCAAATGTACACACTCGGAGAGAATTTCAGAACAAGATACATTGCTGGCGATTCACCCAAAAGGCTCGGTATAGAGCATTTTGAAGGCTTGTCAGTCGATGTCATAAACAATGACCAAGTATGGGTTCAAACTCTGGATAAGCCATACCTGGTCTCGTCTGCGCAAGCCTTCATGCAAGGTTTATATCCTCCTCGCGGAACCTCCAATGAAACTGGAGAATTCAGTGGTTCGCTTGCGAACGGATCATCTGTCGAGTACCCGCTCAACGGATACCAGTATGCCACCATTCATGCCGCCAGTGAAGAGGACCCAAATTCGAGATACATTTCTGGGGCCACAAGTTGCCCTGAGGCGCAAGTGGCCGCGTTGACGTACTGGACTACGGACGAAGCCACAGGGAATCAGATGGCAAACGCTGATCTGTACCAAAAGTTGAATTTGGATTGGTTTGAGGGAATGCTCCCTGAGGTTGATCTGTAAGTTGAAGCGTGAGATTGATTAGAAAGAAAGAGTCTAATCATCCCAATAGAGAATATCGCTCCGCTCTGGAAATAGCCGACTACATGTCATACCAGTACACGCATAACTCTACCATCTACGAGACCTTATCTGCGAATGACTCGGACTATACGGGCGTCTACGAAAAGCTCGGCTATCTCGCTGACGGGGCTGCGTGGAACCTCTACGGCAACACTTCAGACTCGTCTACAGACGCAGACAACCAAGCTATCGGGGGAAAAACACTCGCCTCCTCCATCTTGAGCACTTTCGGTAACCGAGCAAACAGCCCTGGACATCAGTATGACACGTCTTACCCACTGACCTTTTACTTTGGCGAGGAAGACGCCATGATAAGTCTCATCTCACTCATGCTGCTTGACACAAAGTCATCAAAATTCAAATCAATCCCTCCTTACGGCTCAGCTATGATCTTCGAGCTCTACAGCGTCGGTGCCAATTTCAAGATACCCAGCGACCCTCAAGATCTCTGGGTGCGCTTCTCATTCCACAACGGAACAGACTACGACAGCGAACAAGCCCTCGCCTACCCGATCTTCCACAACGGGCCGTCGAGGTGGGAAACACCATGGACAGAATTCCAGAACCTATTCAGCGGTATCGCAATGGGCGGCATATCAGAATGGTGCGGCGCGTGCAGCAGTTACGCTTCTTTCTGCAAAGGCGAAATTGCCAGTGACGACACTCCCGATGTCCCCTTAGCCCGAGAAACTAAATCCAAGCTCTCCCCCGTCGTTGGAGGCGTCATCGGCGCAGTCGTTACCCTCGCCGTTGCGGGCCTCATCTTCGGTCTCGCCATGCTATTCGGTGGCATCCGTTTCCACCGCGTCACCAAGAAGGACACGTCCGATCTAGGCGGCTTCAAGGGCGCGGCAAAGCTGGCTTCAGACCCTGATCTGAGCGTGCCGAAGAACAGGGTCGCGCCTATCGCTGGCATCGTCAGCATGGGCGATGGCAAGAAGGGGCATGAGAGAGTGGGGAGCTGGGAACTGCGGCAGAAAGAGTTTGGTAAGGATATTGGTGAGGCGAGTCCGAGGGAGAGCTTCGATGCTATTGATAGTGTGGCGGGGAAACCTGTTGAGCCGCACGATCGTGTTTGAGCATGTGTGGCGCTTGATGGGAGGTGCAGATGCAATAAATAATGATAACAGCCGCGTCCCCGTTTTCGCTGACGACTTGAAGAATTTTCTTATACGTTTTCTTGTTTGGGATTATGATATCGACCAGGAAATATTCTTTTCTTTCATGTTCCTCTTCCTATCGTTCTTGTGCGGAAATGGTTTTATACCCCGGCGTTCTTGTTTACGAAGTAACTTGTTTTCTCTATCACTCTCGAATTTACGGAAAGAAGAATAACATGACTACCCATCTATGTTTTTTGTCTGGCTCGATTCAAAATCACGGTCTGCTCTCGTCCTTACAAAGGTATATTCGCGTACCCCTCAGACAAGAACCCTTTAGATGGCGGAAAGCCTTATAGTGGCTGATACATTGGATACATGGTGGTAGACGCATACCGAATCTTTTTGTACGGAGGTATCTTTGCTCTCTTCCATGTGTGGTTTCATTGCTTAGACCTTGAGCCACTGACTAGCCTAAACCAAACTGTATAGAGATGAAACCTTTATTTCGGCAACGGACCGGTATAGCGGATCGAGTGGAGTAAGCAAGTCTATGCGCCGTTGCACCGACATAGAGCCTATTCTATTCCAACGAGCAGAATAGAGTTGGACCCTGCAGATCATGTTGTTGCAAGCATGTAGTGGTATCAAGAAGTCTTGCATTGTTCATATGTATAAAGGAAGGAAGGAAGGAAGGTAGGAAAATGAAACATGCTACAAGCCATAACTACATTTCCTCTTCTGATATCGTATCTGTCAATTGCGCATGATTTCGCTGGGGAAAAAAGAAACGAAAAAGGGCACCTTTGGATAAATGAACGCCGGGAGAAATGCAGAATAAAGGGAGAACGGGACTCACAGAGTGACTGGGACAGCGAATTGTGCCGAGGCATGCAAGTCCATAGTTTGTCACTTGTGTAAGGTCCGTCCTCTTTAACAAAACCACCACCATAGTATCCACATAGAAAGGAAGGCTAAACCACATTTCTCTCCCTCTTTTTTTTTTGGTCCGTTTATCTTAGCAGTTGTCCTGCTATGCCCACGGCGACCCCGGCTGTCATGAGATAGTCACCGCACCGCGCCCTCCAGGCAGCGTTGCCAGTTCCATCACCATCACCAAAGGCCTGGCAAGCTTCCACTGTCAACTGCGAGCAGCCCAAGCTACTCAGGCTAGAACAGATGCTCTGAGCCGACTGTAGCCCCACGCTCGGAATGGCAGTAATGGTAGCTCCGCCGTTGGGGGCGGATATAGTTACGCCGGCAGCGCCATTGGCTAGAGCAGTCGTACAACTTGCAGCATTGCCTTGGCAGCTTGTATAAGCGGACGAGCAGGCAGCTGCGTTATCGTAAGTCGTCGGTATGTATGGAAAAGGGTAAAATTGGTTCTGTACCGTGCTTCCGTGGTTTGCGCCGCCTGTTGTTTCCTGCACAAAGGGGCCGCCGGCGGTTGTGGATGCGGTTACGAAGGAGACGGTCGATGTGCCGGTGCCCGTGGGAACTGTGCCAATGGCTCCTGTGCATGCGGCGCCTTGCGGACAGCATGCTACGTGGCCTGCTTGGTCGGCGGAGCAGATTGCTGTTCGGGGGCAGCACAGCCCCGGAGCGCCTTGGTTGGCGCAAGCGTAGTAGTTGTTTGCGCAATTGTCATCCTGTCTTCTGAACAGCTCCGTGCTCCCCTCTGGTGGGGATGTCGGCATTGCCGCATAGACTTCGTTTGGTCCTCCTCGCGCAATGGCTGGCTCGAAGTCGGCGAAGATGTCGGGGGCGGCCAGCGCTGCGAGCGGCGCCAGCAGCAATGGGGCGAAAGCGGTGCGCATTGTCGGGGTATGGGTGTTTCGGTCGGCTTCAAGGTGATGTAGACGGGTTGTGCGGCTTGCGCCGAGGATTGCTGCCGTGCAGTACGGGACCGAGGGATGTGTTGGACGGTATCGATGGATTTGGAGATGGCTGGGGGCTGGAGCTACGAGACAGCGATCAGTCGGATGCACGTGTATGCGCTGACTTGCTTGACGTACAAATGTGACAACGACTGGGAGCGATTATGGGATTCCAGAATTTACGGGTTGGCTAGAGTCGTCTTGTCGATGAGCGTGTGAAAGTCGGTGCGGCTGTAGTGTCTTGCCCAGCCTCGATTCGTTGGCACGGTGACGTATATAGTCTGATTGGCTCACCGTCTGATCCGAGGCCCCCGGGCCTCTGATACGTGCATTTCAACGTGTCAGGCCCTGATGATCATTCCCTACTTGCGCTCGCTATTGCGCTGCTATACTTGGGAATTCTACCCAAATTCGTCTCTTATGAGCGTTTCGTAGCCAACATATGTCGTACCAAGGTAAAGGCCTAGTGCATTTCAACAACATGTCGCACCCCCATCTAGTAGACCAATGCCCATTAACGAGACATGTTTTTGACACACGACCCTAGAAGAAATGAACGTGACCCCACGGAAACCCGTCTTTGTAGCTGTGTTGCCGTGAAGCTGTGAAGCTCTTTGAGGCGATACTTTCACTGCTCAAGATGAGTCGAACTGAGCGTGTGGCGCTAGTCGAATCACCATCTCACGAACAAAGACCTTCACCAAGCGGCGCAACCTTGAAATACCTTGCACTGTTCTTTCTCATTGCGTAATCACTTTTCAACTTCCTCCGTCAAATCTCTGGTTTCGACTTTCGTGGTAGTCAGCAAGATCTCATTACACTACTCGCGGCTCCCCCACACATCCGAAGATGCCCGCTACACGCATCACGGTGGCTTTGAATGCAAAGCAGTCTCAAAAAGCACCTACCACCATTCCTGGTTCTGCATCGACTGATCCTGCGGCTTCATCATCCATCCGCGCGCTCGTATTAAAGACTGCGCAATCAAAACTTCGTCTGAAGAAACCTACCAGGGTGTTTGTTGGGCGTACCGGGCAAGAGCTATTGAGTAAAGAAGACTGGAAAGTCAACATTGAAGACGATGTTGTACTGCTCATCTCAGCGGGAGAGGATTATGTTGGAGCCAAGAAGGTATCAAACGTCCATGGTAAGTAGCACTGGGGGTTGAGCAAGTTTGCGCATAATACCCGCACCAACCACCCTTTCGTGCTACCATCGAATGCTGACCTCCTTAACAGTAGACACAAACCCAGATTGCGCAGTTGAACTTCTCGCATCCAAAGCACCGGTTGAGTCGCTCTCAGTCACTCAGCTTACAACCACTGCACACACTCTCCCAGGTATCGTCCATGCCGTCGGTCAGCCGGATCTGCATCCAGGCACCAAGTTCCCAATCGGCGCTGTTTTTGCATCGAAGAAATGGATCCATCCACCCCTGATTGGAGGCGATATCGGCTGTGGTATGGCCTGGTACAAGACCACTCTCTCACGAGGCCAGGTAGATGGGGACAAGGGTAAGAAAGTGGCTGAAAAGCTGCGGGGACTCGAGGGGGCATGGAGAACACAAGCACATCGGGAGGCATGGCTCGTCGATGATCAAGAGAGCAGCTATTCTGCAGGGAAACAGTGGGATTCCGCACTGGGCACAATTGGAGCAGGCAACCACTTCGCCGAGATTCAGGTTGTTGAAGAGTTATCACTTTTCGACGCCAACACCCCACTTCATCAAGACAATGTCGTCCTCCTGGTACACTCGGGATCTCGAGGTTATGGAGGCAGCGTTCTAAAGAAGTATACGACAGAGACACGCACCAGCTTCGAAGAGGGCAGCGCCGATGCGATCGAGTACATGAAAGAGCATGACAAGGCTTGTCTGTGGGCAAAGGCAAACCGAGACCTAATCGCCCTGCGGTTCCTTTCATGTCTTGAACCTGGTAACGAGAATTGGGCCCTGGATAGTTCGGATTTCGATGACGTCGGCGAAGACGTTGCGAAATCGATTGCACTGGCGAAATCGGCCTTACAGAAGCGCAAAATCGTTGATATATGGCACAATAGCGTCGAGCGGGTAGCATGGCCTCCGTCAGCCCCATGCACAGCAGGAGAGGGAAAATCGATCCCGGGCGATGAGGTTCCACAAGAGTTCGTCTACATCCACCGGAAAGGTGCAGCACCGACGTACAATCCGGAAACACAGCTGCCACTCAGCCTCCTACCTCTGCCAGGTTCACGGGGAACACCGACGCTCGTCCTCCGGCCCACGTTCTCAGCCACCACATCTTGGGGTCTGAAGAACGGACTGTCGCTTGCCCATGGTGCGGGACGGGCCATGTCTCGCGCAAAAGCACTTTCGACGCTCGCACAAAAATACAAGGGTCGAAATATCCTGGAGCCACGGTCGAGCGACGTTGAAGGAACCTGGGTCATCTGCGACGAGAAAGACCTTGTCTTTGAGGAAGCGCCCGATGCATACAAAGACGTAGAGGCTGTGGGCCAAGACTTGGTAGACGCAGGCGCCGCGCATGTCATTGGTTGGTGTCGCGCCAGGATCAGCTACAAAGTCAGGAACGAGACACGTTGAGGCGGCGCAGACGGGAGCGGCTCGCCCGACGCATGTCGTGTAAAGACATGATGGATATACCTAGGACTGTTTGGTATGACAAGGTTCTTAGCAGAGAACACTCAGGTTATGCGACTACGGCATTTGTGAACATGTTGACCTGCATGTCGAGGTGAGTGACAGGTCTGGTCTCATCACTTCCATATTGATCTGCATCACTTAGATGCGCAACCCTGTCTCTTAGATTCACACTCTTCAGTCAAGCACACCACTCATTTCCCCCTTCATTTTGTGTTGTCTCATTTTCCATGCGTTGTTGCCGTTGCCGTGCCGTATAACCTTCTTTTGCCGGGAGTGTTCGATCCGAGCCTCAGTAAAACTCAGCAAAAGCATCTGCAACACTGGCCTCAGGAACGCATGTTTGGTCTATTTACGTCAACGCCTCGAAACCGCGAGAGCTTCGCGCGGAGTGTTTTGTTTCTCTAGGGCTGGGCTAGTGGGTAAGAGGCAGCACTCAAGCGCCATGCCACTGTATGGGGTAAATTTGGATCTGTACCAAGGCCATTAGTTTCGGCTAGCGCTGCATTAGTCGAAGCTTGGTATGTTGGTGCCACATGCCTCCTGCGACAGCGTCAAGACGATCACAGCCAGAGACGACAGCAAACAGCATGGGAAGATGCGACGATACTCCGAAAATAAGGCTGCAGCTTGCATACTGCGCAAAGCAGTATGACTCCTACCAGCCTCCAGCTTATGCGGAAAAGCCGGTGGATGGGGAAAGACACAGCTGGCTGGGGCCAAGTCTTACAAATCCTCAGATGGGTTAGCCCTAGCCTCAGGAACAGGGCCCGTCCCCGCAATGATTGGCCGGCAAAGCGCCCATGCAGCTTGGTGTTTCGAAACGGCCAGGAGCCGTGCACCGCCTAGTATAGGCACGACAAACAACATGGTTTCAAATCAATTCGCTGTCTTTGTTAGCAGCGCGCCAATTAGAGCGCGGCAGGGTCGTGGAAACGATCAGCGCGGAGCAAATGAATCGCCTGAAGAGGCTTTCATGGCGCATGCAGAGCGGAGTGCATGGAAGAGACGGCGTTGGAGGGTGGGCCTTCTTCTGGTGATGAGGGGGGTCGTGACGGATGGGTAGTGAGATTTTGTGTGACGCCCCAACCTCCGTGCCTGCTGAGCCGCTACCCAGCAGAAGTCTATATAGTGTTTGCGCCCGTCGCCCATCCTGAGGTTCTTCACTCCATCCCTTTACCTGGTTCTCTTTACCGTCCATCGTTTACTCGCGAACAGTCTCCACTGCTTATCAGCAATTCTAATAATCTCGGTAAGCTGCCCTCGGTGCTACTTTGCGCCTTCCCTATTCCCCCATTTCCATTGCCCAGAGTGTGACGTCGATCCGCTTACGAGCTTGGGCTTTCCGTTTGCTATTTCACTCGCGGGGATTGCGATTTCCCGATGTCCTGCCCACTTCAATTGCGTCGCTTCATATAAACACACTTGGCACCTCCCCACTTCATTTCCTCGACAGACACTCACCTACAAATTCCTTTCTCTCTCACCCACACTCGCTAAATAAACTCACAGTCGACTTGTAACACGCCTTCTTTTACAAAAGAATCAACCCACAATCACATACAAGATGCTCGTCTCTGTCATCTCCCTCTTGGCCGTGGCTTCCGCCGTCAGCGCCCAATCCTCCACTGCTCCCGTAGTCTCTAGCAACCCCGTGGGCGCCAAGTACGTCGCCACTCTGCCCGAGAAGGAGGGAAGCTCTCTTACCGGTTCCATCGAGGGCACTACTGGTCCCGACGGCAAGGGTGTTAAGTTCGCCGTTTCCTTCGCTGGTCTCCCTGCTGAAGGCGGCCCGTTCCTGTACCACCTCCACGCCAAGCCCGTCCCCGAGGACGGCAACTGCACTGGTACTGGTGCTCACTTGGACCCATACATGCGTGGCGAGGATACTCCTTGCGATGCTAGCATGCCCGAGACCTGCCAGACCGGTGACTTGAGCGGCAAGTACGGAAAGATTCCCGGTCAATCTTTCTCAGAGGAGTACGTTGACTTGTACTCTGCTACTCTGCCTTCGGACCCTGCCTTCGTAAGTCTTTCTTCCCTAGAATCCGTTGTGGGGGAATTGAAACTAACGGTCATTTTTCACAGTTCGGCTCTCTCTCCTTTGTCGTTCACCTTGCCAATAAGACACGCATTGGCTGCGCAAACTTCCACATGGTCGCTGACGGCGAGGACGAGGCTCCCAAGTCGTCTGGCTACCCTACTATGCCTTCCGCCACTGCTTCGTCTGGTTACGCCATGCCCTCTGGTTCCTCCATGTACAACTCTACTACAGTTGTCCCCTCGGCTACCACTGGCATGCCCATGGTCCCCAGCTCGACCTCATCAACCCCAGCTGAGTTCTCTGGCGCTGCTGCCCAGGTCGTTGCTAGCGCAGGTGTCCTGTTAGCCGCTGCTGCCGCGCTCGTCTTGTAGATGAACTTGCTCATCACATCGAGCAACGCGAAGGTGTAATGGGTGCATGATTGCGTTTTCTTCCTTCTTTGTTTTTTACTTTCATGATTGTCTTTGATACCAGGTGGATGCTTCAGAATGGCTGTGTCGTCGCACCTTTTCTTCTTCACCAACAGAGGAAGGCGGACGGAAGAGAGGAGACAAGGGTTAATGTTTGGTGATTTTCGGACTTTACCTGTGTATATTGTCATCACCATACCTTTTTCTTCTTCTCATTAATGTAGTTATATAATGGGTTTAGAGGAACAGAATGTCGAGAATCTACAATATCCGCTTCTTTGCATATGTTTAACTTTCTTCGTCCGACGCATACTTGCATATTTGATCACTTTAGGGACTCTCGAAAATTGTCAAGTTGATGCGCGTCAGGTAGTAGTATGTCGGGTAGTCTGGCCTGACACCAAGACGCATACCAAGCCAAGCCAGTCGATTGCTTCGTGTAAAAGGTATATTAAGGGTATATCAACTCCAGTCACTATACTAGACTATTACCACGACCCCATCCGCGTTCCGTTCCCATCCCTGTCCAATCCAGGCCGTAGAAGACAGTCCCATCAAGCCTTGCCAGCCTTCTCCGGCCTCTGCTCCTCATCCTCACTATCCGGCTCCTCGCCCTTGGCCGACTTCTTGAACCTCGGTTTATCTTCTGCAAGAGAAAGCGCCAACTTGCGCTTCTGGTAGCCTCTTCCCTGGTAATCAGCCAGGAACTTTTCCGCAGGTTCGAATTCACGGAAGCGGACGGTGAGGATGCCCTCGGGCTCCTTATCGTAGAGGGTACAATTTGTGACTTCGCCGTATTCCTCGGCGGCCTCGCGCATTTCCTCTTTGATCTCGAGGTATGCTTCTGGCTCTTCGTCGAGCTCGGCGAGGGTGAAGGCGTGCTTAATGATGACGACCTTGGCCCACTTGTTTTTCTTGGGCGCAAAGGCTTCGGCGACTTCTTCTTCGTTGTCGGACCATTCGTTGAGTTTGCTGGGGTATGTGTTAGTGAGGGTACGGTATAGTGGGGGTGGAGGAATGGACGCACCGGTTCAGTTCAGCCCTGTTGCGCTCCGATGCCTTCCTGTCCTTGCGCGTAAGCTTGGAGGCAATCTTGTCACCATCCCGCTCCTTCTTATGCTCGATGCTGGCCGGTTCTACGCGGATAGTGCCGTTGGAGTAGTCGCCAGGGCGGAGGACGTAGTCGTCCATCATCTTGACAGCGTTGGCGATGGCCTCCTTCCTGAAGTATATGACCATTGCGTTGCCTGTGAATTTGCCGGTTTCCTCGTCTGTGTACATCTTGATGCGCGGCTGGCCATCGGCGCCCTTGTCGATGATGCCGAAGCGTCCAAACTCTTCTTCGATCTCTTTCGCGGTGGTATCGGGAGGCAGGTTGGAGATCCAGATGGCCTTGTTTTCCATGACCTTGGGCTTCTTGTTCGTCTCGGGCTCCTTGGCGTTCTTGCGCTTCTTGCCGTTCTGGCCAGCCTGCGCATCAGAAGGAGCGTCGGTAGGCGGCGTACCCGAGTCGGCCCCTTCGCCTGGCTGTCCCATGAAGTTGTCGAGTTCGCTCATTGTAGCTGCAGGCGTGGATATGTCGAAGCGGCTGGTGCGGGAGGCTGACAGTCTTCGCGATTTAAGCTGAGGGTGTCGCGGGCGAAAAAGGCAGGAATTATAATGGCAAGTGCAGGTCGACAGTAGCGCTGCTTCAAACGCAGTTGTAATATCTGTGCGAACCAGACGTGAGTTTGGAGTTCACGATGTCGAGAGTGGCAGAAAAGTCGGGCGGTGAGTTGTGGGGCGTGACCGGGTCTGCCTGGAGAAGCCTCGAGTGTCTAGCAGGAACGACAATGCGGGCGGTCGCTGTGGGAGAGGCCATGTATCGTTAGTCTGTCTGAAGGGCAAGCCTTCTATTGCCGCCATGTTTCTTCAGAGGGCGCGGATGGACCTACACAGCGCTGTGCGAGATGTAGATGGGCCTCGAGACTCGGGGTTGTTACGGGCGTAGTAGTGCGCAAGCTGGGGCGAGGTGCAGGCTGCCGGCTGGCGATACTGCAGGATGACGATGCTTATGGGCGAGGATCGATTGAGTCGCGAAATGGTTATGCACGAAGGCTAGGGCGCTTTCCAAGGTTAGGCGTCGCTTAGCTTGCAGGGTAAGCTTTGCTCGATGCTCGATCGTCAGCCCCGCATGTGACGACTCAGGGATCAGGCACATGGTGCGGTAAAACCGACATCCGAAGCATGGAATGTAGGACACACGATACTCCATACGCACGAGAGGAGAATCTTCTGCCCATCGCTCAGCCCCACTGTAGGTCGTATATATTAGGCATAAGATGTAGCCGTTCCCACCCGGTAAAAAATATCTCTTGTCTTTCTGGTGTTTGTCGCTGCGCACAGCGAAACTGATACCATGTCTCTAGTCGATACCATACTCAGACCCAATATGCGGGACCCCCTCCCGGCCCCCTCACTGCTCGTGCAGGCAAGCAAGTCGTTCGCCGACAAACTCAGCCTGACGACGCTTCCCTACCACGTCCACGAGATCCTTCTTGGCTTCCTGGGATATCACTTCATCCTCCATGTCCTTTCTCCAACCATTTCGCGCCTCGTCTGCCCAAAGACGTACCATGGCTTCAACAGGCGCACGCGACTCAACTGGGACATTCACTGGGTCTCCATGATCCAGGCTCTCTTCATATGCGCCGCTGCGCTATGGGTTATCTTCAAAGACGAGCAAAGACATGAGATGGACTGGAGAGGCAGGCTCTGGGGCTACACCCCAGCAAGCGGCATGGTGCAAGGCTTCGCTGCTGGCTATTTCCTCTGGGATCTCCAGATTTCCGCGCAATACATCAACATCGCCGGAACCAGTTCGCTGATCCACGCGATCGGCGCTTTGGCTGTGACCTGCATCGGTTTCGTACGTCGCGCAACCGCCTCTGATGTCGCATACACTAACTCTCACCCTAGAAACCTTTTGGAAACTACTACGGCCTCTCCTTCGTCCTCTACGAACTATCCACCCCGTTTCTCAACATCCACTGGTTTTGCGACAAGCTCGGCTTGACGGGCTCGAAGCTCCAACTTTACAACGGCATTGCCCTGCTCGTTACCTTCTTCGGCTGCCGCATCGTCTGGGGCACATACCAATCCATCATGATCTACTCGGACATCTACAAGGCCTTGACTATGCCGCAGCCCGAACTCATAAGCTCACTGCTCGAAGCACAAAAGTGCGAAGGAAGCAACAACAGTAGCATGGGCCTCGATGGACCCGGAAACTGCACTGCTGGCGAGCTCCCCATGTGGCTAGTCTGCGTGTACTTGGTCGGTAACACCGCGCTGAGCATGCTCAACTTCTTCTGGTTCGCGCAGATGGTCAAGGCTGTGAGGAAGAGGTTCGTGCCTGCAGATGCGAAGACTCAGGCAAAGAAGAGCCAGTGATTCTGGATATGACATAAGAAGTGGCGGAGTTATGAGTAAAGAATGATGATACCCTGTGTTTGTTTTTTTGGTGACTGGAATGTGTCCAACCAAGAACCCAACATATCAGCCGCATCAACTGCAGCGAGGTTCCCTTTATAAAACGTAAATAAGTTCAAAATTGAAGTAATAGTAATGCCAATATAGTTAAAATCTCAGTTCTACCAGCCTCAAATTGATCTTCAACGCGCCGTTCTTCGTCATTGCCTATAACTTGGACTCGCCACCACCCATCTTCTCCAACTCCCCCCTCAAAACCCTCCTCATCTCCCCCGCTATCCTCGACCCCTCTTCATCGTCCAGATCGTCACGCTGTCCCCTGCCAAACATAGTCCAGCTCTTACTCTTGATCTCGGGCATGCTTTCCGGCCGCGGTATGATGTGGAAGTGTACATGTGGTACAACTTGAGCAGCTCTTGCGCCTAAAAGAAAGAGTGAGCAAAGAGTGGCAGGACAAGTGTTGCTGGGACGGGGGAGATGGGCCTTACCGTTATTCTGTACGATGTTGTAATCCGTGACTCCTGTGACTTTTGCTACTGTCCTAGCTAGAATCGGAAGCCAGAATCCTATTTGTACGGGGATTGTCAGCTTTGCTGATACTGTCTTACTGTCTTACTGGATGTACTTCTGAATTGGGTATCAGAGAGAGAGAAGGGGGAAAAGAACTTACCCATTTCCCTACTTTCCACGGCGCCCATGTCCGCGACTTTGACTTTGTGCTCGCGCGTGGTAACAAGTAAATGGCCTGGAACATTCAAAGATATTAGCTCATACTCTGATTCCTCTGAAACCATGGAAAACCACTACGTAGCCCTTCAATCATCCACTCTCTTCTCTCCATCTCCTTCCAACCCGGTCTCCCCACTTTCCCAACTTCACAACCCCACGCGTTCCAACGCCTCATACCTCCCCCACCACACCCTCATGATCGGAGTGCAAAAAACAAAGAGAGAAATGGAGCAAAACTTACCACCCGTCATCGGCAGAATATCCAGAAAAGCAACAACATCTCTACTCCTCAACACAACAAAGCTGCTTGGACTAGTTTTCTCGGGATCGCTTTCTTCTTCCGTTGGGACGGATTGCATGAGGAGATCATGATCTTGTTTGCTGGTGCTGCGCCATAGTGAAGCAGGAGATGTTGAGGTCGAGGTTGAAGTTGAAGTAGTAGGAGGAAAAGAATGTGCGGCTGTAATGATGCAAAAAGGACATGTTTCTGATGGATAGTGTAGGTCTGTTTCTTGCATCTTTGCCGTTTTGTTGCCGCGACTGTATGCTTGTTCAGACGTGATGCTGTTGTTATCGTATCGGCGGCGTTTCTGATAAACGGTCGTCGTTGGTCGTCGCGAATGTTATCGTGGGTACACACTCAATCTCTCAACTCACAACAAAGTTATCAACTATCGAATATCGTTCACCCAATAATAAAAGTTGCAAAACAAATAGCCAGTGAAGGAGAAAAAAAAATGAATAAAGCACGGCCAAGTACGGGTAAATGCCACCACGAAATCACTAAAACGCTGCGATCGCACCGCGTTCCAAACAGCTCTTCGAAGAGTGCGAGAAACAGGTTTAGCGTCGATGTTTGGCCGAGGTACGAAGGCTCCTCGATCGTGACGGGCAAGTTCCCACCCGTAACCCTGTACAAACAAAAGCTTGGGGTCCCCGGAGAGGGGGGAACGCGACGACAACGGTGGGGAGGTAGGGGCTGGATCTTTCGCGCCTCCCGACCGTGCATGTGATGTCAACGCGGACGTATTCTGGTGGCTTGGACGTCGCGCGAACAAGCAAGTAAGGGGGAGGGGGGGGGAATGACGTATCGTGTTGAGTTCGAGACTTGCTTTGACGCGAGCGCGGTCGCGGTCGCGCTCTGGCGCGCACCACGACGCGAATGTGGGCCGATGGCGTTTTTTTCTCTTGTCGCGAAAGACGACATATGTGCAAGGCTGGGACTTGCATGAAAGACGCCAACCTGCAAGCAGATGACGCGACGAGACAGAGAGAGCGAACAAAGGGCCGGCCAGGTCAGCGCTCACACACCGCAACTTGTGCGCAGAGAAAATAAAAGGGGAACCGAGATGATTAAAAGATTTCTGCTCCATTTTGACGCGAAACAGTGCGCATTTACACTACTCATACATACTGAGAGGACCCAAAGAACCCTCACATCTGCTATGCCATATAAACATGTTTCCAACACCACACTGTAGCACGCACCCTATACAGATCCACCGAAGGAATAACCTCTTCCATATCACACCATTCATGGTATATCGATCGCTAATGCTATGAGCGAGTATCCAGAGCCGCTTATGAGAAATGAAGTTAACAGTGATGTGGAATAAAGGCAAAAACACCCTCGTTGCGCCTCCGTCGATGGGAGATGAACGCCTGCAAACTCCATTCCAATAGACCAGAACCAATAAAAGAAGTGAACAACCAACTTGCATCCCATGTATTAAACGCCGACCGGAAGATGGTATTAGCCAAGATGCAAACATGAATAGCTTGGCTTGGATGCAATCGTAAATTTTGGCTCCCGGCCGGAACCCGATTTTCGTCAATCACTACTCGTTCCCAGCATGGCGGTAATGAATAGCTCTGCGACTCCTAAGCCAAAGACCGGGAGTGCCTAAGAAAGACCGACAGTCTTAGCGTTGACTCTTGGTCTTGGAAGGGACAGCAGGCTCTTCTTCTTGCAGCACGTTACCGTAGGCAGCAACGTATTCCTTAGCCCACTTGCGGAGGACGATAGATGCTATATTGAGTTAGTCGAAGCGTACCAGGTGTAGACAGGTTGACTCTTACCCTTGAGAAACTTCTTGCTGGCATACTTCTTAAAGAAGGCCTCGTGGACAACGGGACCGGAGAGGTAGTCGATCATGAGCTGAAGAACAGGCTGGATCTCCTCCTCGGTGTAGCCGGCGTAGTGTGTCAGTGTGTCGTCCTAATCAAGTTAGTATATTGAAAACCATGTTGAGACGGGGTTGACATACCCAAGGGCCACGCTCAAGAACGAGACGAGCTAGGTACATGGCAGCAGCAGCAACCTGGCTAGGGGGGTGGGCGAGGAAACGGTGGTCGAGGCAGCCAATCTCCAATAGGTACTTGCCGAGCGTACGGGTTTGGATGTCGTAGTTGTCAGCCTTTGATATCCGGCGAAGGAAGTTCATGGGGTTGGGGTAGCTCAGGTCGTAGTTCAAGGCAGCAAGGACGAAGCGCTCGGCACTCAGAATTTCCTCCTCGGTAAAGCCGTCATCGGCGACGTGGCGGAAGTTTTGTACATGGGGTGAGAGAACTTCCTCGTACTTGGAGGCGATGAACATGGCGGTGACACCGACAAGCTGGAGACGGTCCAGTTGGACAATCTTGGCAGAGAGGAAGCGGTCGATGATGTTGACAGCGAGGAAAAGGGTCTCGGGAAGGAGACGGAAGCGAGTGTGGACTTCGAGCAACCAGTCAACGAGGATGCCGCGCATCTTCCACTCGAGCTCGGTTTGGCTCTCCATGTAATCAGGGTTGGCCATGGTTGCGATTTCCAGCTCCTTGAGGTATTCGAAAATCTCAACGACGTACTCTGATACCATGAGCGGGTCGTCGACGTCCTCCTTGTCTAGATCGGGTCCCTTGTAGAAGATCTCTTCGGGTTCCGCGACCTCCTTCTTTGTGCCATTGACCTGCTTGACCTCCTCGACCTTCTTTTCTTGTGGCTCGACGTTCTCTGCCTCGTCCTCCTCCTCTGCTTCTTCTTCCTTCTTCTTCTCCTCCTCCTCAACCTCGTCCTCCTTCGGCTCTTCCTTGAGCTCCTCTTTGAGCGGCTTCGCGGCGGCAGTGTTGGTGCGCTTCTTGGCGGGCTGATTTGCGAGACCGTTGCCGCTAGCTGGGCGCTTCTTCAGGTCTGATCCAGCATTCTTGTCCTTGGTCTCGAGAATGGAACGCGTCGAGTTGGCTCGCGACGGCTTGGTAACCTTGGTCGGCTGTGCTGCTTTTGAGAGTTGGCCCTTGGTGACCAGTGCCTTCTTTCCGTCCTTTGCGCCAGCACTAAGGCCGTCCTGCTTGGTGACGTTGCTGACATCACCGAGGGCCGCACGCTTCCGCGTCGCGGCACCGTTCGCGCCCAGAGTAGCGGTAGACTTCTTGGTCTGGAGAGCCTTCTTGGGAACGTCGGCTGCCGACTCATTCGCACCCAAGGTGGAAGCCTTTGCACGCGTCAAGCGTGTCGTGGCGGCGTTCTCATCGTTCTCGTTGTTGACGGCGCGTTGCCTGAGGGTTCGGGTCTATCAAGACGTGTTAGCAAGATGCATTGAGGTGATGCACGCCCCGCCGCGTCATGGGGCACATGGGACGAAAGCGGTAAAAGGGCGACAACGTACGGCAGGAGGCATTGCAAGCAATATTATGTATGCTGTTCAAGGCTAGAGAGGTATCCAGGTGCTCGAATATATTTGAAGGGTGTAATGGCGTATGTATGACTTGTTTTGATACACTGTTTGGGCGTGTTAGCAGAGTTCGGTGGAGCTTCCAACAGGGCGCGTCTGGCGTGTGCAGGCCGACAGCATACGAGCACCAAAAGGCGTGGGAGGTGTGCACGAGGCTGCCTGGGTGATGCACGTTGGATGCTCGCGAATGCTGACAGATCTGACACGCTCGATGGGATGCTGGGTGACGGCGACGTGACGGGTGAGAGTGGGAGACGAACCCTTGGAGCGCGACGGAGTGGTAATTGAGTGGACGGGGTAGAGGTCCAGCTACAACGTGCACAAGAAGGGAAGTGGAGAGGTCGAGGGAAGGTGGTGCACCAAGGTGTGTTGTGGGAAGCAGAGAGGGTATGTTGTGTGTTTTGAGCGAGGGCGGCTAGCTTGGCTTCCACGTCCCACGCGCCAAAATCGCATTCGAGGCTGGCAGAGGGCAACAGTGCACGCCCCACAGGCGCGTCTGTGAACTTACCTGGAAGAATCCCGTGACCCAACGCGTTCTTGGAGCCGGTGAGGGAGACGGCGAGCAGATGGCGCGACGCGAAGATGGTGAGAGAGAGGCTCGGAAGGTGCAGCGCAGTGAGGGCGAGGGTAAAATAGCGTGTTGTGATGGGGGCAAGAGGGCAGACACCCGTTGTTGCTGGGACATCGCGCCTTGCAGCACTTAGCCAGGAAGCCCGGCGGCCCACCCCGGGTTGCACTAGCCCAATTGCGGCCGGTTTGAGAATTATTCGTGACATGGCAAACAGCTGCACGCCATCCCGCAGCCAGCCCAGCAGCCCATTGTATCGCCGCGACGCATCAAAGGCCCGCGGCCACATCAGCATAACAGGACAAGATGCTGCAGCCCCGGATATGTCGCTTCCAGCCCTCGCGGCTGGGCAGGGCGCTGCTGTCTGCCCGCACCTACGCACAGGTCCAAGCCATCGACGTTAAGCCGCCGCCGTCGATACAGCCTACCGTCGCCGCCGACGCTGGTATCCTGAAACAAGAAGGCACTCGAAAGGAGAAATTCATCCCCCTGCGCACATACAAGCCGCGGACGCCCGGTCTGCGGCATCTCAAGCGGCCCGTGAACGACCATTTGTGGAAGGGACGACCATACCTCAAGCTCACCATTGCGCGCAAGGGACAGCACCTGGGAGGAAGGAACAACACAGGGAGAGTCACCGTGAGGCACAGGGGTGGCGGCCACAAGAGGCGGATACGGATTGTTGACTACAAGCGCTACTTGCCAGGCAAGCACATTGTGGAGAGGATAGAATACGACCCCAACCGGAGCTCGCATCTGGCCCTCATCACCCGCGTGGCAACTGGCGAGAAGTCGTACATCGTCGCCGCAGATGGCATGCGGGCGGGAGACGAGGTCGAGAGCTACAGGAGCGGTATTCCCAAGGAGCTCATTGCCAGTATGGGTGGTGGTATCGATCCCGGTATGCTAGCTGCAAAGACGGCAGCGCGGGGTAACTGCCTGCCTATCCACATGGTACCGCTGGGCTCGCAAGTCTACAACGTCGGGTCAAAGAACCAGGGCGGAGGTGTCTTCTGCCGCAGTGCAGGCACATATGCCATCATTGTGAACAAGGAAGAGGTGGAGAAGGGCACCAACACAGAGATCAAGCATGTCATCATTCGATTACAGAGTGGCGAAATTCGCAAGGTCAGCGCCGACGCATGCTGCACCATTGGCGTTGCCAGCAACCCCCAATCGCACTTTGCATCTCTCGGAAAGGCTGGACGTTCACGGTGGCTAGGAAAGCGACCCGAAGTCCGTGGTCTTGCCATGAACGCAGGTCAGTACCCCACCCAGTCTAGTCACACTTCGCAGTTCCCTAACGCTCCACAGCCGATCATCCCCACGGTGGTGGTCGTGGTAAGTCAAAGGGTAACGTGCACCCCGTCAGCCCATGGGGAACTCCAGCAAAGGGAGGCTACAAGACAAGGCACAAGAGGAACAAGCATACCTTCCTTGTTCAAGACCGACCACGTAACCAGGGAAAGCGCAGGTCCAAGTAAAGCAAGACCTGTATACATGTACCCTAGTTCACATTGTATTATAACTCATAGTAGCGCCATGCTTCATGCCTATGAATGTACAATGCTATACACAATCATGATTCTTCTCGACAAATTTCAAAAGTTCGAATTGTAGCAAATGACTTCGTGTCTTCAAGGGTCGCGCTGACCCAGTGTCCTTACTCCTGGGCTAATCTCGTCACCAGACCTGCCTTATGCTAATGGCTCTACTTACACCGCCAAATGCCAAGCTGACAGATCATCTTACTACCGAAACTATGCTGAAGCACTGCGCCAATCTCCTCTAGATTTTTCGTCGTTGATTCAATTAGGGTCCACGTTTTGTCAGACTGCACGATCCTTGCAATGTATCGGCGGTACTTTCGGGCGCATTCACTCTGGGTCACTAACAGCCTCATCATGACTCAAAATAACACTCTCGCAAAGCACTGCGACTGTAAACAACATGACATGGCCAACTAACGTTACCAAATATTCCATGTACGTGATGACACCTAGGTAGGATGAAACACTCGGAAGAACGAGTGGACCTGCTCTCTCACACGCTCAAAACGGATACATGTCCATACAATTTATGATTACTACTGGTGCGACCAGGAGACGCGCCGAGATCCTGGTCTAGCACCAACCGTGCCACACTTATGGGATGACACAAAGATGCTTCGCGTAGATCGGTCGCATCAGCATACCTTGGGCCTAAACGAAGCTCCACATTGCTGCGTCTCACGCACCTGCATAGCAAAACCGTATGCATATGCTTGCCTAATTGATGCGTTAAATGCGGCACGGCAAGGGACTGAGAGAGGCATACCTTGGTAGGTAATGTAGGCCTGTCGTTGCACAGAAGCAGTATGATTGCCAGCTACTGAACTGCCAGCGGGGCGTCTTGGTGGTAGTCTGGCGGGCAGGTCGGGAGAGCCGCTAGAATTAGTCCAGATGTTCAACGTGTGCATGACACGCTTGGGGAAGCACGTCTTGCGGACGACCATGCAGGCGGAGACCATACGGAAGAACGCCTTTCAGTCATGGGCTATCCAACGTTCATTAGCCTGCAGAGCTCCAGCTTCTTGCTTCTACATCACCCTATTTTGCGACACCTGTAGTGCTCGTGCTAAATCATTGATGCCTACCAACGCATGCGCAAGGTCCCTTTCACTCACCACGATACCCTGGGCTGAAGCGACCGTTATACCGCCGACGTGATATTTGGTCTGGACTTTATTCTCGAGCCAGAGGTTTTGCTGGCCTTTGGATCCTCTTAATCTGCCTGAGCCGTGCTTACGCGGGGGGGAATTCGTCTGGCCCAGCGCCCATCATCGTCGTCCTAGAGCACCGGAACACACATAACCACCACGAGAATATGTCGCACAACGGATCCGAATCGCCAGATGAGGGCTTCTTTAACGATTTGTCACAACAACCACAAGATTCAAACAATGCAAACGAGCAGGACACGCAACAAGAAAACCCCAGTAAGGCCAAGAGGATCGCATGCGTCCTGTGTAGGAAGAGGAAGCTGCGATGTGACGGTGCCCGACCAACATGCTCCACGTGTAAACGATTGTCGCATGATTGCGCCTACGATGAAGTCAGGAAGAAAAGCGGGCCGAAGCGTGGTTATGTGAAGCTGCTCGAACAACGGCTGCGTAAGTGGGTACATTCAGCCTGCGGCTATTTCTACTAACCTACGCTTTCCAGAACAAGTAGAGACCTTGCTCAAGACTCATGACACGACCAATGCAAGCAAAGAGGCAACATACCAGGATTCCGCATCCGCATATGTCGCAAACACAATAAGTTCCGCATTACCGAATGCTGGTGATTCTCCGAATACACGTCCAGCTGCCCCAACACGGACCAGCGGCTCACAGGCGCATGATACACCACCATTCCAGAATGCTGGAGCGACTGGACAAGACGCAGGGCAGTCATGGAATATGATAGGGCTTGGGCTAGAGGAACCTCTGCCACCACAAGAAGTCACAGATGAATTGTGTGAAGACTGTGTTTCGTTTGAGAATATTGCTAACACACGGCAGATACCAAATCTACTTTTCTAAAATCCATCCTACGACGCCTCTCATACATAGACCACGATTTATGGCAGCCTTGAATCTCGCCCCACATATGCGGCCACCGATTTGCCTGCGATACATCATGTGGACTCTCGCAGCATCAGTTGCCGACAAATTTGAAGGGCTTCAGCACCACTTCTATCAAAGAGCGAGGAAGTACGCGCAATTGGACGAGATGAGAGGGCATGGAGAGTCGACCATTTCGATTGCCCATTGCCAGACATGGGTCTTGACATGCACGTACGAGTTCAAGAATATGTACTTCCCAAGAGCATGGATGTCCGCCGGTAGGGCCGTTCGGCTTGCGCAGATGATGCAGCTCCATCGCTTGGATGGGGTTGGTCTGGATGTGAAACAATGTCTGCCTCCACCGAAAGATTGGACGGAGCGGGAGGAACGTCGTAGGACATTTTGGATGTGTTTCTGTGTCGACCGCTACGCAAGTATTGGTACTGGCTGGCCAATGACTATTGATGAACGAGACGTAGGCAGCAATCTAGGCCTGCTATATCCAAACGAAACTAACGTTATCACAGATCATGACAAATTTACCAGCAAGCGAAGAAGCGTTTGAGAAAAGCATCCCAATGCCTACAGGATCATTGGAACAAGTGCTGCAACCCAATGGCGCGTCGAGTCTTCAATCATTCGGGGGAATCGTTTTGACAGCAACAATGTTCGGCCGCAATCTCCTCCATCTCCATAGGCCTGGAGCCGACGACAATGACGACGACATCAACGGTGGGTTCTGGAGTCGCCACCGTGGCATCGAGCACATACTTCTCCAGACATCCTTGGGCCTACCTGATCATCTGCGGCTACCCTCTGGTCTTGCAGATCCCAACGTCGTATTTACCAATATGTGCATCCATACTTCAGCAATTTGTCTTCACCAAGCAGCAATCTTCAAGGCTGACAAATACCGACTTCCAGCCAGCGTCAGCAACGAAAGCAAGATCCGATGTGTAACAGCGGCAGCGGAAATTGCTAGCGTTATGCGGTTGATTAGCCACATGGATCTTGGCGCAGTAAGTTATCATCAGATGGAGTCGAACGCGCAGCTTGAATTGACTTGACTAGATGAACCCTTTCATATCTTTCTGTGTCTACGTGGCAGCAAGAGTGTTTGTCCAGTACCTCAAGACACGGCCAAAAGACCAACAAATGAGTTCTTCTTTACAATTTCTACTGCAGGCCATGCATGCTCTCCGTCGAAAGAACCCGCTTACGGATTCCTTTTTGGTTCAGTTAGACCTCGACTTGGAAAGCGCAGGCATCAAGAATATGGGGCGGAACTCATTTATGACGCCCACAAGCAAAGTGAGTCAGAACCCGAAGTCTCTCCAGGGAGTGAGTGATAGAATTGGCGAGCGATATCGAGTTCCAATCAGCGGATGCGCATCGTAAGTTTGCTGACCATTCTTTTTAATAGCCTATTGCCGTCCCAGTCTGTTCTGACCCTTCATGGCGTAGTCCCGTTGTCAACGTCTCCGACTCACAAAGTTCGAACACACCCATCAATACATTTGGAAATGAAGAGCCAGCGACTACTGCTCCAATGGCAAGCACACAGTACTCAAATAGTACACCGGGCCCACCATTCCATCTCACCAACGTAAACAGCATCGACCTGCACACACAAAACGCCTCTTTTATGGCGCCACAGGCCTCGTCACGGGCAGATTTCGGCAACGGAGGAACTCATGATTTTACACCTGGCGGGTTTGCTTTCCACGACGGAAACGAGATGGATCTCTCTGGAGGTGACAGGAGCGTCGACCACCCAAGCCCTGCGACGATAAGTTCACAATCACGCGGTGGCTCGACATCCCATTCTTCTTATTCACCCGGCCAGCCAAACAATAGCCGCCTTCCATATCGAGCATCGCCGAAGACGCCGTACTCTGGCATGCAGCCTGGCGCTGCTGCTGCTTTTCCCGGCGCCATGTCGGCCAGTGAGGCCTTTCCGGCCAACACTTTTGGCACCTCTGGTAACATAGGGAACGAGGGTTTCAGCGACGCATTTGCGATGGGCAATGAATGGGACTATGCAGCGCTTAATGCTGGGACGGGAATGACGCCAATGGCGGATGCATCGTGGGACTCGATGCTGGAAAGTGTGACGATGGGATGGGATTCAGTCGGCCATACACACGACGGGCAAAGACATGCGTCTGGCGCAAGATGAGCCTGTGCACAGATCGGGGACGGGATATGATGACTTGGCGCTTTTTGTTGTAGAGCTGGATACCCACTTTCGCTTTGGTTTATTTTCGGGCTCGGTGGCATGTCTGCTGCAGACTAGAATGCTGTGGCTGATATGTGCCGCTTTCATGATACGGTTGCTTGCATTAGATGGTTTCGTCATTCAATACTAGTCACTCTGCTAGATGGAAACACTGTTTGTTTCAAGGACACACCGCCCACAGTAGCGAATTATGGCTTGAATGCTTTTTGGCAAAAGCCAAGTAGATGATGAGTCGCGGACGTCGGTGGTCGATAGTGTTAAGCTCGAATTGAATAGCGCGAACGCATAGACACGGTGGAGACGCATCTACCAGGCCAATGTGCTTGTGGCAAAATATTGATTCGCAATCTAGACGACGATTGCTCAACATGGAGACCCTGAAGATGCGGGGACGATGCGGCTGAGCAGGGATGCCTTGGTGGGAGCGGTCAGGACGTCACACCTTCAGTTGCCATAGGAAACCAGCGAATGGCGACAAGCTATGTGCAGCACCTCAACCACACGCCCACCGCTTATCTGTCGCTTTGGATCGTGCAGTTATCTTTCTATTCTTCGAGTATCGTTCAATTCACCCGCCTATCTAATCAACGCCCCGTCACGCTTACGTTCAACCACGGCCACTTTTCACGGAACAAATAGAGCAGTAAACACCGACCCGAGCGCGCATCGAGAATGTTCGCACCCAAGGAACGGGAAGGCGCCTCATCGCCAGGGCCAGGAGCGTATTACTCGCCATCGCAAATGAGTAAGAAACACTGAGGGAGGTGCAGTTGGACCGGGAGACTGACTTTTGGCGTGTAGAGAGCTATCTCCAAGACCTACGCACAAATCGCCCCGCCCGCCCGACCGGAGCCCGTCCTGCACCTGCACATTTCAATACATGGTCGAGCAGGTCGAATAACCGACTATCCGACTCGTCTGGCGTGTCTCCGCTGCAGCGCACCTTTACAGATCCCGTCATCGACGCCGATGCCCGCCCTTCCCCCTCGCACGAGCCAAAGTCGCATAACCGTAATACGTCCAAGGCGAGCCTCGAAGATATGCGAACAGGTCCGGGAAGGCCCCTGGTACCAGCACCGCGCGGACGGGAGCATTCACGATCGGATTCACAGCCGCGGACACCGAGCATGATATACCGCCAGAGCGAACAGCGGCAGGCGGAGCAGGATGAAGCCCGCGCTATACGCATGTCCATGGAGGATCTAGAACTTGCAAAAGAGGGAAAGATATACGAGGCCGCACGAGACGAAGCTGCCGAGCTGGTCTGGAAGCATTGCAATCCTCACGCCACAGAAAACAATCCGAATGCGCCCTACTCCTATCCCGGTCTGGCCAGCAAGGGTAGTGCGCAGAGGAGTCGGAGCGTCGAAGCGAAGGATCAAGATCTGCAACGGGCCAATTCCAAGTTGCGGAAGCGACATTCCATGGGGAGCGCCGCCTCAGGGAGCAGGAGTAGCAGCTTACAGAGCAACGGGCCTGGAGGAAACACCGATACGTCTGTCGCGGCCACCTCTGACATCAAGAACAAAAAGGGCGAGTCACCAGCACTAGCCAAAGCCATCTCGGATCTGCCCGACTTCAAGCAACGGCGGAGAAGCAGCGGCCCTAGACGCACCACCAGTGGGAGTCTGTTCCAGAATCCAAACGACCAGATCTACGAAGAGCCCGAAGAAGAAGCACCGCCTGCTCCCGCCCCTACACCCGTCGCCGCCGAACCACCGAAATCTGAGAAGCTACCGCTAGGAATAAGACGTAATCCCTTCATGCGCTTCCAATCCATCAAGGGCAATCCAATGGTGCGCTCAAACACCGATCCTGCTATAGCCACGAAGCGCTTCGATCGCTATGAGATACAGAAGAACCCTCCTACACAATCGCGGAACGCAGCCTACACTTTGAACCCCGCCGAAGTGAAGGCTGCTGAGAAGGCAAAGGCAGACGCAGAGAATGTGCCCGAGGTGAAGATGAAGGATGGAAAGGAGATAAGAAGCGATGAGCTGCGTGCTGCTACTGGGTTCCGCCTCAAGGATCGCAGTCCAAAGCTACCCACTCCCACCGCTGTCTCTGATGCCCCAGGACGGCCAATCGTCTCTTTCAAGAAAGACTGGAACGTCATCGAGATGAAGGAAGAAATTTCGGCGGTTCCCGATCTCACCCCACGTCCTTTGAGCCCGTCCAAACCTAGCCCACCTCCCCTCCAGCACGCTGCAACGGCCCCTGGCGCTCCTACTGCAGGTCTAGCACCAGCTGTGCCCAAACGAAACACTACACCCAAACCACCTTCTGTTCCGGAGATAAATGTCGCATCTATTCCTGCTGAATCTTCTCGTAGTCTAGCGGCGGAGATCCCCAAGAGAAACACCACTCCAAGGCCACCTTCAGTCCCTGAAATCGACGTTGCTGAAGCTCCTAGCGGTCTGGCCCCTGAGATACCTAAACGAAACACCACCCCGAGACCACCTGAGGTTCCTCAGATCAGCGTGTCTTCTAGTCATACTGCTCCATCGCCACGAATTGGTAATGTTGAGAAGCCTACTATCAGTATCTATGAAGATTCTCCAGCACCATCGCGACCCCTCCCGCTCGTCAGTTCGTTGAGAAAGGGCAAGATCCCGACTCGTCCTTCTGTGACCCCCATTCCCACGATAAACGCCCCCGATTCTTCTCCCGCACGGTCTCGGACTACACCGTCGCCACCCATTCCTTCAATTTCCGTCTCTGAGACACCATCGATATCTGTTAATGGCCCTCCTAGTCGAGGCTTTCGTAGGCCGTCCCCAGGTCCCACACCGCCTGTCCCGAGCATTTCAGTCAACGAGTCACCAGTTTTGAGGCGAGGAATGACAACCCCTTCTGTCTCAGCCGAACATGAGGTTCCGTCTATATCAGTCAGCGAATCCTCTATTAACAATCGAGGTTCAAGATTCCATGTTCCCCCGACTCCAAGCATTTCTGTCAACGAATCGCCGGCCCCAAGCCGAGGGTCTAGGAGTAACACCCCTTCAATTCCCAGCATATCAGTGAATGAGACGCCTGCGCTGAGAAGAGGATCTACCGCGCCCTCTATCAACGTTACCCCCGACGTCCCGACAATATCTGTCAATGATTCCTCCGCCTCCGCTCGTGGACGAAACAACAACGTTCCTTCAATCAACGTGAACACGCCTAAATTTGGACCCGCAGCTTCCACACGGCCACTGCCAGTTCCAAATGCGGGCAACAAATCCCACAGCTACAACGGCACTAGCAACAATCGTTCCCACTGGACGCCGACTACCGTCCGCACCGGTGCCCTCTGCACTCAATGTGCCCTACCCATTGCAGGCCGCATCGTCTCAGCAGCAGGCTCTCGCTTCCACCCCGAATGCTTCGCATGCTACCAATGCGGTGAGCACCTCGAATGCGTAGCCTTCTACCCGGAGCCCTCCAACAAGCACGCCGAGCGCGTCGAGCGCATCCGCGCCCGACTGTCCGGCCAAGACATCCCCTACCTCCCCACTCACCCCACAGCCGAAGACATGGCGCGTCTTGAATACGACGACGGCACCGACGAATCCGCACGTTTCTACTGCCACCTTGATTTCCACGAGCTCTTCTCTCCCCGATGCAAGAGCTGCAAGACGCCCATTGAAGGCGAAGTCATTGTCGCTTGCGGTGCCGAATGGCACGCCGGTCACTTTTTCTGCGCGCAGTGCGGCGATCCGTTTGATAGCACCACACCTTTTGTGGAGAAGGATGGGTATGCTTGGTGTGTTAACTGTCATACGCATCGGTACAGTACCAAGTGCAAGGGCTGTCGGAAACCGGTTACGGATACGGTTGTCAAGGCGCTTGGGGCGGAGTGGCATGTGGGGTGCTTTGTTTGTGTGGTAAGTCTTTACATTCCCTCCCCTTTTCCTGTGGATTCCTTACTGACTTTATTGGGTTTAGACGTGCTCTGGTCCGTTTGAAGACGGGAGGTATTTCCTCCGTGGCGAGACGCAGGATCCTGTTTGTGTGCGCTGTGAAGAGCGGAGACTGAAGGCTTGATCTGATCACCTTGGGCCAAGAATCAAGATAAGGAGAAGAGAAGGAAAGAATCTGGACTGGTCCTGACCCCATTCGTCCTTTTCATGATAGAGGATGTTAATCAAGCTTGTTTGACAGCCTCTTATCATACACAAATGTATCCAGCGACATATCGACTGTTTATTTGAATTTAGCATTGCGGGTTTGAGGGTGGGGTGGGAAGAAAGGCGCTGTCAATGGCGTTTTTGCGGATAGCGTAGCAGTCAAAGTGTCGTCATTGCCATATTAAACGTCAATAATATCAAGTCGCAACAAAGTAGACAAAAAACCCCAATGAACGAACATGATATGTAATGTGTCTATAGCAGATATTCCAAGTTTAACTTAAAAAAGACGTAGTCGTACAAATACAAAAGGTAACTGACCACTGGTCATCAATCTGTCTGTCTTCCCAGCGCAGACGAGAGAAAGAAAAAAAGATGGTAAAGTAGGTACCCAGACCACACACACACACACACTTACTCACAAAATCTTTCTCCCATATCAATTACCCATATGCAGCCCATTTATGATCCAAAAAAACTCCTTCCTCCACCCCGCTTCCCTCGCCATGCTAATATATGTAACCCTCACCCACACACCTGACTATGCAACCTAGATGACAGATTCCCTCCGCCTTCCACCCCCTAAACCTGGTCTCCAGATTGAGACGATCATTTCTTGACGATAACAGCAGAAAAATAGCAGAATAAAGGAAGGAAAAAAAAAAGTTTTTTGTACCGCTTGAACCAAGGCGGCATGAATGATGCTAAATATAAGAAAACTGGCAGGCAGCAGGTATACAAAATGACCCAGGCAAGGAAAATAAAAAAGTGACGGCGTGTCTGAGATACGGGTTGAGAAAAACCCCAAAAATGTGCAAGAGCCATCCTCATCCCGCCTTGTCATACAAAGCAAGCGTCGTGGTGAGAAGACATATCTACTCAACGTGACCAACCCCATTCTCCCCATTCACCACATTGTGAAACCGCTCCGGAGCCGGACTCGACTTTTTCACGGGCGGATCGAGAATCGTAGGACTGGAAAGGGGTTCCAAGCTCTGCACGGGCGGAAAGACGGGGGTCTCAGACATGTGGTGGCTGGACAGTGGTCTCATGCCGTCATGTTTCGAGGGCGCGGGGATCGGGTCTGGGAGCATCTGTGCGGGCATCTGGGATGAGGGCGAGGGCGCTATGCGCATGGGGGCTGGGGCGGGAGACGACATTGTTGTTGGGAGGGGCGCTGGCGAGCTGTGCTTTGTGGGGGAGAAGGAAGGGCGGTGGGCGGAGGAAGGCGGGAAGGAGGAGTGGGGGCTGTTGAAGTTGAAGCTTGGGGGGAGCCCGTTGTTGTGGCGCGGTGAGGCGACGGGCGAGTGCTTTACTGGTGAGCCGCCTGCGCCTGCTGCTGAGGCTGGGCGGCTGAAGCTGCGCGAGTAGGGTGCGGGTTGCGGTGGGCCAAAGGGATTGGAGTTGAAGGGGTTGGGGCCACCAAAGGATGTGCCGTTTTGCTGCGGTTGCGCCATGTGCGAGCCCTTGGTTGGACTGCTGGGTATCCGTTGGAGATTGTAAGGTGGAGGTGAAGATGTAGGGGATGCGTGACGGGGTCGTATTGGTGACGACATGCTGCCGTTCGCGCCCTTGGTGGGCGATCCGTACGCAGCCTCTGATCTCTGTATACCAGGCGGACCAAGAGCTTGACCCCGAGGAGACAGGCTTGGACCATCGACCCAGGGTTGCGCGGGGTGCATGGACGGTTGGAAGGCTTGCGGAGCAAACGATTGCGGCGCTGGTATTTGGATGGAGTCGAGCCCGGAGGACACAGCACCATTTTTTTGCACTTCGTTGGATGAGGGTGATTGTGATGTTAGGCGTAACTTGAGAGACTGAGGTTTCGGTCGATCTGCGTCTGCCTCTTTGCGTTTGCAAGAAGTGCAGACGAACACGAACTTGGGGTCTTCGGTCTGATCATCCGTGATTCCATGGCAATTCATATGTTGCCAAACATTGCACTTCTCACATGATATCTGAGGCGTGTCGTCGTTCTGTCAGTGTTAGTGTTGGATGAGAAGAGTTAGGCCAGGAAGCCTACCAAGTTGGAACCATATTTGCCGCACTTTTCGCAATCAAAGAACCAATCCTCTTCCTCATTTAGTCTTTTAAGATCGCTTTCGTGCTTCTTCATCATGGCTTTCAGGTGTCGCTCCGATAGCCTCGCGTTGTTTGAAGCCAGCTTCTGCTCATTTTCTTGTAGTTTGCGCAGCTCCTCCTCTTTCAGAATTTTGGCAGTCTCCCGCTCCTTAAGCCGCTGCTCGCGCGTCATTCTCCGGGAATCCTGTGCCTCCTCAAGCTTCTTTTGCTTCTCTTGCTCGGCTTTGGCCATGGCCAGTTCTTCTTGCCTCTTGCGTTCTGCTGTCTCGGCCTCCTCAACCTCCTTTTGCTTCTCAAGACGCGATGAAATTCGGGATGAGCGTTTGGCCATGGCGAGTTTTTGCATATTTTCCAGTTCCTTCATCTTGCGAGCCTGCTTCTTCGCTTGCTCTTCAGCCAGACCCTCCATGACAGGGATGACATCTTCCTGGAGACGTTTATACAATATCTTCTCGTTTGGATCTCGGCTCTTCCGAATACTGTTCATGTACTCCTGGTAATCTTCCAGGGTGACGCAAAGGCATTCCCACTTCTTGCCCCCAAAGCCATCGTCTGCTTCTTCCGATTGCTCGTTCGCTGCTTGCTCCTCCCCAGTAGCCTCCTCGGGCTCGGGAGTGAGCACCCTTTGCCGCTTGCTTGCCCGTGAGCCTCTCGACTTCTTTGGCTTCGGTTTCGATTTGGTCTTTGTAGGTTCGGGAGGGGGCGGAGGATCCGTCATTCGGTACATGCGATTGTCGTCAAGAATAAAGATGGACCTCTCCTGTGAGTCCCAGCCGGTGGGCTCCATGCGCTAGAGTCGGCGTTAGCTACGTTCCACACAGCAAGTAATATGGTGCTTACCCAGAGCGTCTGCTCGCCATCTGTCGCAGCTATTCTCTCTCTTATTGTGTTGGGGTTGTTGAGTGTCCACACGGATAATTGCTGTAGCACGCGTATCTTTGTGAAGACGTCGAAATCGTTAAATTTGAGGGGCTCCTCGTCCTCGCCATAGGGGTTTCTGGCGGGCGCCTTGGCGACATACTGCCGGCGGGTGTATTCATCGAAAATCTCGGGTCTGGCATCGTGTTAGCGGTCGCGCGACATGCGCAATGGCAGAGACGTACGTGAGGCCCTTATGTGACGACACATGCTTCAGCAGCGCTAGACCAATCTGTGCCAGTTTCTCAGAGGGCTGGGGCTTGAGGCATTCGGATTCCAGTTCCTATACGTTTGTAAGCACATATCCAGTCGATCACACGTCGCCGCAGCCTCAGTGGAGTTGGGCGCAAGTTGACGTACCTCGATGTCAAGGTCCTTGTCGATCTTGACCGCATCGCCGAACAGACTGATGTACTGCGCCAAATTGGCAAACTGCCACATATTGCGCAGTTTCTGTAGTGTGCTTGGCTCCTCGGCAGGTGCTTCGACCTCCATTTCGTCGGCGGCGCGTTTTCGAGACGGCATGGCTGCGATGCCTCGCGTGCGGCGACGCGTGTAATTAACGGTGCGAGGACGGCGAGGGTATGAGGGGATTGGCGGTCTATTCGTATATTCAGGTAGTGATGAAGGATGTGGTGGTCGTCGGTCGTCGCGTGGTCAAGGCGGTGATGTGAGAGCGGCTCTACCACTTTGGTGTAGTAGAGAGCACGAAGTCGCGACGGTGAATCGGAAACCCGCCTTACCGTTTTCGGACTCCCGCGGATCTTGCGCCAGGTTTAGGGGAGCCTCAAGCGGTATGGTGGCTGTTCGATCGATGACCTCTACGCCTATGACACGCATGTGACGATTGTAAGCTGGCATTTGGGTAGGAATGGCTCTTTTATCATGAGTGCTGATGAGGGGGGTTTTTTTTTTCTAAATTTTATTAATTGCCTATTGTATGCTATCTACTGTACTTCCAAGGCTGGGCCGTGTTTGTACGAACATGTCCGTTTGTCAAAAAGTCGGACTCAAAGCAAGACGTATCAAACTGCGTCACATTTCGCATCTGTCGAAATAACGAGGGCTTCCACGCGAAATTATCATTACGCGTTGGTCCTGAGGATGACGACCCAAGACCTATTTACAGCGGGTGGGTGGAAACTCGGCTGAATCTCACATTCGGCCACGTCAGCCACGCGAGCACGCGCCACAGCTGTGTGGCTGAAAAGTGGGGTGCCAGGGGCATCTGCATATTGCCCAGCTGCATAGTCAGCAGTAAGCTGTTTCGGCGTGTCAACGGTTATGTTGGTTCTTTGTGTGCGTGAGACTACAGGTGCAAGAAGGACTTTAGCGCAGCATGGCATCATGTGTAGTCGTTCAGTAGGGACAAGCCCGTCACAGGTACCTGACAAGGTGTTGGACTAAAAATACATCAACCCTCACCATAGGTATACCCAGATGTCCGTTCCTGCGGAGTCCAGCCCTAGCCTAACCGTCTTAGCAATCGGCGTCGTCGGATCCTTGTTCAGTGTGGCTCGCTCAGGGCTGCGGGTCAGCGCCGCCATCCCGCTGTTCTTGAACCACTACTCGTAAACTTTCCTATACACACGACGAGCGCCCTTGGAATCCTGCGCTGAGCTCACCTCTCCCACCAACGCCCGTCTCCGCCCTCACTACCGTTCCACACTCGCTTATCCGCTATTCGGACCCTGCATGATCGCGCGATAGCCCATCGAGAGAGCTGAAGCTGGGGCAGATGCCGAGTTCCAGGACGTAAGCCAGACAGGACGCTCCAATGTCCTACCCAGATCCCAACCACAGCCGACCACATACCGACCAGTCAATACCTTTGCAAGACCTCAATCGCCCGCCAGACGAACCAGGCAATCCCGCGCCGCATCAGCATAGGCGCACGCTTAGCGACCGCGGGCGCAATCTGCTCAGACAGACGGGCGCGATAGCAACAGGACACTTTCGAGATGCGCAGTACTCTCCCATCGCCGAGGTATCGCCCAGCCCCACGCGATATGCGCCCCGCCCACAGATAAACACCAACGTCGCTCCCGCGAGCAATAGCATACGGAGGATAGAAGATGACGGGCCTGGCTCGCCCTTGGACGCGACCGCATTCCAGAATGCCATCGGCTTTGGCATGGGTATGGAGTTCCAAGGCAACACATCACCACCCATGCCCACGCCAGGGTCGCAAATGTCATACACACCCTACGAACACGAATCATATCCTCAAAGAGCAACCTCGGAAGACCAAGGCTACTTTTCTCCCACCTACGATGATACCGCCCGCCTGACAGACCCGCGCCATCTCCAACCCATAAGCGGAGCGGCAGCCCCTTCCACCCCAATCGAGCAGGACCGCTCTAGTTTCCAGAGCGTGCGCTTTCTCAGTCCGGGAGATGCCTCGCCAGGTGCTCGCCTTGGCGACGATATTGGACAGGCCGAGGCTGCGACTGGCAATTCGAGAGATTCGAGAGGAAGGAGCCGATCGCTATCGCCCGGTCAATTTGGTTCGCCTCTGCATCGAGCTGGAACTATCATGCGGAACATGTCCCAACGTGTTGTCAATGTTACCAACGATTCCTCTGTTGCTGAGCGGACTATAAGAAGAAAGTCGTCGGTGCGCCACGCCCGCCTTCCCGGTCCTCCGCCATTTCCAGCATTGCCAGAGTACGCCACGGATGGCCCGACATCGCCTGTTCCATCCACACCAATAGAGAAGCCACCTTCGCCTATCGTTTACTCAAGAACACCAAGTTGGCAGCGTCCTCCAAACCCTTTGCGTGGGAAAAGCCTGGGCATCTTCCCTGCCGACAGCAAGTTGAGGATCAAGTTATGCGATCTATTGGTGCATCCCGTCACTGAACCGCTGCTTCTCGTACTCATTGTCATCCAAACCATCCTCTTAGCCGTCGATGCGCGCGACAAGGCCGAGTACAACCCTGACCACAGGAAAGATATTTCCAAGTTCACACCTATCGACTACGCTCTGCTAGTTCTCTTCGTCGTGTACACAGTGGAAATAATCATTCGCATCATAGTGTCTGGCTTCATTATCAATCCTGTCGAGTACAGTACCATCAACCGTCAGGTTGGGCTAAGAGAAGCTGTCATGAACAAAGCAGACCAGATTTTCGGCGGGTTTCAGCGACAACCATCACAGAGAAGAAGTGGTACCAACACAGACCCTACCCGAGATCCCCAGCAGCCTTCAGTACTGCGCACCTTTACCACTGCACAGATGCACCCAGATGTTGGTCTGGATGATGCACGTCAACAACAACGTATTCGTCTGGCGCATCGCGCCTATCTGAGGCATTCCTTTAACCGGACTGACTTCGTGGCAGTAGTCTCGTATTGGATTGCCTTTCTTTTGGGTGCATGGGGTATCGAAAATAGTCGGGTAATTCTTGTTTTTGATATGCTGAGCTGTTTGCGTATTATCCGACTTTTGAACCTCACTAGTGGTACCTCGGTAAGTTCTGACGCGTGCTTTGCTTTGACAACGACGTTAACCATCACCAAGGTCATTCTCCGAAGTTTAAAGAAGGCTGCACCGTTGCTGGTCAATGTAGCCTTTTTGATCGGCTTTTTCTGGCTCCTTTTCTCAATCGTCGGTGTCCAAAGCTTCAAGTCAAGTCTCAGAAGAAATTGCGTATGGATAGACCCAGAGCGCATAAACAATTACACAAACTCCGGCCAATTCTGCGGCGGACAATTGAGGAATGAGCCAGGAAACATACCCGAAGGATACATACCTGCTCCGGGCAGGCCAGCAGGGCCCGAAGACGGTAAAGGCTTCCTATGTCCAAAGGGCTCATTGTGTATCGAGAGCGACAACCCGTTTAACGATACAAAAAGCTTCGACAACATTCTTCAGTCGCTCGAGCTGGTGTTCGTGATCATGTCATCAAACACCTGGTCTGACTTGCTCTACACTGTAGCGGACACTGACTATCTCATCAGCTCTCTATTCTTTGTCGTTGGGATGCTCATCTTGAGTTTGTGGTTGATCTCGCTGTTGATCGCTGTCATCACCTCTTCGTTCCAAATCATCCGCGAAGAGAGCAAAACCAGTGCGTTTACTGGCGAAGAGATCAAAGAAGAGGATGCCGAGGACAGTGGAGAGAAGCAGCGCGTCAGCACTCTCAAACGTTTCTACGACAAGACTAGATGGGCATGGGTGTTCGTAATAGCGTTTGGGCTTGTTGCCCAGATGATGAGAAGCGCCGAGATGAGCCACTTTCGTAGCACTTTCATCGACGCCACGGAAACTATCATCACCCTCATTTTATTCGTGGAAATCATCATCCGGTTCATCGTTGATTGGAGACACTTCTTCAGGAGCAAGCGAAACATTGTCGATCTCATGATTGCCATTATCACGGTGGTCATTCAATTACCAGCCATCAAGACCGCACATAACGGCAAAGCGTACGCTTGGTTGACGATCTTTCAGATCCTTCGCGTCTATCGCGTTGTCCTGGCTGTGCCAATGACACGCGACCTTATTGTGGGTGCTTTTGTTTGTATTCTGGAGAACTTCTGCTAACTGGTAATTAGATGATCGTGTTCGGAAATGCCGGTGGTCTGCTGAACCTCATTCTCTTCGTGTTCCTTCTCACCTTTCTCGCATCCATCTTTGCGTCGCAACTCTTCCGGGGCGAGATTCCTGAAGAAGACGACGACGGAGAGATGATCCGGGTACCGTTCTTCGACATCTACAATTCCTTCCTGGGCATGTATCAGATCTTTTCCAGTGAAAATTGGACCGAGATCTTGTACAACGTCACCTCATTCCAGAAACCATACGGTGTGTCTTGGATAGGGGCATCATTCTGTATTCTATGGTTCATTTTTGCCAACTGTAAGCCAAAAAGCTATGTGCGTTGGAGTTGAGATGCTAACCTCTGCGCAGTCATTGTCTTGAATATGTTTATTGCTGTCATCCAGGAGAACTTCGATGTTTCCGAGGACGAAAAACGTTTACAGCAAGTCAAGGCGTTTCTTCAACAGAAGGAGGATGGTCTCAGTTCATCGACTGGGTATGTAACGAGAATCCTTCAGAACCACATCGGCCGCTTACCAACTATAGCAACCTGTCTCTCTCATCCATCTTCAAGCTTGGCCAGGCACAACGTCGTGATCCTCTAGATTATGGCTCTGCTGCTACAGAAATGCTTCTCAAAGACGCTGTTGTACGAGACTTTCTCGACGAAGGTGATGGCAATGAAAGTCCTCACGATGAAGATCCTCGACCCGGAATCCGTCCCGCAAAGACTGTAGTAGGATCCGGCATCATGTCTACCATGTGGCAACGATTTCTGCGCCGCATTGTCCATCGCGAACCAAATCCGTTCTACGCACCATTGGACTTTGGTCGCGCATACGAGGACCTTGATCCTAGAAGCATGGCAAAGGAGGTGGTTTCGGCAACGGAGAGGCGAAAGAAGGCCCAGCGCGAATACCTGCGCAATCACCCGAACTACAACGTGTCCCTGTTCGTATTTCCTGTTCACAACCCGATACGTAAGCTGTGTCAGCGTGTCGTAGGCCCTGGCCGAGGTGGCGACCGCATCGAAGGAGTCGCGCCGTCCGTCCCCATATGGTACGCATTCTCCGCATTCATATATGCAGCGATCATTGCCATGGTACTGTTGGCATGTATAACCACGCCGTTGTACCAACGAGAGTACTTTATGAGTCACGAGTTTAGTGTCAGGAACTGGTTCGTGTGGGTAGACATGGGTTTCGCTATTCTCTTCAGTGCCGAAGCTCTCATCAAGGTCATTGCGGATGGTTTCTTCTGGACTCCAAATGCCTACTTTCGCGGCTCCTGGGGCTTTATCGATGGGATTGTGTTGATCACTCTTTGGGTCAATGTTGGTACATCTTTCTTGAACGAGGGTCAGGTCACTCGAACCGTAGGCGCCTTTAAAGCATTGCGAGCTCTTCGGTTGCTCAACATCAGCGATAGCGCGCGCAATCACTTCCATGCCCTCATCGTCCGCGGTTGGTGGAAACTCTTCTCGGTGAGCAAAGACCATTGTTGCTCATGAATGTCGCTAATAAAAGACCAGGCTGCTTTCGTCTCATTGAGTTTGCTCATCCCATTTGCCATCTACGGTCTGAATCTCTTCGTCGGTCAGCTACAGTCCTGCAACGACGGCAACTTCGAAGGAGGCCGTAATCTCAAGGATTGTGTTGGGGAATACAGCAGCCAGCCGTTTGACTGGGACGTCTTAGCTCCGCGGCAGGCCTCAAATCCCTACTACGATTTCGACGATTTTGGAGACTCCCTCTTCATCCTGTTCCAGATTGTATCCCAAGAAGGCTGGACCGACAACATGTGGACTGCGATGAGTATCACCGGGGTTTATACACAGCCAGAAGATCGTGCGTCACAGGGCAATTCGGTCTACTTCATCATCTTCAACTTGCTTGGTGCGGTCTTCGTCTTGACCCTGTTTGTTTCCGTCTTCATGCGTAACTACACAGAACAAACTGGAGTTGCCTTCCTTACAACAGACCAGCGGTCCTGGCTCGAGTTGCGAAAACTTCTTCGTCAAGTCTCTCCCTCCAAAAGGCCATCATCCACCAAGCAACGAGAGAGTTGGGAAGAATGGTGTTACCGCCGAGCTGTTACCAAGACTGGGCATTGGCAGAGGTGCATCACCGGCTTCTTGATATTGCATCTCTTACTGCTCTGCTTGGAATGGTACCCAGGCTATGGTCCTTGGGAGACTGCTAGGGACTACATCTTCCTTGCCCTTACCATCACCTTTATCGCAAACGTGGTCATCCGAATCATTGGTCTCTCTTGGCATCGTTTCCGGAAGAGTGCTTGGGATGTGTTCTCCATCTTCTCCGTCACGGGCACCTTTGTAACATCCATTCTTGTGCTCGCGAGAAACGATGTTAGGGTTTTCGTTCAGCTTCACAAGCTCTGCCTCGTCTCAATTGCTCTTTTGCTCATCCCCCGGAACAATCAGCTCGACCAGTTGTTCAAGACCGCCGCGGCAAGTCTCGCAGCTATCGCTAATCTTCTCGCTACGTGGTTCGTGCTGTTCCTGGTGTACGCCATCGCTCTTACTCAAACCTTCGGTCTCACTCGATTCGGACCCAACGAGACTGGGAACATCAATTTCCGAACCGTGCCTAAAGCGCTCATCTTTCTTTTCATCACGAGTGGTGGTGAAGGCTGGAACGAGTTTATGGAAGACTTTGCCAATGTCGACAAGCCCTACTGCACGGTAGGAGACAGATACTTCAACAGCGACTGCGGCAGTCCTGAGTGGGCGCGAGCACTCTTCATTACTTGGAACATTTTGAGCATGTACATCTTCGTCAACTTGTTCGTCTCGCTGATCTACGAGAGTTTCTCGTACGTCTATCAGCGGAGTAGTGGATTGTCGGTCATCAGCCGAGAAGAAATACGTCGCTTCAAACAAGCTTGGGCAGAGTTTGATCCCAACGGAACGGGCTACATATCGCGGGATGTGTTCCCAAGGCTCCTTGGTGTAAGTATTCCATCACCACCTAGAAGGCACAACTGACATCAACAGGAACTCTCTGGTATCTTCGAGATGCGCATTTATGACGGTGACTTTACCGTGAATGCCCTCATGGAAGAGTGCGGTGTAGCGCCTCGACGAGAGTCAAACTTGCCTGTATCAGGCCGTGAACCGACAAAGGAGATTGATATTGACAAACTGAATCGTCGCCTAGCAATGCTACCAATTGCAGAAATCCGTCGCAGGCGAGCACGCATGAACACTTTCTATGAGGAGGTGCTTGTGTCAAGCGACCCAGACCGAGGCATTCAGTTCTCTTCGCTCCTGATGATTTTGGCTCATCACAAAGTCATCAACGATAACAAGAGCTTGAGACTGGAAGAGTTCTTGAGACGCAGAGCTCGTCTACAACGAGTTGAAGAAGCTGTTCGCCGCAACGTAGTTGTCGGTTTCTTTGACACATTGTACTGGGCCCGACGCTTCCGCCGCGCCATGGAACAAAAGAAACAAGGACGCATGGCAACGATTCCGCAGTTCACTGTCCCCGAGATTTTCATCGACGACGAAGACATTACCGATGCTCAACGGGGTCAGTCATCTGCAAACGGCAGTCCTCTGTTCTCACCTCAAGATCTCTACGCTCCGTCCCCAAGAACTTCCGCTGGCCGTTCGCCACCGCCACCGCATCTCCAGTTCGACCAAACTCGGAGCAGAAACAATTCAATTCAACAAACACCGACCGGCTCGCCCACGCGAGCAAGCACACAGCCGCCATCGCCCTTCTCACTCACTGGTAGCGAGCAAGACTGGCAATTTGCCTCCGCACTCAGTCGGCCACCTAGCCCGCTCGAAGCCGACCCTGGCCAGGCAGATGCTCGCAGCCGGGCGAATAGCGCAGTCAGCGCAGCTTCTGTTTTGGAAGTGCTTGACAATTCCGCATGGGGTGAAAGTATTAGGAGGAGTTTCACACAACGAAGACGCAGTTAGTATTCGAGAAGATATGTAGCAGAGATACTCCAGGATGAGATCATGCTAGTCAGGGAGTTGCATAGATGGATGCAAATAATGGCGATCAAAAGGGATCGGCGTTCGTTTGGCAATGGGTTGAAAATTTGGGAAGCCTGGCGTGCAGGCAATGGTCACTGATGCGAAAACTGTTGCATGAACGTCTGGAATGGCCGGACACGTACGCGACCAGCATCACCCGACACACAACATTAGCTTGATGTGCGCGAAAGGGTTAAGACTCCAGTGGACGGACTGGGTGTAGGAATAGTGTTTGTACAGGTGTAATGGTGGTGTGGCGTAGACTTTTGGCATTGCATAGCGTCGGCGTTGAGCGATTCATCACAATACCTGACACATTACCTATTCGAACGCTTCACTTCTTTTAGTTCAGTTGCATGCATGTGATTCGTGGCTTGTTCAACAGTAGGAAATGAGGTATAATGCGCCCGTTGTTGCTGACATATTGGTGCCTCTGAAGTACGGTACACTACTCAACGTCCACCTGGTGGCCGCAGGCTCACCGTATCCCAACGCTCCGGAGGCCCTGCCCGTACTACTGGGTAGTATGGCAGGTCTGCAGTAGCATCGTGAATAAGCAGCCACAGCAACAAGGTTCTCGAAGTACACTCCTGCGGCGACATCTCTTACGCAGGATTGGAAGGGGCACAATAATAGCCGGCCTTGGTCCACAGCTCATCTCCCAACTTTTCCCATCCTGCTGACCCCACAGAGCCTGCACATCCCCTTCCACTACTCCACACGAGATCTCTTCGCCTCCCGTAAAATAGACGCACGTCGACTTGAAACATGCAGTCGCCCATCAGACAGGAGTGAGTGCTAAAAGCGCATTCGAGTGTGACATCCACATGAAGGGCGGGTGCCAACTCGCCGTCTCGCATCACCACGATGAGCACATTGCACGCTTGTCCTTTGGTACACTATCAATGAGCCGTAGATGTCTCCGACGCATCACAATAGCGTCTGGATTTGTACAGAGACCGACACATCTGAAACGCTGGACTGCCGTCAGACAGCTCGGCAAACCAGTCTATCCCGCATCTGGACACACTCGTCTGTCGCAGATTGTTGTGTCACACAAGCTGTTCCGGGTCTCGAGACAGGTCGGTTGGACGTGGAGACGCTGTGAGCTTCATATGCTGGGTGATGCCTTCTTGTGGGTTGGCTGGATGTACGCAGGAAACAACGCGTAGGGACGACCGCGTCTGAGCCGGCTGAACTGGTACTTTTGTTCCGGCAGCAGTTCATGGTGGGTGGAAGACACTCCGGTCGACGTGCTTGTTCAACGGTTTGTGGCGTGCGCTGACTGATGCTAGAAGAAGCTCATTGTCGATGCAGGACGCCGGTGTGTACACGACAGCAACCCAACACCTGCAGGGCTCGTCGCGTCCCAGAAGGGTAGCAGCAACAAAAAACAAAAAACCACCAGGCATGCACTTCTTGACCGAAGCAACAATAGCATCATCTCAACCCTCGAAATTCCTTCTTGAGCCACCGACGTGTGGCAAGCCTCAACGTGATTTTGAGCAGAGGATAATCCCCGTCGCCTCATAGCATGACCTAATCTCCTATCGATTGCAGGCCTCCTTGAAATGAGAAAAAGCAATCTGTCCGCGGCGCACTTGCACTCGCAGGTGCGTCTCCCGCTCGCTTGTTTCTAGACGGGCGATCAAACAGGGCCCCGACCCCTCACTTCACGCGTTCCTGACAGGGATCTTGGCTGTTCCGGGCCTTCCTAGGTTTTAGTCCTGGGACGTAACACGCACTGGCATAACGCACATGCGACACGCTGCTTAAGGATCCGCGGATCCGCGCATTTTCAAAAGGGCCTGGATACATTGTGCATACTTCCGCTCCTTTACCTGCTCTCCCTCCTCCTTCCCCCATACCTTCGTTTCGTGGCTTTGTACGCGCCCAGTTCTGTTCTTGACATTCTATACTTCACCACGAAGCATATACATATACAACAGAGTTGATCTCCCCTTCTTGGTCGACTGCCGGAAAAATATATAACTCGGACCTGGCGCTATACGAAACTTTGTTGAGCTTCGGCCTCGTCATCCACCGTGTTCCACGTCATCTCCATCTGATTCGCAAGCCGATCTCAGATCCAACCTTCGTTGTCTTACCAACCACCTTTTTTGCCCTTCCTTGCTTGCGCTTCTGCACTTTGTAAGGATAAACCGCATCACCTTCAACACGGGCCGTCCTTCACCTGCAATCTTCCGACCCTGAACAAACGATCAACCTGACACTACTACGGAAAGTCACAGCACCGTAGAACGGCAATCACACACCAACGCAAATCATACACCACCACCACCTACTTTCCCCATCTGCCTTTCCGACTCAACCAACAATGCCTTCCCCAAGCCGCACCAACCGCTTCCAATCCTTCACCCCTCTCCGCAGCACAACCGGATCCCTCCGCCGTCTCAAGACAGCCTTCAGCCCAACCCGCAACTCGCTGCGCTCCGCCTCACCCTCCTCCATCATGACCTCATCGACCACATCGCCACTGACGCGCAACTCGTCGCCGCACAGCCACCGCTCCTCGGGCTCCTCGATCCGCGAGCTGCTCGCCGTACGCCGCAAGCCCAGCGTCCTGGAATTCGACCTCGAGGAGGAAAAGCATCTTTTCGAGCAGGAGCTCGATGTCCTTGAGCCGAGACCTAGTCTGGGGAGGGGGTCGAGCGAGGTTCATGTCGTGGGTATCTTTGAGGTGTTGGATGGCAAGTGCTAGGCCTAGTGCTCAATTCTTGGATTGAGGGGCAGGGGCGTGGATACCCTTTTGCTCCTCGTCTTAACCTTCGATATGCGATATGGCTTTTTTCTTTCCTTTCTCCTGACGAGGGATGGGGGGGGGGGGGGGTGGACTGGACTGGAATGGGTTCTGTGTTTTCAAAACAAGGCGTTTTCTTTCTAGATTTTGGTATGGGGCCAACGGTGGTGAGGAGTTTTCTTTTGCGGCTACTTCACTCTTACGCTCTGCTCGCTCGGTCAGATGCCAGTGGCTTTACGGCCTCTGAGACGATGGGGATCAAGGATTGATGGTCTCGTTATACCCTCATTGGATTGGAACTTTGAGGGGTCCATTCAGATGATGGGATCCATGATCATTATGCAGATGTCATGAAAAGAATATGATCAAATATCTTTTATCACAACCATACTCATTCGTTTTCCCTACTCTTCATATGTGATGTGGTTGGTCTCTGCTGGTGTCGGAGCATTTTAAACACGTGTTATTATGAAAGAGTAAGCGAGACTTCACAGGCACGAGCACATACACGTCTCCGTACTTAGTGAGGTACAAAAAATATGTTTAATACTCTAGTCTCCTTTTCATAGATGAGTAGTTCTCCTCATTCATACCCTCCCTAACCATAGCAAATAATTTAAAACGCCAAATCCCAATGCACAAAATACAGCCAAGTCGACTCAACTTGACCATTGCAAACTGATTGATATACAAAAAAAGCCCCAAAAACCCACCTAAAGAACACAAACATCTCAATGCACACCATTGACAGGAACCTGCAAGTTCTCCAACTCCTCTTTTCTCCTACGATACAGTTCCTGCGCCTCCCTCTCCCTCTTGGTCACAAACTGGACTTCATCGCGCAGACTGTCCAGGCGGCGGGAAACAGCAGTTTGCTCATTGTACTGCGCGGTGCGAGCCGTGTTGAGACCGTCCCTAGCTTGCTCCAGAGCCGCGAAGGCGCCCCTGATCTTCTCTCTCAGCAGAGCAGAGCGTTTGGCGTAACCGGCATGGTGTGTGGTGAGGCGCTTTTCGATCTTGTTTGCGCGTTCGGCGGCGTCGATGATGGTTTCTTGGGCCTTGTCAAAGGCCTCGACAAGGAGTTGGTGCTCGTCGATTTCGTCTTCTTCGTAGCCTGCAATGCCCGGGAGCATGGTGGAGCCGTGGAGCGTGGTCCATGAGGTGTTGACGTCGGATTGGAAGGCTTTCTTGTCCTTGTCTGTTGTCATGGCAAGTTCGAGGGCAAGCTCCATCTTTGCGTTTCGCAGAGCGTTGTCGGGCATCGTTTCGATCTGTTGTACTGTGCCGGTCACGCGGCCGTTGCCGAACTTTGAGACGTCGTTGGCGATGAGCTTGGCCATTTCGGTTTCGACCTCGCGTTCTACGGGATCCGATAGATCGAGTGCGCGCTTCATCATGGCGTCAATGTCCACCAGCGATGGCCTTGGGAGGAACTTCTGCACGACTTGAGTCTGCCGGCCAAAGTCTGCAGCCTCTTGTGCTTCGCGTGCTTCTCGGGCCCTCCGGTCGAGCTCAGCAGCGTCTTCCTCGCTGATTTCGACTTCTATTTGATCTGCTTGCTCCTCTGGTAGCTCAAACTCCCAGCTTTCTTCTTTGGGTTTTGGCAACGCAGCAAGTCTACTCTTCAAGTCTTGCCGTTTTGCCTGCTCCCTCAATCTTATATCGCGAGGTGTCTGTCCGACTAATTGCATGCCATCTTCTTCTCCGTTCAATCGCAATGTGTCTCGGGGGGTTCGCATCGGTGTCGCACCTGGTCCTTGTCGCATCGGTGTGGCTCCTGCCCCGCCGTTGGCTTGCCTAAAGGGTGTCGCCATGGGGTTTGGCGTCACAATCTGATGTCGTGAAGCGGGGCCAGATAACGAAGTGGGCGCCTCTTCCTCCACGAGATCTGGATTATCTCCGCCGAGCAGAGCCGACTGCGTCTCGGTTCGCATGCGGGCGTTTCGTACTTCGTTTGCGACATAGTCTTCCTCCTTGGGCGCCATGGGCGTACGGATGGGTGTGCTGCCAACGACGTTCGAGTAGTTTCCAACCAGACCCTGGGTTGCGATATTGTCACTACCGCCCGCAGTAATTGCGCGTTGACCGCTGGTTCCCATTTTGACGATATCTTCAAGCTCAGCCTCTCCAACCTGCGGAGACGGCAAGACAAGTGCGCGGCGCTTGCTGCTCTGCTCTGCCTCCCGTATCCTCTGCATCTGTGCGGCCTTTTGGTATGATGCTGCGAGACCTCCTGCCTTTTCATCCTTCTTCTTTTTTCTCTCGCCCCCACCATCTTCCTGAGACTCCATCTTCCTCTTGTTCGCAAGTTGTTGCTTTCGCGGGTCAAAGGCCTCTCGCTGCTGCTCATTGCGGTCGATTTCCTCAGTGGTGTCGAAGAATCCAGCGGGGACTTCTTTCTCGAGCGGTACGTCGGCGTTGTAGTCGATGTGATTGCCTTTCTTGGGGGTGATCTTGATATTGATACCAGCTGCCTTCAGCTCGCGGCGCTTCTGGAGCAAAGCAAGCCTTCTTGATTCCTCGAGTTGGCGTTCGCGAGCCTTTCGCTTGGCCTTCTTACCACTGACGTTGGACAAACGCGCACGCGCTTCTCTGTTAAGATATGGTCAGTTCTGGCAAGCATGCAAGGGGGTCGTGGATTACGTACGATAACATCTCCTTGTCCTCGTCCTCCAGGTCCACAGCATCCGGCCTGGCGGGGCGGCTTTCGGCATAGGCATCAACCTCGCCCGGGCGCAGCCGTCGGACATCCTCTGCTGAAGGAGCCGCAGCCTCTCCGCCGTCTGGACCTGCGAGTCCCAGGTCGCCCGACTCTCGCGCCTCTTGTTCGTCTAGTAACTTCTGGTATCGCTCGAGGCACTGCGTGGCTGTACGTCCGACGATGGGCGCAATGGTGCGCCATTGGGTTGGGAGGAGTTTCGCCATGGTCAAGAGCTTCTCGTCCGACTCTCGATCCCACTCGGTCTTGCGAATCGACGGATCCAGCCATTCTTGCCATCTTGACTACAACTTGTTAGCTTTCCGAAGATATAAAGCCTCTGCTATGGAAGCGCGTACCTTGCATTGCTTCGCGCTCTTCTTTGCCAGTAGGGATGCGCATCGCGACCACTGGTTCAGCCCATATTTACTAATGGCGGCCTTGAGCACCTCGTCCTCGACGTTCGACCAGGAAGATGTGACGACCATTTTGGATGGTTTGGCGGTAATATGGTGGGATGGCGCGCGTGGAGTTGAATGCGACCGCGAGGAACTCAAAGTTCGAAGGTCCGCAGGCACTAGCGTCTTGGCAACATCAAGCACCACGCCGAACGAGCAGAACGGAGCCCAGACAGCCGTGGGGGGTTCAGAGATAGAAAAGCAATCAATTACTAGGAGTGGGCTCACACGCTCAAATGCTTTTTGAATACATGTTGAGTCAGACTCTGGCGTAGGTCTGGCGCCAGCCTTTCACGTGCGTGTTGCGGACGCAGTCACGGTGACGTAAATCAGATCGGAGTCTTTCATGGGCTTCGGATCACTACACTCACAACGGTTTACCACCTTGAAAATGATCCCTTCACGGCAGTTCCGAGTTCCAGCCCTTTCTCTCACTAAGCGATGCTCGCAACATATCGGCCGGCGGATACTGGCGCCTTCTAGACATTACTCAGACTCGAGCTCCAAACCCCCCAACACAGCCAGTGGCGAGACTGAAAAGTCAGATGAAAGGCCTACCGAAGAGGCAAAACCCAAGAAGAAGACACAAGCGGAACTCGACCAGGAGGTCATGGCCAAGTTGCAAGGAATGGACAGTGAGGGAGGAGCCGCTGGTGTCGAATACGAAGACGGGAAGCCAGCCTCAATGAAGAGGAGCGTGAGGAACAACATGTTCAGATACATTTGATACGATTGCGCTTGCTGTCCCAATCTTTTGGTTTTCGTTTTCAGGAAGTATCGGAAAAAGGTACATGTTTCTTTTACGGATTACTCTCCCATCTGCTAACCTGGAAAGGTTCTTGAGCATTCGACTACCAGACGAAATAATAACGGGGGTATTGTCACTTGAATTTAAGCTACCTGTATACCTACATCAAGTTGCCGTCTCTCCACGCGCGATAGGATCATATTTTGGTCATCGCTATTAAATATGCTGCAGGGCATTTGACAGCGGAGAATGCTCTATCTGTACTCTGAAGCCCTGTCCTGCAAATAAATCTAGCCGATAACTTTCACATAATCTTGAAACACTGTTTCCTTAATTCTGATGCACTTGAAATCGCTTGCAGTAGCACAGTCGCCTTCGCATATTACTAGTCTACCCCCAATCCCTGTGTTGGTCGCGACGCAAATCAAAATGCTACAACGGGAACCTCACTTCCAGTCTAAAAATAACAATAGTAAGAAATTCAGAGCAGCAAAAGTCGTGCTGGTAAGCGATTGGCATATCATAGGAATGAGTACACCCACGTGAACACGCGAAAATGCGGCTAACCCAGCATGTACTACTGCCTCGGGATCTGAACTCCACTTGACTCAACGTTGACAGCATGCCACTAACCCAACCTCCTCCACCCCCGTTTTTGAGAGCAACCGTCCCCAACTTGAAGAGGCTGAACGATGGTTAGTGATACGAGGCCCAAGAAAAAACGAAGAGGCGGGCCACGGAGCAGAACAGGTATGTGTCATGAATGTGGTTGTACCTTCTAGAAAAACTAATATCATCCAGGCTGGTTCGTTCGCGGTTTTCGCCACTCCATCATACTTAATACTGACTATATTGCTTCAGCGCTACCTGCAAGCGACGACATACCCGCTGCGATGAGAAAAAACCTGTATGCGGAAACTGTGAACGTCTAGATCTCGAATGCGAGCAGCCAGAAGATACCAGTACATGGATTACTCACATTGACCCAATACCCAATGAGGTGGACCAAGATGCACCCTTGCTTGTTGATGTTTTCAAGCTACGCATGAACGATCTGGACCTTCCCGAAGAGCCATCATCAATTCAGAGCTACATACCGGGGAACAGCATTTCACCCGCTGGTTCAGCTGAACAAAGTATTTCAAAACGAAAAATTCGATTGACTTCAGAAAGCGCTTTCCTTTTACAGACATATGTACGCACCGTTGCGACCTGGATGGATATCTTCGATCACGGCAGTACTTATCAACATAAGATTCCTCAGCTTGTCCTAGCGTCACCGCTATTATTCCATTGTGTATGCGCATTTACAGCTAACCATCTGGCTCTCTCAAACTCTAGTCACAACCCATCGTGGGAAGTTTGTGCTGTCCGGCATTACGGGAAAGCCTTGCGTCTCTTGATCGAGGCATTGAGTGTGCCATCACACGAACATGCGTTGACGGGAAGTATGCTGCTTCTAAGCTATGAGATTCAAGGAGCGCAACGATCAGAAGACTATCGGAGACATTTTCTAGGTTTAACAAGCCTGATCAAGTCAAGGCATGTTACAGCGCAATCAACTGGGACTGATCTCGCCAACTTTTGGATTTATGTGCGGCATGAGATCGTTGTGGCGATGGCTAGTGAGCAGCCGCTAGTATTTGACCCTGCGGAATGGGAAGTCTCTTGGATAGAGGGTGAAACAAGAGAGGACATTCTCGGAAACCATGTCCTTTGGATACTAGCCAGAGTGATCAATCTCGTGTTTGGGCAAGATGGCAATACGGAGGCCGGGAAAATACAACGGCAAAATTTCCTGCAAGAGATTGAGGTATGGCGAAGGGGGCTTTCAGAGACTTTTGTTGGCATTGGATACGGCGAACAGGACGAGGATGGATTTCGCAAGGTATATTTTCCGGTCACTGCTGCCGCTGCCGCCGCGTTTTGTAGGTCTCATACTTCTCTAGACACCACTAGAAGGTACATATTAACATATCTAGGGTACCACATCGTACATATCTTGCTATATGCCGAGCCAGTGCTGCAGGATGAAGCTTACATCCCGCTGATCCAGGAGCAAACCGTTAAAGTCACCGATATAGCTATCTCGGAATTCCCCCCATCTTTGATGGTGTTCTCTACTCATGGCTTATTTTACGGTATGTGTTTCTCTACATTGACGCCTATAGGGACCATGAAACGCTGTTTGAGACTAATCATATCATACTATAGCCGCGAAACATATTCAAGGTATTTCACGGAAGGCACGCATCTGGAATGTCTTGAATGACGTCGAAACACAAACCGGATACAACACTCGGCAAACGGTCAAGCTGCTCCAGTCACTAGTCGAAAAGGATGCACGGCATCATAGCGAAGGGCTATCATGAGCCACAACCTATCGTCTTAAATGAAAGTTCAGCCCGTGATTTTCGGCCAACGATTGAGTCGTAGACTATCTGATCGGACCCGGGACAAGCTGTCCGTCCGATGAGCTGTGGACTAGAGCTGCTGCATCCTAGAATTAGAGCCAGCGCCAGCCGACAAAGCGGCCCTCAGCGAAACCCCCCACTGTACTTATCTTGGAGAGTCGAAAACGCAGGCAGCCTATCAGTTTCCCTGGTTTGCAGCCACAGTGTCACGAGAACAGGCTGCCGGCGCGTATAGCACATCCAGGACTGGCAGACATGGTCGACCCAACTCCGTTACTCGACGCGAAAACAATCCTACCTTCAGACTTCATACAAGTGAATGCGCATAGTGTTCATCTAGCTACACACGTGTGATATTCCGATATGAGTTTACGAGCGAAAACACGCATAAACATTTGCACTCGGAGCATTTGTTGCTTTCGCTATGGTGATACATGCTGCGCAAGCATTTTGGTGTTGGCGAGGCTCAGCCTCAGCACTGCCCACACCAGTTGAGTAAGCTGTGAGTAGGCAGCAACACAACAGCCTGGAAGACATCCCCTGTCTAAACAAGCGACTGGGCAGCGCCAATCAGTGCCTGGTTGAGACATTCAAGAGCCGAACGCATGAATTCGTTCAGCTATCAGCCACAAAGTCTGCTCATGCGGGCCATCCTGCCACAACCATATGCAGGGTAACGATTTTGCGCTGTCATTGTGGAAACGCTGGAATAGATATGAATATAATTGCCACCTCGGCGAGCAATCGGTACCCGTAAGTTCTCATTCTCAGAGCATCATGGAACCCCTACCCGACTCTCAAGATGAACGTGCAGCGATTGTCGATGCATTTATCAAAAAGCGCAAGACAGTACAAGACGCATGGGAAGCGCTGGGTTTGGCTAGCACGACATCCGACAAACGCAGCGCGAAGTTCTTTGAAAATGAGCCCAACATGTTACAGACAAAGATCGAACAGCTAGCAAAGTCTTTCCTCGCGGAACATCGTGGGAATTTGGATCAGCTTCAGTCCGACTTGGCCGAAGAAACGTGGTTCCCGGAAAAGGTTTCTACACTTGGACAACAGTATGGTGCAAGGATTTGGGGCCGCTTAGAAGATGGAGAGATACGCTCAACGAGTGAGTCACAAGGAAAACCTGGTTGGAATGTCCCAAATGGACGAGAGTAGTAAGTTCACAAATATGTACATTCTCTACCGCATGTCACTAACTACGAACCAGCATTCTTTTTTACATGCGCTGCTGGATCGTGAGAGTTGTTGCAGAGGAGTTCAAGGCATCTCCACGCAAAGCGAAGGGAAAGGCTCGTGTTCAAGATCTTGAACCGTTCCAGAACGGACACAAACGAAGCGGTCCTGAATGCCTTCCCGGATTTTGTAACTCGGGCTCATCAAATGGTGTCTTCCGTGCCCCAGAGCCACCGCGCATGGTTCCAACACCGCAACCACCTAAAGAGGTTACAGGATCAGCACGGGTCGATGAAGATATCCGTAACCCCAGTGGCAGTCTGGCAGGTGTGGCATTATCGAAACCTATCGAGACGACCTCAAAAAAGAGGAAAGCAATAGATGACCATGAGAGAACACCGAATGGAAAACTTCCTAAGCCCTCAAAAGCCGCGCGACCGACTTCGGCCCATCAACAGGGACAGCATCGAGATCCTTACTCGATTCCACCATCCCCACAACCACCTTCAGCATTAGACAATTCGCCTTTCGAAGCACGGGGGCTCAGACTGAGTACGCAAGATACAGATAGGACGTGCTTTCCGCGAGAGACCACAGTCGACACCGCGACTGTTTTTGGAGACGATGTTCCCGCCGAGAAGATAGGTGAGTAACTACCGAATGAGACTGTCGAGATGATGTAGCTGATGATCTCTTCAGACTCAATTTTACAGTCTGATATTGCCATAGCAAGCAAGGAAAGTATGCAGTATGAGGACCACGATCATCCAGTTGCCGGACCATCTGGTACTTATCGAAAGCCTACAAGACAAGATTCGGCCATTCCTAGCGACACACAACCACTGGATCACATTGAGCAGACCGACAAAGAGCTTCCTCATAGGAGCGCAATTCTGATCGAGAATTTGACGGCTGATGCCTCGAGCGATGCAATTAATCGCTCCATCATCTCTCACGGATCTGACCCGACAGCCTCGCAGCAGCGCGAGTATAGACGAGAGCTCTTTAAGCTTCTAGTCGCTTATATCAACGGCATCAGGCAATTCAGCGCAGAAGCCTACGACTTCAACGCCGAAGAGAGAATGAACATGCTTCTCAACCAATTCTGGGTCAACGACGTGGAAACTCTACACATCGCGCTAGGCGACAACGCCGCCCGACTGCAGATCGCACTAGAAAGCTGGATGAGTATGCGCTATCGCCTAAGCCAGTTCCGCAGTACAACTGGCTATTTCGGCAGGCCTGGAGAACAATGGATGGAGTACCTAAGGCGCTTGGATGATGTATCTTCTGCACAGGCTATGCTGGCGTTTGTGGATCTCCAAGGCTCTGCGAGGAAGGGGGACGAGTGTGGGTATGTGGCTGAGATGTTTGATGTTGATCTTACTGTTGTGTTTGATGCTTTGACTCAATTGAAGGGATGCAATGGTCCTGAAGCGTTTAGAGGTGTGAGGAGGTTCAATGACGCGTTGTTGGAATGGTTTGGTGATGATGAAGTGTAGTGGCTAGGTCTTCTGAGGATGTCTAATATTTCCGGGGGTTCAATCATGAATTTACGACTCGTTCTTGGTTTTCATTCCCAGTGGTTCCAATGATACATTGGCTGCGGTCAAATGGGATACGATTGCGTCGCAGAATTATTATCAAGTTGCAGTCTTACTTACTGAAGAACTCTAAATGACGAGCGCGAACCACAGCTAAGACGATGGTAGTCAAAGGCGCTGACGGCCCGCGGTAGTCGGGTCCATTCAAATAGAGTGTAAAGAGTAAAATGCGCTAAAGTTAGCTCAGGGAAGTCAGAACCTAATCAGCGCGTCGTGGACCTCATAAGTAGGCCTGCGTGTCGTTCTGCGAGGGGGATGTAGGTGAGCCTCGCTACACCTTCTATCTCTCCCCGGGAAACGTTTTGCGACAACGCTGATGTAATGTTTGATGGGTCAGACATGGAACGGGCGCATTCAGGCGGGAGGGAAAGCGGGTCTTGGCACTTGTTACTGCCTGCGCTAAACAACTCACACCGATCCTTGCTGACGTTCAAGGTTCTTGACCTCTACCGCGCTATTGCATTTCCCAACCTTAGTTTCTTTGTTTTGGATAAAACATACATCTATCGCTTAGCGGATGTTGACCGCTTCGTCGACTTGAGTAAGACATGCCCTCCGCCCTCAATCTCCTTTTCCAATAGCAACCAATACAAACCGCGGGTATCAAACCAGGACTCAGTGAGATGGCTGGTGCTGGATATTCTGCCTCTTTCCGTCGGCCTAGTCGAGAACGAAGTGCAGGACATCATTCACAGCTCGCGCGAAAATTTGCTCTTCGGCTGGTGCAGCCGCAAAACGCGTTGCCTCAAACAAACAATTCAGCCTCATGAGAACAATACAATTCGACGGACCAATTTTCTCCACAACCGCTTGCGCCTGTTGCCTACAGCCTGATTGAGCGTCGAACCTGATCAGTCCCCGCATCAGCTTTTCTTTCGACAATACCCATCCAGGATACTGACGCCAATCAGAATGGATCCTTTCAGATATCGGAAGGCGTATGAGGCAATGGTGCATACAACACAGCTCATTGAGGATCGTTTGAAGCAAAATCTTGAGCCTGGAGAAGAAACCATAGCCCAGGACGAGGCGCCAAAAGCTGCGTTTCAGGAACACGATCCTGATAGCATGGACTGGACGCCTACTGAATCAGTCACCCCACCGCCAGAATGTGGACCACCACCGGCGTTGTCCAAGAAGATGCGCCACCTCCTTCCTGCCAACGGAGATGGCGACCTGAAAGCAGAGGATAAGGGAGAAAATGCAATACTTCTGCACAAAATGAAGGAGGGCAAAATTATGGACGAGTGTATCGACAAGCTGGTACACGATCTGCCGGATGTTTTGAGTTACCAAAAGTCGTTATCCTTTACCCCTTCAACGATAGAGGTACCCAAGGACTTTGGCCTGCAGCTCAGTATCTCGATCAACCACCATCTTGCCCAGATAGCCGACCGCAAAGCGTTGGAGAAGTACAGGAGGCTTCTTGGTCATCGTAAAGATGCAGCAAAAAAGAAGGCTCTAAGGCTTGGATTTGATCCGGTCGACCTCATCAAGAAGCAAGCTGTTGCATTTGGAGAGAATGGACCCGAAGCGATATGCACGCTTGACAACGACATTCATCCAATCTTCCGTTTAGAGAATTGGCACGGCTGCTCTGATGCGATCTACGAGGTGATGAGGCCAGCTTTACAACTGGCTACATTACTGCTGACGTCTCGAGGGACAGCTCACTTCTGGCATACTCTCGTTTTCGGAAAGCGGGAGGCTTGTGAAGAGACCTCCGCAGCATATGGACAACCGTGTTTCCGTATTAAAGAAGACGTCACATGGTCCGAGGAACGCGACACCACGTTCAAAAACTTTCTTGGCAACCAAATCGACACGCTACATTTCTACTTCCACCACGACCCTTTACCGCCAGAGACCGCGTACGCGTCGATGGGGTTGGTCAAGGACTACAAAAACGGGTTGATGCGGAAGATCAATCACAAGTGTCACACTAGTCGGATTTGCTTACACTCGGATTTCTACACTACGGCGAAGAAACTCAGCTTACTACGGTACCGCGAACCAGCCATGGTACTGCGATACAACATGTTCCTAGCGACCTGCCTCGCACACGAAGTCGCTCATTTCTGCGAGGTCTCCGGACCACACCATGACCACCCACTACTCTCCGAACCCGAAGTCTTCTTTGGAGACAACATGTGGACAGAGAGCGGAATCTCATTCGAGCTAAAGATCTTCGGCGGACGCATCCACCCACTATCCAGCCGGATCGACTGTAAATTCGGTCTAGCCTGCCTCGACTACCCACTCAAAGAGCTCTACGACAAGGACGATAACGTCCTCTACGCCCTACCCATGGACTACATCTTCAAGCTCCAGCAAAAAGAGACGTGGAGCCAAGACTTTAGCCAGACCGGCACCGACGTCTTCTTTGTCCCCCGCACCGGCGGCAAATCAATCGAGATCAACGGCACCAACCTCATGATCTGGGAAGACGAAAACGACGCTGATATCTCCGATCACATTGACAATGAGGACACGGAGTGGATGCGCATGGACGATGGGTCTATCGCACGGAACCCCAAGGCCAATAACCGGAAACCGCAGCGTCAGCCGGTCGTCCCCAGATGGAATCCGTATAGCAACCATAAGAGGAAGAATACGGTTGAAGCGAGCGCGCCGTGCATGTCTAAGGATGTGGTTGAGATCAAGGATGAGGAGGAGAAGGAGACGCAGAAGTTGGAGTTGCCGGAAGATACAGAGGCGGGCAAGGGTGGTTCGGATCAGGATATGGTTTGATTGATGGAATTGAGTGGTAATGGAGAAATATGTACATGGATCTGGCCAAGGGGAGAGGGGGGAAGGGTATTGTTGAATTCATACTTGATTCGAGCGTTCTTTTGGATACCATTGCATCTGCGTGTGGGGCGTTGGTTGCGTTTAGACTCAGCCCCAAGATCAATAAAGCAACGGATTTTATACATCTGGGTCGACAAACGACAAGGAGGCAGTACAGCAAGCAAGTCAAACAAGACACATTAATTCATTTCACAGAATCTTGCTACACTTTCCTTTTTCCCCACTTTCGTAAACGCCTTGCAGAATGCTTCAAAGCAATACACACACATGCACAACTAGCTATCTAGCACCACAGTCTCAGTGTACCATCAGCACCAGCCGAGACACACCAAGGCTCCCTAGGATGCCACTCGACACCCATGACACCGAGCCTGCTCTTAACCTTGTGTCCCTTGAGCACCTTGAGCGGCACAATAGTAGCATTCTCCATCAAATCGCCCACGACCTTTCCATGGAAAACCTGAATAGTACCGTCATCCGAGGTATCAGCGAAGAGGGGGAGGCCACCAGGATGGAACCTAACCGCACGGACAGCCTCCTTGTGGAAGCGCATAGTCTTGTACGGCTTGTTGGAGAGATCCATGTCCATCCACAGCGTGCGCTTGTCATACGAGGAGATGATGAGGTTGTCGCCGCCAGGGTGCACGTCCATGGAGGAGATCCATTTGGCACCTGGCTGGAGGATCTTGACGAGTTCTTGCTTGGCGAGGTCGTAGCTGCGGACTGTGTTGCGGGTTGCGACGAAGAAGATGGCCTTGGAGGGGTGGAAGAGGGCGGATTGCGCGATGCCTTTGAGGCGGCGGAAGGGCAGTTGCGTTAGGTGCTTGCTCACGGTGTGGATGGCGACGGCGGTGCTTTGACCGCGCGGGGACACGGTGGCGAAGTAGTCGCCTCGTCGGTGCCAGTTGAGGACTTTGATGGCGGATCGCACTTCGATTTGCACTAAGACGCCCTTGTTCTCAAGACGTGCGCCGGGTCGGCTCCATTTTCCGGGTGATTGTTTTGGTGCTTCGCCCTTGGGTGTCGTGGACGCTTTCGAGGCTGCGTATCCCCATCCTGCGTCGAGCACCTCGCGACTGGCTTGTTCGACGTCGGGCGAAAGAAGGGTGAAGGGGACGATCAGGAAGACGTTCTCGCCACAAGCGGCAGCAACCACGGATGCGTCCTTGGTGGGCCTCCATTGCACAGCATCCACGGCCTCCTCGTCTGACAGCCTAGCGTTCCAGACTTGACGGCCGGTCAAGATCTCCCAGATTCTCACGTAGCCGTCGTCTCCTCCGCTCGCAACAAAGATGCCGTTAGGATCGATCGACACGCAGCGCACGCGTCCTTCTTGTCCACGGAATATCGCAGCGCAGGTGGTTGGGAAGGGCTTCAGCTCCTCAGGGTTCGGTAGCTTGGGGAGTAGTGATTCGGGGTCGATGTTGAGGCGGTTTCTTCGTATACGGGGAGCCAGGTAGAGATCTAGACTTCGCTCGAATCGCTCCTTGACAAATGTCTCGTAGCCGGGAACCTTGCGCAGCGCTTCGTAGTTCTTGGGCAGGAAATCCTTCTCCCGGTCCTCCTCGTCGGCCTCCAGCCACGCCTGCTCCTCGGCCTTATCTGGTAGGTACTCAGGGGGTGGGTGGTAACTTGCTTCGTAGCCAGGCGGTGGCAGCTTGGGTGCGGGGATGTGCATCGTGTTGTCTGGTCGCGGCTTCTCGTCGGCCCATACGTCGAAGTTGAATTCATCCTGCTCTTCCTCCTCCTCTTGCGGTGGCTTGTAGGGCTGGATGCGTCCCTCCCTGATGGCCTTGACAAGCTTCATCACACGCTTCGCTTCGTGCTTGGAAGGAATGAAGCGTCGCTTGGGTTCCGGTGCAGCGCTCAGCGGCATAATCTCCTGCTTGCCAGAGAAGTATGCGACCATTTCCGGGTATGGGTCGTATCCATCCTCGACGACTTCGTTCCTTGTGAGTCTCTTCAGTACGTTCAGCTCCTCTGGAGACAAATTCAGCGGCTTTCCGGTCTCGGGGTCCGTCAGACCTGTCCAGCCCTTGGGTATGTCGATGCTGTCCAACAGCGCATCCAAAGCCTCTCCCTTGGCTGGGCGCATGATCTTTTTGCCGTTGATATCATATCCAATATGCGGGTATTCGTCGTAGTACTTTAGGTCGATGTTGCCGATCGTGTTCGTAGCTTCGGCGTCGGAATCGTCAGATTCGTAGATGGGGTCGATTTCTTTGTACAGGTAACGGGTGTTTCCATGCGCATCGGTAGTCACGGTGTAATTGGGTTTGAGGTTTTCGTCTTCTTCGAGCTCCCCATTTGTACCAACATCGAGGTCCATGTCATGAGTAGCTATTCCCTTCTTCTTTCGCATGGGCATGTCCGAGGTGTTGAGGTTGCGCATTTCCTCTCGGATTTGCTCAGCGTCGCTGTCCTCATCCTCTTCTTCCTCTTCGTCCTCATCCGACAAACCCTCAATCACACTGCTTGCATCGGTTTCGACATCCTCCTCTTGGCTGTCGTCCGAGTCGTCCTCGGAATGCGACAAGATGCCCTCAAGCAGTCCATCGGCCAATTCACCCTCGGAATCGCTGGGCTCCGGCGCTGGACGCGTCACTACCTTTCTCTTGCGTGGATTGACAGACATTTTGGTGTGTGATGTATTGTCTTCACATTCACCGTTGATTGTCGCAACTTCCCAAAAAATATCACTAGCGTCCAAGATTTCGGTTTTAGCGCGTCGCACGTGCCGCGCCAGCATCAGCCAAGGCAGGCGCTCGGGACCTCGACAACTTTGGAACTCGCAAACGACTCGAATTACTTCAACCCCCGCAATCACAACAACCCCAGCCTCTACTGCGACCCGGAGACGCCCGATTGCACTGATCGTACACAGTAATACCACCGATTCAAGATGGCGACGCGCCACGCTGATTCCTCAAGGTATGACGACCGGGATCGTCGTCGTGGCTACAGCCCCCGGCGCGATAGATCAAGAGACCGACGCGGAGATCGCTATGGTGGAGAGAGCCGATTCAGAGACGACCGTGACCGTCGGGACCGTCGTGACCGCGACCGCGAGCCGTACTACCGCCGCTCGCGCTCCCCCCCTCCTCGCCGCCGCGAGCGATCCCGAGATCGTGGAGACCGTTACAGCAGACGTGATGACGATAGAGATAGGCGCCGCCGCTCTACCTCACGCCGGCCTGGTTCGAGATCATCTGCCACACCAGCGCCAGACAGCAGGAGCGATCGGCTGGACGCTGCCCCGCGCGACGACAGGAAGAAGGACCCCGAGACGCAAGCCAAAGACAAGCTCGCTGACCGCGCAGCCAAGCTAGCTGAGTGGAAGAAGCGCAATGCTGAGCGTCTGGCCAAGGAAAAGACAGACACGCCTGGCTCTGGTGCCTCACCTGTTGGCACTGCGCCTGCAACGCCCTCTGTTGCTGCGACGCCGCCTCCAGCTTCAGCAAGTGAGACCAAGCTTGACACCACCAAGACCAAAGTCCTGCAGAAGAGTGCTACTGAGAAACTAAAGCAGAAGCAGCCCGAGAAGTCAACCTTCAAGCTGGATGCTTCTGCCGCAGCCCGCCCCTTGGACATGGCTAAGCCTGCAGGCAAGACAGTCACCACCGCTAGCAGTATGTCACCTACCTCACCATCTTCACTGACCCACGAGCTTACACACACACAGACCTTACTTCAGGCAAGGGCAATGGCAACATTGGCTCTTTCGGTCTCAAAGCCAAGACCACCGCAGAAGATGAGGCTGAGACTTCAAGGAAGGCCCTGCTCGACGAAGAAGGCCCTACCCGCAAGCGCAAGCTCCAAGCCCTCCCCGAATTCACCGCCAACGACGAACCCGAACCCGAAGCCGAGGGCGCTGAAGACGAAGGCGCGATGAGCGACATCGGCAGTGACGGCGAAGAGAACAATGCGGAGCTTCAGGCTCGCCTTGAGAAGCGCCGCGCAGACATCGCCAATGAGAAGCATGAAGATACCGCTATGGAAGAAGCACCTGCCGTCGAAGTCTCCGCCGCCGACAAGATGGACGTTGACGAAAATGCAGGCGCCGAAGAAGACGAAATCGACCCTCTCGATGCCTTCATGGCCGATCTATCCGAACCACAACCCAGCCGCAACGCGCCTTCGGGACAGGCTATGTTTGCAGATGAACTCGAGCCCGTCGAGACTTCTGTCGAGGCTCAGGACCTCCTCGAACTCCGCGCCGCCAAAACGAAGAAGAAGGAGGTTGCGACTGTCAACCACGATAAAGTTGAGTACGAGCCATTCAGAAAGGAATTCTACACTGAGCCAGTTGAGGTCTCTCAGATGACGCCTGAAGAAGTTGCCGATCTCCGTCACGAGCTCGATGGCATCAAGGTGAAGCCGGATGATGTGCCCCGCCCTGTCACCAAGTGGGCTCAGATGGGCTTGCTGCAGGCTACTATGGATGTCTTCACCCGCGTGCGCTACGAGAGGCCTACTTCTATTCAAGCACAGGCTGCTCCCATCTCTCTCTCAGGAAGGGATCTTATCGGTGTTGCCAAGACTGGCTCTGGAAAGACACTCGCCTTTGGTATTCCCATGATCCGTCACATTCTTGATCAACGCCCTCTGAAGCCGGCTGATGGTCCCATCGGATTGATTCTTGCTCCTACTCGAGAGTTGTCTCTGCAGATCGTCGCTGAGCTCAAGCCATTCCTTTCTGCTTCTGGTATCACCATCAAATGCGCGTATGGTGGCCAGCCCATCTCTGACCAAATTGCTATGATCAAACGCGGCGGCATTCACATTCTATGTGGTACACCCGGTCGACTAATTGATCTGATGACAGCCAACCAGGGACGAGTCCTGTCCTTTAGACGCATTACTTATGTCGTTCTCGATGAGGCTGATCGCATGTTCGACATGGGCTTCGAGCCGCAGGTCATGAAAATCCTTGCCAACGTGCGCCCGGATCGCCAGACTGTGCTCTTCTCAGCCACTATGCCAAAGAACATGGTCGCATTGGCCCGTAAAGCTCTGAACAACCCTGCAGAAGTGACAATTGGCGGCCGATCCAAGGTAGCACCTGAGATCACCCAAATCATCTCCGTCGTTCCGAATAGTTATGAGAAGAAGATCAACAAGACACTTCTACATCTTGGCCAGCTCTTCTCTGAGGATGAGAACGCCCAGGTACTGATCTTCACTGAGCGCCAGGAGACTGCCGAAGATTTGCTTTCCAAGCTCTACAAGGCCAAGTATTTCTCTGTCAACACGATCCATGGAGCTAAAGACCAGACGGATCGTAATGAAGCGATCAGTGATTTCAGGCAAGGTATTCTCTCCATTCTCATCGCGACCTCTGTAGCAGCACGTGGTCTCGACGTGCCCGGACTAGCACTTGTGTTGAACTTTGATTGCCCAACTCACTGTAAGTCTTCCAACCCTGGTTGTTCACCAAGCCGTTCGCTAACCGTCGATAGTGGAGGATTATGTTCATCGATGCGGTCGTACCGGACGTGCAGGCAACAAGGGTACCGCTATTACGCTCGTCGAAAACCCTGGCCAAGAGCGCTTCGCCATTCACATTGTCAAGGCACTGAAGGAGAGTGGCGCGGAAGTCCCAGAGAAGCTGCAGGAGATGGCCAACACCTTCCACGAGAAAGCCAAGGCTGGCACCGAGAAGTACTACGGTGGTTTTGGTGGTAAAGGTCTCGATAAGCTTGACGCAGCGCGTGCCCTGGAGAAGAAACGCGAGAAGCGTGCGCACAAGCTCGAAGGTATCGACGACAGTGACGAGGAAGAGGAGATTATTCCCATTATCAAGAAGCCTGAGGTCGCTGGTCCTGGTGCCGCTAAGCCTGCGGAAGGAGCTGCCCCTGCGGCTGAAGCTGAGGACCAACCACACTGGATGAAGCTACTCAACAGCAAGATTGTAGTCAGCAAGACCGAGCGTCCTGAAGCTGCTGCCTCTGGCAAGCCGATGAGTGCTAGGGAGAGGGCGATGGCCGCTGCTTCCAAGGTCGACGGAAGGTTGAGCAAGAAGGGCATGATCCACGCAGGCCAGCCCATTGACAACAAGGGTCCAGATGCCGGTCTCTACCATTCAACTATCGAGATCAACGATTTCCCGCAGAAGGCTCGATGGGCTGTTACCAATCGCACCAACGTCGCCAAGATTCTGGAGCAAACTGGTGTTTCCATTACAACCAAGGGCAACTTCTACCCACCGGGCAAGCAGCCTGGTGAAACCGATCTACCTAAGCTGTACATCCTCGTCGAGGGAGATACGGAGAACATTGTCACACAGGCCATGATGGAACTCACCCGCCTCTTACGCGAGGGCACTATTGCGGCCGAGGATGCATCTGCGACGCGTGGCCCCACTGGCAAATACAGCGTAATCTGAGCAACTCAGTTCCGGTAAGATTTGCTATGCATGCGTATTCTCCTCCTCTTCAGCGCTGCTTTTTCCTTTCAAAGGCGTCAGTTTCACTGCATTGGGAGGAATGGTATAATGGTTTAGGAATGGACATTTTGCATTTCGGGGAGTTTGAGGTTTTGACAAAGGAGAGCATTTGCTTTCAGAGCATTGGAAATCGAGGTTTCAGCATACGGGCTTTCGCATTTTTCAAAGGTGTAAGTGTGGATCCGACATTCTTTCAATGTCTTCGCTGATTTACACATCCCCGTCGCAGGTCGTTCTTTGGCATCTTTGAGCCTCCTCTTTCCGATGTTCACCGATACTGTCTTGCCGCATCTGCGACAGCGGCGCCTTTGTACATACCAAGCTCGGCGAATACATCGCTCACCGATCTGCCAAAAAAAGGCATGGGAGGAGTAGGAAAGTGGATCACGATTTCAAGTCTGATACTGCTCTATCCTGCTTGCATGGGACCCAATGACAAGGGTGGTTCTTCACCGACTTCTAGGTAGTTCCGTCCATAGACAAGTGTGCCCACACGCACACCGAAACCAATAATTCTGTACACATTGTCGCCGTCTCTGCCAAGTCTTCGCTTCCTCTGCTTGCATGTAACTCATTTCCAAGAGCTAGATGCCTCTCGCATGACTACGCCCTTCTTATTGCCAGTGACGCCATGGTCCATCACCACCCCGGCTGTCGGAACCGTGCCTGCAGTGGCGCCATCTTCGCAGCCAGCAGCAGCAGCACTCACGCCCATACTAATCCGCATACCGACATATAGTATAGCTACTACAAGCGAGAGGGACTACAAGCGTCCATGTCCGGTTATTTCGAGGCGATCCCACAGGATTACTGCAGGGGCAAGGACGACGTGGGGGAAAATTAGAATAATTAAGCAAGTGCTGACGATCGCCAATTACGGTGGCCATATTATTGGTGTGTTGCTGCGGCAGGCAATCCGACCACCCAGGCACAGCCTTGCCGCCATGGTCAAACTCCATGTAGATATCCCTTTCACAAAGGATTCTGCTTCCAGCCCACTAGACGCAGCGCATGGACCGGGCTTGGCGACCCCAACGTCGGGGCCAGAAGACATGGATTACGGCACGAGGTAGGCAAGTAGGGAAAAAAATGGTGTTCTAGTGTGGTCGGAAGGATTGCAATGGCTGTTTCTTTTTCTTTGCTTTGCGCCTGAGGTGCGCGTTTCGGTCGGGAGCGGCGGGAAGGACGTTTCTGCGCGTGTGATTTGGTCGTGCGTTGACTGGGGTTGGCGAGATGGATTGTGTTTCTCCGGTGCAAGGCAATTTTTCTCTGCTCTTCCTCTATTGATGTGGATATTTGGAATTGCGGCTTTAGCTTAGGCGTTGGAGGTATCCTTGGGCTATCAGACGCTCGACGTCGCCCTGTCGGACGTAGAATTGTGAGTTTCTAGTCAGTGTGATGGAGCTGTAGATGATTGGTTAGTTTGCTATGTCCCCGAGGTGGTCTTCGGTATGCCGTTATCGAAGGGATGGACATGACTTACCCGTACTCGGTCTGTATCTCACCGGCATCCTTCAGCACTCTGACGTCAATGAAGAGGTCTCGCGGCGGCTCCAGGCTGCCTGTCAGGTCAATGTCTGTCCATTGGCCCTTGTATGCAGCCAGGAGGTCGCTGTATTGCCTGACGTACTCCTCCTCTTCCGGACTCAAACTGCTCTCTTCTCTTCCACCTCCAGCCCCCAGCGCGCCTCCGCGTCCAGCTTCTCCGGAATGGTCCTTGCTGCCTTGTTGTTCCAGAACATCAATGCCTTCCCAGCAATACTCCTCGAGCTTGTCGCTGCGTACACGGTGGTAGGCTAGTAGGCAGCGCTTGTTGCGTCGCATGCAGAGGTGATTTACGAGGAGCGCGCAAGCGGTCTCGGGGGATGCACTAGGGTTGAAAGAGCCGCTGTATGGAGCAAGAATCGAGGACACGTCTTTATCTAGGTCGCGTACTTCACGTATAATGGAGCGTGTGAGTTCGGAGGCGTAGGGTGGAAGATGGGGGAGGGCGAGAGTTCGCTTTGCATTTTGAACCTGGCATCCTTTAGATATGACAATAATTGAATTCCGGGGAGTCCTACCAGCTTGTTCGCTGCCTCGCCGTACATTGTGGTGTTGCCTTATCTCGCCTCGAAAGGTCGCCTGGTATATATTCTTCTTGGTATAGTAGGATGCGTCTGAGGTTCGGGGACAGTGGCTTTCGGGGGATCGGCGGTAGGACAGCCAATTCAAGAGTATGCAAGACTTGCTGTTCTGATTTACTGTCGCGAGGAGCCTATTGCTGCTAAGGTGCAGTGGTCGCTAGAGAAGGAAATGTGACCTCTGTATGTAAATGTTCGCTCGGCCCCTCATTGGCAGAAGGGCAGGCGCGTCCGCGTCGCGGAGGTAGGTGGGGCATAGGTAGGAACAGCAGGCCTTGGCTTTCTCGAGTCCAACCTCACCTTTTCCGGTAATCCCTTCGACAGAGCCATCAACCCACGCACGCTCATTCGCCCATATCTACAGATACATGCCAAACCGTCTCATGTATTCTGTACTATGAGACGCGATGGAATGTTACGACGAAATGCAGTCGCAATGTCACGTCAGGATGCCACATCAGCCGCCTTGTCGAGGAGTATCAGCAGAGGACACATTCGACTTTACATATTCAATTCCGTCTACACATGCATTTAAAACATATCTAACATGCTCCGAGTGCTGAGGTTTTTTGGCCACAAGAACGCCTTGAATGCTCACCATGATGCACCCGAGAGCTCAGCATCCACTACTTCAACATGACGAAAAGCATGGGTATCATCACATAGACAGCTGAATGGTCCCTCACAAGGCGTAAAAACAACACAATCGCTCAAACGTACATCAGCTGACACATACCAGATCATTGTTCACCCATCCACTTGTCGAACTGGGACTCTTCTTCCAGCGACACCATTGCCGGATCCGGTTGCCAAGACTGGTATTCATCTTGCGGGAGATCTAGGAAGTTGTCAAGGTCGTGCTGGGCGAGCGCTTCCTGCATACCCATGTTGGGATTCCGGAAGTCGTTTTGTTGGAGTGCCGCTGGGTCAATGTCCGAACGATTACCTCCATCATACGCCAATAGCATCGGATCCAGTTGGCCTTCATCAAACGGTGTGCCGACATTCGGATGAAGCTGTTGCAGTAGATCATGCGCGTTGCCTCCAGGTAATCCCAGCATCGATGGGTTCGATTGAAAGTGACTGTTGGATGTCGGAGTACTCACTGGCCTCATGTGCATGTCGTCTATATAGCTCGGGCTCATGTGCATGTTGGGGTAGGCCGCAGTCTGATAGTAATGGTTGTAGAGGTCGTTGTGGCTCATGCTCATCGGCATCGGCATCGGCATCGGCCGCCCTTCATTCGTCATCTCCCAGGAGGATCTGTTGACACCGTTGCCGTTTGGACCAAATGTTCCATCAAAGTAGTCTTGGGAGACTCCGTTTGATGAATAGCTGATCGAACGGTCGATACGTCTAGCTTGTCGGGAACGCACCCTACCGGCACCTGGAGCCCATTCGGCGTCGTCCAAATCACTAGGCTCTTCGTCATCCGACCACTCGCTCCTTCGCTTTCGAGCTGGCGCCGCTGTCTTGCTCGGAGAGAACTTGTATGTTGGATGTGCGTTTTGGTGGTTGATCCTTTCTAGTTTTGCGTACTCGTTGTACAGCTCGCGAATCTCTGGTGGCTCAAGAGGCCAACTTTCACCCGCCACCGACGACACGACTTGATGGTTGTTCTGTAAGCACCATGACTTGGCCCTCTCTGCGAACGCTGATCGATACAACATGAAAGAGTTCATGGGGCGAGTGATGTATCCGTTCCTCTTCTCCACCTCTCTCCTTCGGACGTCTGCCGGCCGGTTGACCCATTCCTCCATGTTCTTGACCGGGATATGATGCAGCTCTTTCGTCAAGATACTTAGTGGCGCTGTCAGCTTGGGTGTCTTCTGCTTGTCGCCTTTCGCCGTTTTCGCCTTCTTGGCCCTCGGCGTCGCCCTTGGCCGAGGGCTTGCTTCGTTTCTACGTGGTGAACTGGATGCCGTGACTGCTCGTCCGCTGCGCGTTGTCCTTCGATTGCTGTCGTCGCCGTTTGCGGATCTTGGCGTTGGCGGCGAGAACAGGGCTTGGTCGTTCTGTCATCTCCATTAGCCATGTATCGTCGATGCCTACAACTTCGGTTCACCTACCGGCATGTCGTTGTACGGTCCGTTCTGGTAAAATTCCGCTGGAGGTCCATACCCGTCCTGGATTTTGATCAGCATGTTGTGCGCATGAGAATGTAGGGACTCATACATATTGTATACCTAATCCAAGCCCACGAGGGTGGTTCTCGGCATGTGACGCATGCAAAGGGATCCCTTTGTGCGCCACCGAGCCTGGGGATCCATATCCTGCCTCACCGAACGAATAGCCGCGATCTGCGTTGTATTGCGCAACTTGGTGCAATCCGGCCTGGTACTCTGCCCCGGCATTCGGCGGCGTGGGCGGATGTTGTTGGATGAGCGTGTCACCCCTCATCATAGCGAGGGTTAACGCGCAGTTGGGTCAGTTGCTGCGACAGTGGAGATTGCGGGCTGACGCGTTGTTCACTTTGCTGGTTGGTTCCCGCTGCTCGACTCAGCACGAAACCAAAGGCAACGAAGGTGAAAGACGAAGAAGAAGGAGCGCCAATGGAGCGAAGATATATTTCTCCCGTTGGCGAAGTGTCTCAGTGACTAGCGACCGCTGCCGAGATTCTGTCTCTGGTATCAGATCCTGCAAATCTCCCGGTTCTTCTAGAAGGCTTTTGGCCACCCGGTTCTGATACAGATATGTCGCTGCATATATGTCAGTAAAGATAGCCAAAATGTTGTTCGTTGCTGGGTTTGCTGTATCGCAATGATGCATAGCAGTTCGCAAAACGTTCAGGGAACGAACCTGTTGCAGCTACCCGCTTCTCACCGGTTCCAATGTTTTGGTACGCGGACAAGCAAATGCGATAGCGACACGATATCAAAGCCCAGGCCAGATAGTACAGCTATCTGGGTTGTGGTGTTCCTGCCCGTTACTCTTTGTGGCGAAGGCAGAGCTCGAGCAAAGCGTGAAGGGTAAATCAACCGAGAGGGATTCTTTGTCCGGGGTCAGTCGCAAGAAGGTATTTGTAGCGACTATCCAACCTCGAGGTCAACTGCTCACGTATAGTGTAGTGTACCTCCGTCTCAACATGGACAAAGAGTCTACCGGATTGGTGATGGCTGGGCACGCTTGCCACACTGAGAAGTCGCGCTGCTTTTGGGTTGCGAACTACCCAAGCGATTCAATACCTACAAGATGGCGCAAGACTTAGCCCTCTGGTCCGTTCACGTTTCGAAGTTCAAAATATCGCGGCTCTTTTCCAGTGGGGTTGAAAACGGCCCTCAGCCCCTCCCCACCAGCAGCTCTAGGCGGGAGCTACTCTCAGTTTGGCCGCCCTTCCATAGCTGTCGTCTAGCTTAAGAAAGCGTCTACCAATCTCGACAGGGATACGCAATGGCTTGCAGCATTCATATGTATTCGGTGCTCGCCATAGTAAGCCACACGCTCACTGGTATCTTTAGCTATTGGAGCTACCCTTGGAGCTGTGTTCCACCAGATCACGGGCTGCATTCCAACCACCAATTGCAGCTCTGCGGCTGAAAGTCCCCCTTCCATAATGGCCAATTGCATAGAGAGTACATGACCACAATTTTCTCCCAAGCTCGAGATGGTTGGTCGATAAAAGTCTATTGCTTCCGTCACTTGGTAGCCTGGGCCAGTGTGCTTTTTACGGATGGCTGCATCTCATCTATGCCAGTACCCTGACAGCTGGTCATACTTGGCAGGGCTGGCCACGACACTGCGATGCCCAACGTCTACATTGCGCGCCAAACTGCACCTAAACAATCGGCCCATGAGCCGCCTCAAACTAGCCGTCTCTCAAACACTCGTTCTCAAACACGATGCCCCCATTTATCTTCACAATCGCAGCGGCTGGACAAAGGAACCGCAGAGCATTTCCAACACACTGGTCACGTTGCACCTCCGCGGCGAGGCTGAGCAGCCTGTTGACCGCTTCAGCTTAGAATAATTCCGTCAATCCTTCCTGTTCGCGGCTATTGTGGCCAGGTTCCCTGCGTCTACGTTCTTCTAGGCAAGCCCGTTAGGGTGATTTTACCCTTAATCACTGCTGGCGACAGGCGACGGACAGCTGGGCAAAATCCTGCATATTGCATGCATGCAGCAAAAGTTCGGTAGCTTCCGGTCGATCGTGCCGACATGCGCTCCCTGCGGACTTCTCTCTGGAATGCATACTATCACCATTTCGGTACGATTGCCAAACACTCTCAACTGTGTGTAACCACGTTTGATCGAACTTCAAAGGCAGATTCGATTGGTCTGAGCAAGCGCGAAACATGTGTGGATACCACTACCTCCATCATTGCTTTGAATCAGGAGGCGGGGTGGAGTTTGCGAGATTTGAACATGCATCTTCTGACCGGTGTATCCAAAATTGACAGCAAACGGGCTATCGGTACAGTCTCTCCTTACTACAGTACCGCAGAGGTGTACGTCACATGGTACGATCGGTATCGGCCGTCTCGGTGGGGACATTACATCGTTTCGCTACCACAGAACCTCGGGCTACCTGGCGTCATCGAGGCGAAACCCTTGGGCACATGTGCATCTGACCAGCACCGTCACTGTCACTGCTCGCCGACACCGACCCAGATGCGACTTTACTCAGACTGTCCATATCTCCGTTGTTCGCGTCTCACTTTCGCTAAGCCGCCAATCCGCATTTCAAGATTCCGATGCCATGATGGTGCTAGTAGAGCTAGAAGCATGCTTTTTGTTGGTTCTACCCATCATTGACTTGAGCGTAGTCGAAAACCAACCTCTGCCGCCTTTTGCAGCCTCGTACCAATGATTGTGCTACTCTAAATCGCTCGGTACCTCTTAATAACGACGAATGAAGAACTAGCGATATCTCTCTCCGCGGGAGCCAACAGTCGATGTGGTCCTATAGCGTCGCGCGAGGAAGGGGTTTGGAGATTGACCCCACTTGGCCAGAATCCTTCCCATGGAACGCTCCCATGGCACGGAAATGCCGTCGATAGTCTGGCCGTCGTCACCAACATTCTCTAGTGTGCGATGCCTTCTACGCCTCAGCGCCGGTTCCTTTCTGCTCCCAGAATGCTGACTGCCGAGTCATGGGGAGATGCGTGTTTCTATCACAAGCAACACAACAGCCCGCACTTCTGAGAGGATCTTTCACATCTCGCGTACGCATCTCCGGCTTCAGCGACCCGGCGTTGGTACACTAACAGACGCCCACCGCAGTAGGCCAACGGTCGCGGTTGGATCGAGCAACTATGCCGCGAGGTACCTACTAAACCTACCGACTGTTATTGTAAGATTCGTATGCAAGTATCGCACGATGTTCTTGATATTGCACCCGTTGGCTGGCGGAAACTAACTGTTTAAAGTGTGGTAAGGGGGAAGTTATGAGCACCATGATCCAGTCACTTGGGAAAGATTAGGATAAGGCTTCTCGGACTCTATCGCGGTGGGGTAATGCCCAACGTTCACGCGAAGACGACGGTCGAACATGTCCTGGGTCTCAGCGCGCTTATCTCGGGTAGTTCGCCCGGCTAAAATGAGCTGGGTGAAGACTGCGTGAGTGTGGCGCGGCCCAGTCAGTAAGCATATGTCACAACACGTGCAAGCGTAGCCAAGCTTAGGTTCGCGTTCGCGCACTCTGCGATCGTCGTTCGACAGCACATGTGAGGCTGGCGCCGTGCGCCACTTCATCACCTTTTGCTCGGCCTTCTCAGTCTACCCCTCATTCTCACTCTCGCTCTAGGTCAACACTTGGGCTCCACCTTCTCTTCACCATGCAGCATTATAATGTGGGGCGCACGAATACATGCATGGTTCCGTTCGGAATAATGGGGCGCAAGAGCGGCGCTCGTCTATTCTCCGTCAACTAGTTCCGTACCACGTTGCCCCATGGGGTCGGGTCGGTAATGCGCTAACACGTGATGCCGCTACCTAAGGCTGTGCTCCCCTGTCTGCCTAGATAGCTAGTCTCTGTCACCCGCCTTCCGCAGGCGCGCCCAGGCTTGATGTGGGAAATGGTAGTTTCCGCGTCTTTTTAGCTTGGGAGGATTACTGGATAACATCGCACTTGACGATGTAAAGTTTTCCAGGCACCAAACTCGCGGGGACAGTGTGATCTTACGTGCGTGTCCCCCAGCAGGTAGGTCTCGCGACTACAGGGTCTCGACCAAAGGGGTTGCAGATCATAATATATTCGTACCGTTGCCTGTCGTGCCTGCAACTTTATCACGTTGCTCTAAGATAGTGGAACTAGGTCGTTTCGTCTCCTTGTGGTTGGGGCGGCGAAGGTCCGTCGCACCGGATGCTCTAACAAAGGATGTGTCATGGGCTCAACGGTTTCCTGGTAACCCATTGAGGCTGTTTAATCTTCGGTCTGCAAGAAAAATAGAGTTCATTATGCAAAACAGGCGCTTTGAAGCAAGTTCGAAGGAATAATGAAGCCATCTGACAATGAAATCTAGCATGGAGAATAGTGCGCAGCAACGTCCAGTTGGGCTAATGTCTCCCGAACTCGAGTGCGACGAGCTTTGGAAAACCTTACCAACCAACCATGACGAATAACTACGATTCCGAGAGTAGCCGACATTCTGCAGATGGCAAGCCAATGGGGCCGCCCAAGAGAGGAGATGAAGCAAAACGAAGGTCACGGGGTGCGCTATCGCCCGTCGATGAATATACACAATTTGCTTCGTATGAAATGCCGCATAGAGAAGGGCCTCTACTAGACGACGAACAAGAGTACGATGCATCGACAGGCGGATACCCAAATATCGTTGTTGAAGAACTCTTACACGACCAGGACCATGACTTTCCGATACCTCGAGCAAGGGAGAGTATGTCTAGTTATGCTGCACCTACCAGGGCCTTGAAAGCGAAGAAGAATGAAAAGGTAGATGTTCTGCCCTCGATGAAGAGGATTCACGACCTTAGGGAGCATCCAAGCCGTTCACCCAGTGCTATGCAACGACCCTCTTCAGTAACTAGCAATTTTAGGGTCAATCCCCTGCGTCGTAACCTCACTGGCCTTGGACCCAAGGATGAGAAGCTTGCGAAGGTCAACTTATCACGCTCGATGTCAGAGCATGTGCAGGGGCACGGCCGAACACGTAGTTGCAGTGCCGATTCTTCAGATGATGATCAAGCAAGTCGCGATGTGAGGGCTATGCTTCGTCATTGGAGACAAAATGGAGAGGATGTGAATGAAATACCAGCAAAGTCACCAAGTATAGGTGAGAATGAGTGCCTGGCGAAAGATGATGAATTTATGGATACGGTTGAAGAGCTGAGGATGGCGCTTATGGATGCCCAGAAGCGGAATACCGAGCTGGAAAAAGCGTCAGAATTGCAGAGAGAGCATACCAAAGAGCTAGAGGAACGCAATGCAGCTTTGGAAAATCAGCTCGAAAGCACATCTCATCGTTTAACCGATGAATCCGCCGGCCAAGATATCCAGGAACTAACTGAGGCCCTAGATGTCGTGCTCGCTAAAGTCCTCGCAGAAAAGGATGAACTTGCAGTCAAGCTTAAGGCAACGAGCAGCGAGCGCGACAAGGCTGCCGAACGCACAGACTCAGCTCAGCAAGAACTGCAAACCACCAAGGGTGAAGTGAAAAGTCTAGGAAAAGATAACGAGAAGCTTTTGACGAGAATTCAAGAACTTGAGACTGAAAAGAAGGAGCATGGTGAGGCAGTGAAGGATGAAATGCAATCCAGTAAGGGCGATGTCGAAGAATGGCAGCGGAAGTACAATGCACTGTCTATTAAAGCACGAAGGTTCGAAAAGCAGATTAAGGCACGAAATCATATCGAGCCCGGACTACCTCTTAACAAAGCGATTGAAGCAGAGAACAAGAGGCTCCAATCAGAGATCAACGGCATGAGAAGTAGGATTTGTGAGATGCAGAAAGAGCTGGAAGCGAAACAAAAAGAGTTGAATGACATGACTGAATCTGCCCGACAGGTCGACTACGAGGCCACTGAGAGCAATGACATATTGGACAAGCTGCGAGACTCTATGAGCAAGTTGAGCGGCATCTTGGAAAACATGTCCCAAGCCAATGCTGATGAGAAGATTATCAGCCTCAGTCACATCGACATTCTGATGCAGGGCTTTGGAGATGATTCTGCGCTCAACCCTCTATACTCGAGCATCAAGAAACTCATTTTTAGCTATGCAGACGATAGGAAGTCTTGGCGGGAAATAGATGAATGGCGACAGCGTCAGTTGAAGGACAGAGAACACGAAATCGCAATGGCTGGAAAAGCATTCGCAGTGCAGTCGCAAGACATTAGGATGCTGAGCCCGGGTTTAGCGAGCCCACTGAGCCCGAGACAGATGGATAGGGAAGGCTTTGAGGAGCTTTTCAAGGAAGAGAAGAAGAAACGTAAGTTGGCGGAGGAGAAGCTCCGGTTCATAGAGAGCCATGATCAACAGGACGATCTTGAAGAAGAGAACGAGGAGCTTCGTTCTAGTCTTGACGAAGCACAAGCCGAGATTACCAGTCTGATTAAAAAAACCGAGGACCTCACACTACACGCCAACATTTGGAAAAGTGAGACGGAACAAAAGAGCTCAGAGCTAGAGAAGCGCAGTCAAGCCTTCGACGCATCCATGGACCAGCAACAAAAAGAAACACGCCAGTACATCAAAGAATACCGCGACAAAGCCCGCGAAGAAGCGAACTGGGAAGTCGCGAGCCTACAAGCCAAACTCGAAGCCAAAGACCGCGACTACCTAACCTTAAATCAGATGTTCAACAAGCACAAGAAAAGCGACGCGCGCAGAGAAGACCAAATAACAAAACTAGCCTTCAGCAACAAACTCCGCGGCGCACACATAGTAAACATGGAACAAGCGTACGTCCGCGGCGACCGCATGCCCATCCTCGAACCCATCCCCGAAGAAGGCCACGATACTGCCTCGGAAACAAGCAGTCTCTTCCCCCCCTCATCCTCCCCCTCCATCTCCGATTTCGCCCTGCACGACAAACCCGCCAAGTCGTCCAAACGCATCCCCGGCTGCAAACTCCCCGCCGCAGTCGAACTCCGTGATAGGGAAATGGCGGCGTACCGCGCAGAACTCAGGAATAAGAGGGAAGAAGAGTTGATGGAGCTTGATGTTGCAGCGCCGGTTTATTGGTCGAAGAAGGAGATGGATGTTGCGGCTGATGATATCATGGAGAAGGTGCGCAGGTGGAAAATGGGTGAGTTGTATCCGCCGGCTAGGACGGGCTGGGAGGTGATGCGCAAGAGGAGTGTGTGGGAGATGTGGGATGGGGCGAAGTGGGCGGAGGAGTGTGCGAGGGGGAGGGAGATTGATGTTTTGAGGAAGAGGGGGCTCTGGGTTGGTTGAGTTGGGTTAGGCTAGGTTTACTGCTGAGGAGATGCGTGTGCATGTCGAATGATGGGTTTTCTACTATTATGGGTGGCGAGAGTTGTCTGTTTGCTTTGAGTGGGGGGTTTTGCTGCTGTTGTTAAGAGTAGAAACGACGGTATCATCGTCGCGTGCTTTTACGAGGGTTTCTTCTTCCTCTGCTCTGCATGTGGTGCACACATCGTTGTCTTCAACGACTTTCTCAACGTCGCTTGGGCTTACATCAGGGCACTCAAACGTTAGTCCCAAAGGCCCCAGTATCGCGAGACCTCTACCACTGTTGATCGGATTACGTCGGAGAGTCGCATGGCAGTTGTTGCATGTTCTGCTGGGTCGTTTCGGATATTTAGAAATGCGCGTTTGTTTAGTTTAATACGTTTCACACAGAAGTGAGACATTGTGTCTGAGGTGTGTTGGCCCTGATGGGTGAATGGTATGCAAACACTTGGTACCCGTGACTGCATGTGAATGACGATGAAATTTGTCACTGAAAAATCACGTTGCGAATGCCACATAAGGTTCCAGTTTTTCTGCTGGGACCATCACTCCACGCAGAACCAAAGGCCGCACGTTCGGGAAGCAGATTGTGATCTAGCTATTCTCTATGTCACCCAATGAAATAGAACCCGATGTATCTGTCTTAGTGGCTGAACAATTTTATGTCTAAGCACGTTGCGTGCATTACTGAAACAACTACTTAGTATTGCAGCCCTGGAGCTAGTATAGTTAGTATGCGCCTCGTGATTAAAAGCCTGATAATTACTAGAGGATAAAAATCCTAACCTTAGTATTAAGGCGAAATATTGAAACTATTCCCATATGTGAGTCCAAAAACTTGGTTCAGATCATTCGTGTCCGTCACGTGCTCTATTCCATCCGCCACCATCATCGTCACCACCGTGAGTCTAGTAGGACTCCAGACCACCCACCACGCACACGCTCGCCATGACTCGCTTTACCACCCAATTCCACCGCCCTCTGTATCAACATCAAACCACACCACATCGCGATTCTTACACCCCACCCTCATAAAAGCCCACCCGCGCTCCCGCCGCTCGCTCTCCAACTTTGCATTCAACTCCAAAGCACGCCTATACGCCGCCGTCTGACCCTCCGCATCAAGTGGGCAAACATACTCAGGTAAGTTATCAAAATCTTTCTTCTGATACCGCTGCTGCCAGATGACGCTCACGGACAAGTTGTCAGGCGTGCAGGCAAACGGCTTCCCATCTGCAAACCGTACGGCAATACCGATGCCGTAAAGGACGGTTTGTAACCATTTGAGGCGGTCGCAGGCGGCGAAGTTCTGGGCGTTGGGGACTGGGAGGATGATTTCAAGGGTTGGTCGGGGGATGGATGAGCCAGATGCGACATGTGCTGCTGCTGCTGCTGTAGAAGCGGCTATGGGGGAAGACAACTTCTTGAGTACGGTGAGTAGATTGATTTCTAAGAGACCGCCCTGCTTGTACTGCGGATGCTGTTTCAGCGACTCGACTGTCTGGTTCTCCTGAGACACTTTTTCGTATTCGTCGACTTCTTTGATGAATTGGCTCATGCGCCGGAGGATGCTGGGTGCGCTACTCTCGCGGTACATCGGGATATCGAACCACACGCGCCGGATCATGTGGAAGCGGTCGAGGTGCTTGAGATGGTCCAGGTATGTCGTGGTGTCGCATCCGACGAAGAACGTGTTTGTAGAGTAGAAGATGGGAAGGGCCTCGGCGCGTACCTTCTTGCTAACCCGGAGGAGGCCCATGAAGGCGTTCATGCCGTTGTGCTCGGACTGGTTGTCGTCGTGAAACTTGATGTCCGTGCGTTGGGAGGAGTCGCACATGTACGGTTTGATGGGACGGCCAATGTCAAGGGCGTAGCTGTAGATGCGCTCTCTTATTTCAGAAGCGAGGTCCATGAATCTGGAGAACTCGGGAACGCTGCCCATGCACTCGGCGGTGGTGTGGCCTGCGATGTGGCATTTGACACAGAGTGAACATTCCCTCTCAAAGCGACCCTCTACCAAACAGGCAGCGCACAAGGGGGGCTGGGCATTGCGCACAACTTGTTCGGTATCGTTCAGAACCATTCCATGGTCACTAGAAATCTGGTAATTCTGATGGCGACTTGCGCTCATATTTACAGCTGAGTTTATACTACATTCAATGGCGGAAAGGTGACCCTCGGTCGATTGAACAGAGTTTAGCTGAGAAAGTGATTCGGAGTAGCCGAAGTTCAAAAAACGAAGGGGAGCAATATCAATATCTGAATTTGTTAGAAAAGCGTCAAATACCAGACTTGACCCACAGTTGGCATGTAGACGTACCTTGGTTTGACGGATTAGTAGAACCTGTACCATGGATATCCATAAAGGCTGAGCCCATAAGCACTGAGGGTACCCCCTCGAAGTCAACATCGTCTCCATCATTGTTGGAATTTCCACGACCTCTGGAGAGACTGAAAAAGGTGGTAGTTGTCGAGGGGGTGTAAGACAGATATTCCGTAGCGAAACTCTGATCCGTCTCTGCCTCTCCAAGCGCGTCCGTGAAGACCTCAGCGTCATGCTGGCCGCTATCAAAAAGTCGTTGTATATGGTCCCGGGGCATTTGCTCGTTGCTGTCGCTTTCTAATGAATTGGGCATATCGCGTTCCTTGGCCGAAACGTTCTCATTCATGAGTACCTAAAAATAGTCCAGAAAACAGGTTAGTATGAATTCAATGTGCCGAACAGCAGTCTCCAAAAAGCAAGATTTGGAAGCGGTTGTCGTAGAGGTCGAAACTATAGGTGCTGAAAAGGTGGTTAAGAGTTGAGGTAAGTGAGAGGCGTTTTTGAGTTATTTGCGCACGTTCGTCGCTGCCACTTTCACCCTGGTAATCTCACCTTCCACAACCGCAAGATTATGCGGCCCGTCAACTGCAGCTTGGAACGTGAACAGGAGTTTGGCAATCAACCACTCACTGTGAGCATAATAAGACACAATGTGATTGAATATGCTGTGAGTTATCCTCAAGAAGGGCATGCAATTCCACTGCTTTCGAGGCAATGATCTGTCTCTACCACCTCTTTCCATCATCACTATCAAAATCGCGCCCTTGCCTCTCCCTCTCTAACCTAGCATCAAACTCTTGCTGTGCACGATCGCGCTCCCCACTCCTTTCCTCGTCGCCCTCTACAAAGGTATATGAGTCACCCAATGTAGATCCCTCTTTCTGCTCTCTGCGCTCCGGTTCTGCTCTCCGTGATTGCTGTGGTTGTGGCCTCTGCAGTGGCACTGGCGGACCACCGCGCCTGAGCCGATCCCATGACGACTCACCTGGTCGACCCTGGGCTTGAGATTGCGTCTGCGATTGTGATTGGGGGTTGTTTACTTCGTCCTGGAAAAGTCCACCTGTAGGAGACGCATCGTCATCATCAAATTGAGAGGATGATTGCTGAGGTTGACGTTTGGAAGGTGGCTGCCGATTCCAAGCTCCCGTAGATGGCGGAGCTTGGCGTCTTTGCGAAGGTGCTTGTGTAGACTCGTTTGAATATGTTTCCCATGATTCCGCGGGAGGTGACGCAGAGCCCCAGGCTTCGTTACCGGCAGTTGGGCTCATGTCGTCGGCGGCATCGTCATTTTGTACTTGAAGCTGTTTACCCCATCTGGCCTGTGGTGAGGGACCACCGCCTGAACGATTTCTCACCTGCTCCTGGAACTCTCTTCGCCTATCCTCGATCTCGCGCCCCTGTTGTGTGTTTCTCTGTCCATCAGCATGCGAAGAAGCCTTCAACTCGACACCAAATTGCTCCAACTTGGGGTCGTTGGATGTATTGACCGCGGCAAGGGGCTGCGCGATAAGCTGACCGATTATGCTGCCCATTTGCCCCGCCACAACCACATACAAGGAGAACCGCCATGCATGTCGCGCAAACTGTGCCATGGGTCCACGGACCGGCCCGAATTTGTTCCTATCGATATCCTCCACCTTTGGCTGATAAAATGGATACTTCATCTTGTCCCATGTGCGATACCATTGGTATGTTCCAGCCGCCGCACCGGTGGCGGCGAAATAGCTTTTGGTCTGTTCGAGCTTGTAGATGTGGAACGCTAGGGCTTGCGCTTCTTCCACATTTAATTGGCGACCGACTTTGCGCTCGGCAAACTTGAGGGTTGTTTCTGTTTTGAAGCGGACGGCGCGTTCGGAAAAGCCCATGAAAGTGCCTATAATGGGCAATGGGTGTGGAAGGTTGCTCGCGTCGAAGCGAGTGCCGCTGGCCGAGGGAGCTGGCCGAGATGCGTAGGGATCATTGGAGGATGGATAGGGATTATCTGTAAAGCCTTCTGAGGCGGTGTTATCAACGTCTTCAAGTACCATCTTGGGTTACATGCAGTCGAGTCGTGGTGTTGGTGGGCTGCGAAGAAAGATGAGTGGTATGACCGAGAGATCGGAGCTCGAGGTAAGCTTAACCGATGACGGCATTGAACGCTACTTTGGGATCACCAGGGTCCAGTTCCACAACCCCCGACAACATGATGCAATCTATTACAACAAGCGCAAGTCAGATGGTGAAGCGATCAGACAACGAGGCGGATAATGGAAATGTTCAAATATGGTCTATCCCTATGATCTTCACGACCCGATAATAATGCTCCCTGCGAAAAACTTGCGTACTTATACAATGGGCAATGAAACGAACCAGCTGCAGGACCCGCCGGATTACTACGCAATCTCCATATGCACAAAGGGATGAAAAGAATGCGTTGAGTGAAGAAAATACCCAACTTCGCTCCTGGAAACGCCGCGATTCAGACCGTTCGCATCGGCCAATTATGACAACCAGAAAAGAAAGCCCAAGGTAAGTAGCGCAAAAGACGGATTCCAGTGTTCAGGCAGAATGTTCTCAGCCGCTTCTGTTGCTTCCCGTATTTACTTTTGACGGTCGTCCGGAAGATGAGTGCGATCAGGGTGTTCTTATAAGATAATGCAACGGCAACCAGCTGTAGGCTCATCGTCGTTGTCTCTCCGGCTTCCAGACTTTCCAGTCTTGGCATTTTCCTCATCATCAACTACCTCCTGAGGCTTGACAGTCATGTGAACGACGTTGGGGCTATCTGTTTGGAATCGACAATCTGTTACCTGTCAATAAATGCACAATGGGGTCTTGTGAAGTCGTCCATGCAGGCTGCGCGTCGTAGCCGATCCCACCAATGGGCAAGGAGGCCGAGCGAATACACAAGCCGTGCCAAGAACTTCGACACAATCGAGACGTGAGGCACTTACCCTTGAGTGGCGATTTGTCGTCGAGCATGCGGCCGAAATGAATGAGCCTTATCGAGCCCGGCGAAGTAGGTCGGGCCTCCCATTCTGTGCAATCGAGTTAGCTTTCTGGCAGAGACGCCAAATAACGTGATGTTTCTTTTTCCAACGACCACAAATGTTGTACTGTGGTAGGAAAACTCGGTGGGAATAAAGTGCGTACCTTCCCGCCAGTCTCGCCATATCAGCTCCTTGAGCGTGTAGACACTGATGTTATAGGGGTCCATGTTCTCCACCTTGACATTGCGCTTCTTCAGGTACTTCTCCTCGATCTTGTACGGGTGCCTCGAGCCGCTGGTGAGAAGCAGCATTATCACCAGCACAGGCCCGTTGGTGTTGTCAGGGTTCGCGGCAGGTGTATCTGTCGACGGCCCAATGGCCTCGGTCTCTGCGCGATTTAAGGCAGAAGGGGGCGCGGGCTTCGCAGACGGTGAGGCAGCGGCGGGCGCATCTTCTGAGGTACTGGGCTCGACCGTCTGCGGTGTGGAAGTGGCTATCGGAGCTGTAGCAGGTGCTGCTTCGGTGGCCTGCGTCGTCGTGTCTACGGGGGCTGGGCCAGCGCCCGATGCCTCGAGGGTCCTCATTTCTACTGCGCTCGTCGACAGAGGCTCGCTGCTGTTCTGTGGTCGCGACCCCGAGCCCGCTTGTTGTGGAGTACTTTGTGGTGCCGTGGGGGCTTGGTCGGCTGGAGAGGCCATGGTTGGTTGGTTGCTTGGCCGACTTCACTCGCGATGTAAAGCGGCGACGGGTGCGATTGCGAGCGACTTAGCGAATGGCAGACGAGGGTGCAAGCTGGGGAGATCCGCAGACCAGCGTCGACGTCGCAGAGAGGGAGAGAGACAGCAAAGGCGAAAAATAGTTTGGAGTTTAGATGTCTCGGCCTCTCATGCGCGGGTGATGGAAGGTTGGCCGACCGTGCGCGATTGGGAAGTCGCCGTCGCCGCCTTGCTCTCCTTCTCCGCAATCCGCAAACGCGGCAAGAGCGACCCGCTGTCTCCACCAACAGCCCACTACTGAGCCGAGAACGCCGCCTCAAAGAGTTGCTGAATACTGGCTGCTGGACTGGTGCGCGTCTATTGCATCATATCACACTATACGGCGAGGTGGGACCTGACCGAACACTGGTTCTCCTGTCAGTGACATTCTCCCAGGTCCTAGGCCCGCAACGTGCCATGTTTTAGACCCCCCCCCCCCCCTCAAGCGTGTGCCCCTGCATTACTGGCCTCGCCACGATAATTGGTGGACTGCATTCAGCATCTATCGCATTCACTTTGCGCCACATCTATACAAGCGTGAGTGGGACCGGAGTTCATGCCGAGGCTAATCGGGTGGTTGGATAGTCGGGTGCTGTTCTTGGCATTCTTCCAAGCGTAGAGGGGCATTCGCAAGCTCGACGGGAGATGATCATTTCCAGGCACATGGGCACCGCACTTCGGGGCCGGCCAGTGGCTGATGTGCACGTGTACCGAGCCACCGCTCCGACATCAGGTGTTCACATGCCGTATCCAAATCTTATACGCAACTCGGGCAAGATCTTCAAGCATATCTCTGCCATGTCAAACTTAACGCTTCATCAGTTCATTCATTGACTTTGACCCTAGCTGGCGCCCCATGTCGATATGATCTTCCGATCCTATTCGCATAGAATGTCCAGTACAGGCAACTATCACCGTATGCCATCGCAGCCGGCTGGTAACCCTGCTCACTAGCCAAAGGGCAAGCCTCTACCAGTTCATCTTCATCTTGCTCTCAATCTCCGTGTGGAAGTCTGGCACCTGGCGCAGCTCGTTGCCAGTGAACACGTCCTCCCAGCCAATCTCACAATCCCGTCCCTGCAAGATATCCTTGTGAACACCACTGCTTCCACCGAGTGCTACCGGCCTCCACTCGCCTGCTTCGGCGATCTTGAGCTCCATACCCCTACGCACCGGCTCGGCGATGCCAAACTGTCGCCTCAGCATCTCCATCTTCAGACGGTCCTGAGTATCGCGCCATTGAACAAGGCGGGCCTCGAGTGGGTGGGCAGACTGAAGAGGAACTGGGGCGGTCGATGATGACACGGCGGTGGGCGCTGTGGAGGTTTGGGCGAGGCGAGATCGCAGGGTATCGTGAACACCAGGAGCTGAAGGTGCAGAAGTCTCGAGGGCGGTCTGCGTAGGGTGCGCCTTGTTGGGGACAAAGCGGAGAGACTAAACCATGCGTGAGTACTAATCCGGGTACATGTTGAATGTCATCTTGGGAAGGCCTACCATTTTGAATTAAGTGGCGCTTGGGGTCGTTGAAATTGTACTGAGCCGACCGGTATAGCGGACGTGTGTCTTTGCTCAATCGGATAAACGGGCCTGTGGGAAGTGCTGAGGTAGTGTTCGGAGGCGGGATGTCGAGCAGTTGCTATCGATGGAGCTCCAGGCTACCTGAAGTGACGCGCCCCACTAGCGCCTTGGCATTTTATCCGGATGCTCCAAAGCTTCATCTATTCCGCATTCCGGTACCAAGTCACCGTATATGCCGTATTTACTTTGTCGTCGCTCATAAAATCTTATGCCAATATCCATACATGTGTACCAAGCTAATACTTTAAATAACACTAGCAACCAACATAGCTCCAAGGCTTACCAAACCCGCCATGAGTATGTTGACCGCATTGTTGTCGAGCAGATCACTGCCAACCTCAATCTTCCTACTCTCATGATGCTCATCTGCAACAGCATTTCCGCTTGCTCCGGCCTTCAGCATCGTCTCCGAGGCCTTGATTGATGCTGCGGTATCCGCACCGCTTGTCCTTGCAATTCCGTTTTCACCCTCAGCGCGGCTACTGACCTTACTACGCATTTGGCCTGTCTTGGAAAGGTGAAGCGGATGACTGCTGCGTACAAGGACCTTCCTGCCCCCCTCGCCCTCAACGACCTTGCCCGAATGGACATCGATTACGCTAGCCTGGAAGAGGGCCCCAAGCAGGGAGTCGAGTAGCGTTCCGCTGAAGCCCGCCACTGCCATTGCAAGTGTATAGATTGTCTTTTCACTTAAACTCCAGTCTTTACAGAACGGTAAGAATATCGTGGAGGTCACTGAGAGTAGGAACGCGCCGAGTAAACCCGCACCAAGCCCTGCAGCTGTTACCCCTCCATTTGTACCAGGCGGGACGATCCGCCAGGGAGCCGTTATGAGTCGTGGCCTGGACTTCGAAAGGATACCGAGTTCGGAAGAGAAGGTATCTGCAGCGACTGCGGCATAATTCCTGGAAGTGTCAGTGCCATACTGGCGGGAGAAACGCGGGTAGCATACGCCACAATGCCAATCGCCAACACATCGCTGCTTCCATTCCAACACAGATCCTTGTCCTCATATCTTCCGTCCGTTTTGAGTGCCCAGAGATGTAGCAATATTAGTACCGAAGCTACGCCGGAATTTGCGATCACTTGGACATGGTTGCGCGAGCCTTCCCCTCCAGTTGCGCCTGTCGCAGACTGGGTAAGCTTTTCTTTGATGTCATGTTTGACCTGCGGTGTTTTAGCCACTGTTAAACTCTCCTAGGTATACACGATGTACCTTGGTCACAACATTTCCAGCCAGGAAGAAGACAGCAAGTAGCGTTAGGAACACGCTCCAAGGATGCACAGCATGGACGACTGCTGTGACCAACGCTGTGATGATTCCAACCGGAGTCAATGACTTGCGCGAGTAGGCTCGGTATACTAGCGCAGCAATCGCAGGAACGGCTATTATGGGTTTCATGGTTGGTGTCTCGAATGTCCTGTAGAACGGCACGGCTGTGTGGCTCAAAGAGTGAGCTTCCGGAGTCGCGTCGCGGGGTTGCGTCATGGCCCGACCAAATCTCGAGCTTGGCACTACTGAAAGCACCACAACTAAACTTCACAACACCCTTACTCTGGTCTCTGGTAAAGACCCATACTATTCCGGTCTCAAAAATCGCACTTGAAAAATGCTCTTGATATCGGAGGCTTTCGACTATATCTCCATTACCTTCTCCATATTAACTTTTACCGTTGTCGTCGTGTAGATTCTGCAAGATTTTTCTGGATTTCATCAGAAAGCACATGCATACATGTACAGCCTTTACACTCTACACTTTTCCTGCAGACGCACGTCCGAACCCACTTGGCCTCCGTAGCTGGCATACTTAAGTGTGCACACTCGAGTCACCACCATATTCCCAGCTAGATCATCGAACAGTCGAAAGAACTGATCCCTTATCTCGATATTATAAACAGCCTCTATCATTCTGCAAAAGTAGTTAGGTGCGTCTGACACGCGGTTCAATACCTCAAGTCTAACTTGGTAGGCTTTTGGAGACAGGCAGTGCGGGACCACCAAACGGCCTGCAAGTACAACTCGTTACTATTATCCAGACTATGCTCAAATTGAAAGTGCAGGATCCCCAACAATGAGACGCCGTAAGCCACGCGGCGCCGGTAAAAGCTTGGTGCTGCTTGACATTGCTTCGACATGCTTCAGGCCCTCTGCAAGCTACGCCAAATCTCAAGAATGGCCCAGGGATGCCATGCAAATCGTCTTACATGCTTGAGTAAGGCTTTGTTGTACGCCAATCGCAACGCAGCAACTCTTTACCGGTGATAAGACCAGTGCGAATACCGTGATGCGATTGGTCCGCTGAGCTCCCCCAGTTAGGAATAGTCACGATGCTTCGCTAAACGCTCTTAACACCGTTCAAAGCGTAAGGCAACCATCTTCAGCCCCCGCCGTGGTCCAAATCTTGCAGTACATACTGACTGCTGTGGCTTTCTGACCTTGACGTCGCTGATCAAAGCCACAATGGCCCACTTCCAGCAGGGAATCCTATTTGGGCGAGCAGTCCGCAACCGCAAGCACAGCATACGATATAAAGCGTCGAGATACCCGAAGATGCATAAACATATCAGACCAATTCTACATACCTTCTATCCAGTCTTTCTTTCTCCCATATCCATAATCCACTATGGCCATATACCTCTTCAAACTCATCCGTAGAAAACTCAGGGAGCGCGAAGCACAAAAGGCCATTCCCACAACAGATGACTCCCATCTAGTACCCGAACAAATACGAGGCCATGAGCTCCAAGACGCCCGAAACAAGCACAACTACGGTCGTTCCGAAGATTCAACAGGAAGTCACATTAACTTCCTCACTGCAGAAGAAGCAGCACAACCAAAAGCCGAGACCCGCCAAAGGCACATACGACAATGGAAGTTGATGTTAGGACTCGTACTGCCCAACTTCCTAGCTGCAATGGACGTCACAATCGTCGCTCCAGCCATCCCTCTCATCTCATCACATTTCGGTACGTCAACCTCTCCACACGCCTCATAGACATACACAATACTAACAAACACTTCAAGACCGTCTATCCGGAAGTTTCAACTGGATCGTAGCCGCCTACACGCTAACATTCACAACCTTTGTCCCGGCCTCCGGCCAACTAGCCGACATCTACGGGCGGCACTTTGCCCTGCAATTCGAAATGTTTTGGATCATGCTCGGAAGCGTTCTCTGTGCCTCAGCTCAGTCCTGGAGCATGTTGCTTGCAGGGCGAGCGCTGCAAGGGCTAGGTGCTGCCGGCATCATGAGTCTGAGTCGCATTATCCTATCTGATGGAGCGACGCTGGCGGAGAACTCGAGCAGTAATTCGATTTTGTCGTTGATTTCTGGATGCAGGTGCGATACGAACCCACCCTCAGTCGTAATGATATATGCTAACACAGCTGCAACAGCTATGCCGTGGGTCCAGTAATCGGCGGCTACCTCTCCACCGCAAGCTGGCGCTACATCTTCGTGCTCCCCATCGGCGTCGCCGTACTCGCCATGCTCCTCATCGCCCTCCTAATGCGCAAAGAACTTGTGCAAGGCCGCGCTTCCACAAAAGCCCACACCTCACGCTGTCTCGGTTACATCTCCGGCCTCGCCATCATAGACTGGCCGGGTCTAGTCCTCTTCATCCTAGGCGTAGGCTGCATCATCCTCGCCATGCAATGGGGCGGAACGCAATACCCCTGGGCGTCTGCAGCGGTCATCGCACCCTTCGTTGTCGGCGGCATCCTCTGCGTCCTCTTCTTCACATACGAGTACCTCCTTGGACCCAACCGCCTGATATCTAACTTCTTCCCCCGCCAAATCCCTATGATCCCTTCTACCTTGTTCCGCAAGAAAGACACCAGTCTGCTCATGATTATCAACTTCTCCGCTGGCATTAGCATGGTCTCGGCTTTTTACTTCATCTCTTACTACTGGCAGCTCGCTGAGGGCTACTCTTCCAGCCAAGCTGGTGTCCAGCTCTTGTACTACACACCCGGTCTGGGCGTGGGAGTTTACTCCGCTGCCGTCCTGTGCAATCGCTGGCCGCGCCAGACTTTTACGCCACTGCTTGTTGGCTCCGTGGTCGAAGGCGTTGGGCTTGCGCTGCTGACTTACTCGGTTTCCATTCGCCATACGACGATGGTGAAGGTTTTCCTCGCCGTAGCTGGCGCGGGCACGGGGCTACGCTTTATGCCTGTTGTTCTGCATGCATCAGGGACCTGGGCGACGAGAATACCTAGTATGCAGTCGTTGCTTTCGTTCATGCTGCCGCTAGGGGAGACGGTGGGGATCTCGATGATGGGATCCGTATTCTCTAACAAACTTGGTACTTTTCTGCAGCAGATCAATCGCGGGGGCGGGAGTGCAGGTGTTGTACTGCCGGTCTCCGGGATACCGAGTTTGGCGCTTTTGAATAGTCTGTCACCTAATGTCAAAGAAAAGGTTCAGGATGCGGCGGCCAAGGCAGTCATGTGGGCGCTGGTTTCTGTGCTGCCGTTTGTGGGGCTGGCCATTGTTGCGGCGGCTTTTATGGGGAATGTTTGGATTGGGAGGGCTGCGGGAGAAGCCAGCGGAGATAAAAGGGCGGTAGAAGCGGAGAAAGGAAAGGTTTTGTATGGGATTTATTTGCTGGAGTTGTTTATCGGAAGGGTCGAGGAGTGTATGATGGACTTGGATGTTAACATGGGGCATGAGGGGATAGACAGGTCAGAGCCTGAGATGAGGGTTTAAAAAGGGCGAGTTTAAACTGCCGAATTGATTATCTGGTTCTCTTGATATAGAACGAAATTCTCTCACTTACTTGCCTTGCCGGCTCCAAAGATGTCACGCTTTCGCAAGTTTCAAGGGACCACGCCGTGGACAGCTTCTATTCAAAGGAGTCTTTCCTGGATATTGGTCACATCAAGCACCAGACGAGGCAGCTCTACTTCTTATCCCACCCCATCAATCCTGATCACTTCAAATACCCCGCTTCGCCCTATCAACTTCTGCCGTCCATCATTTCTTGATCCCCCCATATCTAGCAGACACGCTCATTCGGCTCCCTCCACGGGACGCCCAAAACCTCAAAAATCCGCTTCTCGCCCCTCCCTTCCACCAACACCCCATCATTCAATCTCTCACCCCTCCTTCCCCTCTGCACATCCTTGTACAACCCCCTCTGGTTCAATCGCATGCCCTTCTTCCGCGCCAATAACCTCATGCTCCTGTTGAAAATATCATTGCCTGTAAAGCATAGCAGCGCAGCACCCATTTCATCTTCTGGGACAAGTAAAAAGTCGATTCTACGCCACACGGTTGAGCCAGGGAGACATGAGGCGCCGTGCCATTTTGAACCGCTTGGGTCGTTGGAACGCGATGTGGCTAAGGAGGCTTTGAGAAAGGAGGTGCTGTAGAGGTGTGGGAAAAGAACATCGAAGATAGTGGTACGCATTGCGGCGAGGGAGGTGTCGGGGCGGGTGAGTATCATATCGATGTCACCTGAATCTTTCGCTCCGCGGCGGTAACTGCCCATTATTGTGGCGCTGAACTTTGGATCGATCTTTTTGAGTGCCGCGATGACGATGGCGCCGTGTGCTTCCACTTCCCCGCGTGGAATACGAGAGTTGAAGTCGTCGTAGTGTTCTATCCCGACTTGTTGGCTCTCGGTAAGTTTGGCTTTGGTTTTGAGATCTTCGAGGGTACGGTGGCCTGCTTGGATCCATTTGTTTGCTTGCACAAGACCTGCGCCGTAGACGCCGAGAAAAAGACGGAGGACCATATCGAGAGGATCGTTGCGTGTGCTGTCAAGCCGACGGAGATGGCCTGTAAGCACAATCTCCTCAATCTTAGCTGCAAGGCGTGAGCCGATGAACGGCAGTTTAGCGGCTTGCTTTGCGGTGGTGATCTTGACGGTTTGTTTCTTCAGCGTGGTGATGCACTTGCGGTAGTTTAGGGTTCGCCACTGGTCCTGCATTCGGTCATAATGCCTGCACATCTCGTCCAAAATCTCAATGGTTCGGGCGTTTGGATTTTGCGAAGTGTAGCCATTGCCACCTGGGTCCATACATTGGAACGTTGCCATGTTGAGAGCCTTCTTGTCGCGTAAAGCCGATGCCTTCGAGACGAAGTTGAGTCTCTTTGGTAACTTAGGGCTCGTCGATGGCTCTTCGTCGGTACCCGAGTCTTCCACGTCGTCTATACCACTTGCTGCCGGAGACTCTGCTTCTTCGTCCTCGTCGAGTGGTAGATGTGCAAGGGCCTTGGTCTCCTTGATCGCTTGAGAAAAAGCATCGCCAAATCGATCTACGACCTCTGGTTCCGATGCCTTGGCGGCTTCTGGGGAAGGCGCGATGAAACTATCTTCTACTGTTTCTCCAAAAGGGCTAGAAGGCGCCCCGTTTATTGTAGGATGGGTAGAAGGTACGTTTTCTTCCGTGGGGTGCGGACCAGTCTTCCCTGATTCCCGTACGGCTATCTGTCGCTTTGAAGCCTTGATCTTCATCGAACTCTGCGATGGGATTGGTGTATGAGAGAGATCGGGCGTCTCACTAGACGCGTTCTTTCCAAGGTTGGCACCTTTGACAACGAAGTATGGTTTGTTAGGATCCAAAAGCATTCCGCTCTCTATACATGCCGGCACATATGGTTGGTACTGGACCAGTACAACCCTCTACTCATTCGTCAGCTTATGAACTTGTGAAATGGATGTTTAACTTACTGGAGGTATGGGTTGGTTCAGGTGTCGCATCAATCGAGCATACGTGTATGTGTCATCGTCCAGTATAACATGCGTTACATTGTCGGCCCATCTGTTCACCCATGCAGCTCCGAGCTGTATGACCTTGTGTATGCGTTGTCGTCGCGCTGAAGAGATATCATCGTTTGGATAGAAGTAGACGATCTTTCCTTTGAGCAACTGCTTATGCTCAGGGAGTAATTTAATGTCGTTCGCAAGCTTTACATTTTTCCCACTCTTGAGCTCTCGAGGAACAACGCCCATTTGCTTGTAAAATGGTATAGGCTCCTTGTCCAGTGTCTTAGGAAGAGACGAGGTTCTCTTCAATTGACTCATTCCGCTATCTGAATTGGCTACGACATTCGTTCGTGACCTAGTGACTGGAAAGCTACTGGTCGGCTCTGATCCAGGCGCGGTAGACGACCGAGTCAACTTTTGACTTGTTTGTCGCTCCGAAGCGCGCTGCTTCTTCGTATGGGCCTCGAACTCTGCTTGTCTTTCCCTCGGCGTTAATCCAAGAAAACTACTTGCCTGCTTCGGTAGTGAAGGTGGTGGCATGGCTTTTGATTCTTCGAGCGCACGTTCGAGATTGTGTACACTTTCGTTAGGGGCTTCCTCTTCATCGTCTGCATAGTCCAAGATTGCTTGTTCCTGGAAGTAGGCTTCCTTGGCCAAGAGCTCAGGATCTGACATTGCAGGGCAAATATCTGCAAGCCAAAAATACAGTGGATGTAAAGTATGGTTGTTGATTCCAAGAATGGTAGAGGACCAAAGTTAGACTATACCAAGGGCGCGAAGTCCTATATCAGTCGTTGATGTGGCGCGGATGTAGGGTGATCAGTGCAGCGCGCTTTGAGCAGCGTGTATTGGATGACTTCATAGCTATGTTCACGACTGGAGACTGTTAGCCAAAGGGAGCGCTGGAAGGGCGGGTGTGAAAGGGTCGCGAAGCAACACCCAGGCAGCAGCGCGTGCAGGGTTGTCGACTGACGCGAAAGCACGTGGCACTTTATCCGCTTTCGCACTAGGTCCGAGCTGCCTTTCATCATTTCTCGAGTTGGGCGGGACATTGAACTACCCCACAGCCACAATGTTACAGCCACGGATAGCGACACCGCTGCGGCGCACAGTCCTCTATGGATCTTCGACATGTTTGAGATGTCAGACCCGCCTAGCAATTCCATCAATTGCCCGCCAATCGTTCGCTCGGACGTTCACATCAGCGCAAACTCTCCGCCGACCAGAAACAGAACCGAAGCCCATCGAGTCCATACCCACACCCGACCCCAAAGATGAAGACGTGTTCATACCTAAGCCCCTCGGTCGGCCCATTGGCTTCAAGTCGGCCCCGCAACCAGGCGAGAATGCCAGTATACCAAAGACCAAGAAAGACTACTCTGGCATGACAATGTCACAGCGAAACCTGGAGAAGCGCAAGGATCTGGTGGAAAAATGGGGCACAAACTATTTCCGCGACTTCAAAAACATTCGCAAGTACAGGTCAGGCAAGACGTTTATGGCCAATCCTAGAATCTTCAAAAAGGAGGCAGCACTATACTTTCCTAATTTCCACGGAGATACATTGGAGGGCAGGGGCAAAGACACAACCAATGTCTTAACTGGAAAGGTTAGCCTGGTGAACGTGTATAGTTCGCAGTGGGGACTCACTCAGGTGGAGACGTTCACTGGAAAGAAGACAAACGCTGCGCTGCACGACATGCTATCGAAACATCCAGAGGTGGTACAGATGGTAGATGTCAATATCGAGGAAAACAGCATGAAGGCATGGATTATTGCGCTTTTCCAGTGGCGGCTTAAGGCCTCAAAACCAAAAGAGGACTGGGGTAGGTACTTTGTCGTTAGGAAGGGCGTCAGTGAGAGGATACGGGAGACAATCGGTTTGTTAAATGGCAGGGTCGGATACGTCTATCTTGTGGATCAAGACTGCAAGATCCGATGGGCCGGCAGTGGAGACGCCGAAGGCACCGAGATGGAAGACATGAATAAAGGATTGGCTAAATTGATTGCCGAGGCGCAATAGCGCTTCAAATGAAAGAAGCATTGTAACATACTTATACATCATGACGGCCCAGTCGCCTTGTATGAAACAGACCCAAAGAAGGTCATGAGGATATCCCACCCGCTCAAACGCCGTACATGAAGACACCAAAACAGGGAATCATCACCTGAACCATAACAGCATCAAGAAACAAAAGGCGATAAAGCTTGCCAGTATGATTCCGTCTCTTCTCTTCTTGGACCCGATCCTTCCCATTAAACTGTTGATTCCTGGTACCTGACTTGCAGCACCCACTATCCTCCGGTTGATATTCGCAATTGTTTCCCTTTGCACAGAGAAGTTCTCTTGCACCGCGTACGCTTGGCTGAGGACGGAGTCGGCTACGTTGTGCGAGTTATCGATGCGACTGCGCTCGTCGAGCATGTAGTCGGCTTCGGCCTGATTGGCCGAGCGATAGGCGTCGATGTCTGATCGTACGTTGGAGAGGAGATTGGCTCGGTTGCGGGCGTCGTTTAAGGAAGACTTTAGGCGCGCGAGTTCGCGACGGTGATCGGACAGCACTTCACGATGCCTGGCAAGATTGTTTTGCTTCACGGCGGAGGAGCCATGTGTCGATTCAGAGTCGAGCAGTCGTGATAGCTGACCAACGAGCCCATCTCGTTGCTCGAGGATTTCTTGTAGTCTAGTCTCCACCCGCAGTTCCTCCTCTGATGGTTTCGCGGGGATATTGGGTGTCGCGCCGAATTGTGAGTATGTATGGAACAACGTCTCTGTCTGCCATGCTTCATTAGCAGGGCACCGACGAAAGCCGACTAAGTCCGTCGCAGCAGTGGATGGAGCCTACTTGTTGTTCGAGAGTGCGCGCTTGTTGGCGTAGCTGCGCCCATCCTCCCCCGGTAGAAGACATTTCGAGTGATACGGTTTTCGTCCAAGTGAAGGCAGCAACAATGATTCTCCGACTTCTGGCAACATGAGCGTCGCACCTGCCCTGGCGCGGGCTACGCAATGCACGGCCAAGGCGCTAGTCTACATCGGTAACCGACCGGGAATAGTTTAGCGAGGAAACGGCCCCGGGGGCCGACACACGAATTTCGACCAACACCAAAAGTCTATCGCAGTTGACACGCGAGACCCATCCACATCACCCGGTCCTACTAACACACAGTCAAAATGGTAAGTGAATGGTTTCAATGTTTCGCTCGGAAATGGAATGCGATGCGCAGCGCTGGGACTGCCCGCAGTGTGGAGGGGTCGGGCAATGGCAACCTCTGCTGGTGGTGCTGCGCAGGAATCGTCATTTCAAGAAGCTGAAGAATACAAATGCTAACTGAGTTCTCATAGTCTACCCCCAAGGTCGTACGTAGACACCCGCTCGCGCAAACCACTCCGTCCGGAATCGTACTCACAACCGTTACAGAAGACCGCCCAGCTGTGGAACAAGTCCAAGGATGAGCTCGCGTCCCAGCTCACCGACCTCAAGTCGTACGTCGCCCACTACGCAACACTGGAAGCGGAACTGGCATGCTGACGGAAGTAAAGGGAGTTGATCCAGCTCAGGACCGCCAAGGTCACCGGAGGCTCCAACACCAAGCTCACCCGCATTCATGACGTCCGCAAGGGTATCGCCAAGGTCCTCACCGTCATCAACGCCAACCAGAGGGCTCAGCTCAGGCTTTTCTACAAGGGCAAGAAGTGCGTTCAGGCCAAAAAGTACCACACCAAGGCCTATAGCTAACATTGCTTAGGTACACTCCCCTCGACCTTCGCCCCAAGCAGACCCGCGCCATCCGCCGAAGACTCACCAAGCACGAGGCTTCGCTCGTCACCGAGAAGCAGAAGAAGAGGCAGACACACTTCCCCCAGCGAAAGTACGCCGTCAAGGCATAAGCGTGCTTTTGCGAAGGTGTTTCTCTTTTCTTCCTTTGTCTCATGAAGCATTGCATTGCCGGGGCTTTTCCAGCTAGCGACTCACCCGTGTACTCTTAGTACCATACTCCAAAGGGGCGAGGGCGGTGGTGTAGCAGATGGGAATGGACGGACATGGCGATCTTTAACGGAAATGGGTTGGCGTCCATGTCAAGATCTATGAATAAAAAGTTCAGACAAGCACGGGAATGATACCTCATGATTTGTGAAAGGAGTTTCGCTGTTCCCCGCCTCACAACAGATTGATGTCTGGAAGCTTCATTGCATGATCGTGATCAACCCTAACGGTTGCAGTTGCCTATTTGTTCAGTGCACGGGAAAAACATGGTCAAGAATCGACTAACGTTACTGGATTGCAAAACTTTTGCGCTAATACTAAACCATAGTCCTTACGCTTTGCTTCTTGTCTAACTCGAACATTAACCGTTTACGGTTCTAGTGTTCCTCTTGCCACTCTTTGTAAAGGTCCATATCTTCCTCTCTAACCCCCACCATCTCCTCCCTCACGCCGATCACCCCCACCTTCCCGATTGCCTCAGGGTCCTTGTACTGTGCCAAGGATGCTTTGAGGTCTTCAACAACCTCTTCCTTGTCTTCCACAAGCAGAACGATGGCATCAAATCCGCCAGCGCCCGGCACAACACCCCCAACAACACCATTGAGATTTGAGCAGTAATCGAGTAGACGAGTTTGCTGGGGTGGCTCAATCGGCACCCCAGACTTTTCGCTCATGGACCGAATCAAAGCGCGGTTCTGAGAGAGCATCTGGCGCAGGGTGTCGTATTTTGAAAAGCTTTCACTTTGGTCCTCTGTAGCCAGACGAGTAAGCTCAGCAGCCAAAGCTTCGTTGCCTGCTTGCAACTCTTTCCAGATACCGTCCGCCTCCTCTTGCTTCTCTGCTCTCCATGCGAGGACCTTCTTGACCATACCGGGCGTCTCGCTGCCGCAGTCGACATCACACATGACCAGACGAAGGCCCTTGGGCATCTTGATGGCCGCTTTCTTGATCTCGGTGTCCCATTCTGAGCCTTCGACGAGCGAGCGCAGTTTAGTTGCGAAACCAGGACTGCTGGGTAGCGGGAGATTGCTGAGTAGCGAGGGGGAGAAGCGCTTGTACAGACAAGATCCAAACACGGCACTCGCGATGTCGAAACCGGATCCAACCTTGCCTTGAGCGTGTGAATGGCTTGCCTGCGCGAGATTGTGCAGAATCATCTGACCCTTCTCAGTCCTGATGTCGAAAAGATCCCTGGGTAGGTAGAACTCTAGTACTGCCGCTGTGAAACTTGTTACTAGGGCTGCACTGCTGCCCAGCCCTGTCTTGTGCGCTTCTTTGAGGGTGACATTGAAGTCCTGGAAGCGCGAGACTTTGTGGGGTTCTGCGATTACATTTGCGCTGCGGGCAACGCCGGGGTTGGAGTAGTAGGCTTGGTCGGCTAGGATGCGGATGCTGGAGGGTTGGATGAGGGATTTTGGGAGGAGAGAGTGGATGTAGGTTAGAGAGTAGGTCAAAGCCGTTTCTATGAAGGGGTTGCGGGACTTGGCGATTGACTGTTCGTGACCGCTGGCAGGAGATGTTAGTGGATTGGTCTCTCAAATTGGATTAAAAAAAGTAAGGGTCGCAACGACCGAGGTTCAGGGCGTGAACATAGAAGCGAAAGCGAATGTGACGAATCTAAGCCTTGTGTAGGTTCGACGGGGTAGGAAGAGGTCGCAGTCATGTGACAGTGACGAGAAGACAACAACATGCCGAAAACTCGGGACTCAAGGAGTGACTCAGAGTAATGTGATTGAGGTGCGACAGCCTTATGCTACTGCAAGCATACCCTGAGGGTGTTCATCACCCCGTCCGATAGCTCTTGACCAAGTACATGATTGGGTCACTATAAGAAGTACATTACCCGATCGAGTAGAGATGTGAGATGAGGCTTAGGGACGGGATGTAGCACCAAAAGAAACAATAGCCAATGATGTAGACCGATGAGATTGAAGATATGAGTGATAGAACGAGCATGATGTACTTACACGCTCAGCTGCGTCACAGCGATGCCGCCATCCTCACCCTGAAGCCTGTAGCCATACTCCCAGATAGCCTCACGAAATTGGGGGCTTGTCACGAGAATCCCATTGATCGTCACACCGGACCGGGTCTTGATGGGCTCGACAACCGTGTGAATCCTTGCGTCTAGGCCGAATACCAGGCCTGTGTATTCCCGGTCAAGCACGAGGTAGCCACCCGCGACTAGTACTTTGGCCGGACAAGAAACGGCTGTCGGGCTCAACGGCGCGTCCGACGAAGACATGACAGAAAGTGGAGCAGCGCGTGTGATGTGAAGTAGCGGGAACTGGAACAGTCGGATTCGTAAGAAAGTCGGATTCCGGCAACGATATTCACGCAATGTTTGGAGGGTCTGAGGCTGACTGGCGAGCTTGCGGGGTGTGCAGGATGGACCTAAAGTGGACGCAGGCGCAGTGGGTCGCTCATGCCACGACCTCTTGCAGATGCGCGTCGTCCACACATGAATTTTGCAGATTCTACATGTGGCTAGTATCTGCGTAGTCGAAAATGTCACGATGATGATTAAAAAATCACGTGCATTCATGCGCATGGATGGCGACACGATTCGCCGCCCTTGGACACAGCCTCTGGGATCGGGGCTGCGGACTTAAGCCATCACCTGCAGGTCAAATCCTGCGGGGTGCAGCCGTGTTCTTCTCGTCGTTCTGCCTGACTCATCAGGGAAACCGTGGACGGCGGTGCCGGTATCTGGCCGGCACCGACATCTTGTACCAGTACGAGGGAGGCGAGTCGATCCCATTGGCACGGAAACATATTGCTCTCCCCGGAAGGACACGTCTTGAGTGAACGCTACACTAAACGCGGTTCAGCGCGACATGCGATAATTTTTCGGCAAATTTAGCGTCCATCGCATCGGTCCTAATCTTTTCATGACGACTACGAGCTGTGCGCTCGAAGCTTCCTTCTGACTCCCGCTAATCAAATTGCCTTCGTGGCTGATAATATCTCCCTCCAGGCCACAGTGCGCCGTAACTTTCACTACATCCTCTTCTCTCCTTAATTGAAGTGCGACAATTCGGAGCACTCACCACGGCACGCATATAAGGTTTACTAACGACCTTCCAATTTCCCCACAAACACCGCACGTACTCCTTACACCCGTAAAGCGCGTTTGTTTGGCGGCCATCGTCAAATGAACCTGCACCGTCGCGTAGGGATCTCGAGAATAGTACGTATTTTCCGCTTCATCCGTCTGCAGCGACATCGACCGATACGGGTTGCGCACCCAAGTCATAATTCTGCTGCCTAAACATTAAAATTGGTCGCAAGACGCGCCGGCATAACTCCGAGTCGCCCGAGTCGACCTTGTTATCAGACACACTCATCGCAGGCATTTTGTGCTGACCATCCTCAGTCTCACCCTTCCCATCTGAAGGGCTCCTCAAATTCCTAAATGGTCTTTAAGAGCTTCCACCTCGCGCGCCAGAGTCTTGCCAAAGGCTTCACTCACGGTTATGCTCAATCAGTAGTTGCTGGTGTTAGCCAGAACAACCCGCTCGCCTCCCTCCAACACGATCGCTTCCGCAAAGGCCTTAAGAACCAACATGTATTTACATCTACATCATCCACGACGAGCGCACTCAAGGCGCTCGCCGCTGGACAACCCGACCACCAAGACTCAGGCTTAGCCGCATACTATACCGCGTGGCAGAAGCACCAGCGAACCGAGGACAAGGAATGGTCGCAGTTCCAGTTCCGCAAGCTGATCGAATGGGACCCCGCGAGCGCCAAGAATGCGTCCGAAATCAAGGAGAGCAGCGTTGCAATTGAAGAGACGGCAGAGCCAGTTCCAGCTCCCGCGCGCGGCTCGGTCAATCGCGCATACAGTACTAGCCAGGTCGAGGATTTCAAGAAGGCAGTAGGAGGTGAAGAGGCGGAGAAAATCGCATTGGCGCAAGTAGACGAGGCGATCGCACAAGAGGTGGCAAAGCACAAGGCCGATAACGAATCCGCAATTATCGACGAGGAGCTTTCCACCATCGAAGAGATCCGGTCCGAGTCGTCTGCTACTATCGCGGATACTCTTGTAAGCTCAACCACCTTGAGCCGCACCGATTCAACGATTGCCACCAGTCCGATCGAAGCACACGATGAGTACACTGTTCAACTCCAGAAGCTCGCCATCAACCGCAACTATGCCGAAGTCCCGGCAGTCTTCGAGGCCATGCTTCGTTCAGACATCAAGCCATCAGTCGCTGCCTACAATGCTTTGTTGTCTGCCGCGATACATCTCCCCAGGGCTCAGCATCAAGTTGTTCCCAAAGCTCTAGATGTATACTCTGATATGCTCCGGCGACGGGTGGTCCCGGACACCACTACATACACCACGCTCCTCGAACTCCTCTCTGTCCGATCTTTGGAAGTTGTGTCATTGAAGCAAAGCTTTGAAGACAGGCGACTACGATACGGCGGAATGGAAGAGGAGGGAAGGTTTATGCTCCAGTCGCACGAGACTGACTACGCCATCCTCGCTGAAGATGGATCGTTGTCAGTTGCCGTGAAGCTTTTTGATGCCGCTGTTAGCGTCGAATCGAACCGCACTTTCTCTGAAAAGACCTACCGATTGCTCGTCACTGCATGCGCAGAGAGTGACCGCGTGGAGGACATGGTGCGAATCTACTCGCACATGGAATCCCGAAGCGTCACTCCAGCCGCCGACATGTTCGTCCCGATGATCCACGCTTTCGGTAAGTCCGGTGACCTAAGGAGCGCGGTCGAGTGCTATGACGAGTACAAGGCCCTCGCCATCTCAAACGACAACGGCGAGATCGAAATCACCAGGAAAGACAACGACGTGTACGCCGCTCTCGTTAAGGCATACACAGTCTGCGACCGCATGGAAGGCGCCCAGAAGTTTGTCTCCAAGATTGAGGGCGCGCTTGTTGCACCTGAGGATGTCACCTCTGTTCGCGACATCGTCGGCCTCAAGGCTTTCCTTCCAGAGTGGCTGAAGAATGGCTCCTTTAAGGAGGCATATGTACATGCTACTGAGTACCTCAGCCCACAAGCCCGCCAAATCGCCATGGCTGCCATTTGCATCAAGGCCGCTGACCGCGATGCTGTTGAGGTCGCGACCCAGGCTTTCGATGACCTGCCGGCCGAGGTTGATCTCTCTCGACCGGCTATGGCTATGGGAGCCATGCACATTCGCACCGGAAACATTGAAGCAGCCGAGGTCTTTTGGAGGATGCTCGAGCTGTCGCCGACGAAGCCCGACTTCATCGAACCTACCGCTATGCACAGCATTGCATTGATTGGTAGTGGACATGCGGAACGTGGTCTTCGCCAAGGTCGTCAAATGTTCGCTCGCATACGGGACTCTCAGTCTGGCTCTACCCAAGCCAAGATGGAGATCGTAGAGCACATTGACGAAGCTATCGAGGTTATGGGTCAGTTCATGATGAAGCGTGGAATCTTCCTTCCGCCGCGGGCTAGCATGGAACTGATGTGGACGATGATTGAAAACGGCGGCCTAGTCACCCCAGTTGCTCACCACCTACTTGCTGGAATGGGACCTGAGGCCGTTGTTCAACTCAACTTCGACGACATCACGCTCCTGATGCAAGTCCAATCCGGCATCCTCCTTCAGGAGGCCGAAGTTGATGTTGCTCACGTTGCACGGTTCGCCCATCTTCTCGAGGTTATCGCTGCAAGCGGTACATCGGTCAACAAGACCACCTCAGGTCTTGTTGAGCAGGTTCTTGCTAAGCTCGACAGAGGTGATCTTCAGCACCGTTGGTATGCTTACAAGCATCCGGCTCCAGAGTCCATGTACTCCCCGGCGCCGTTTGCTGCCTACCCTGTCCAGGCGCCTACCACCCCAGTAGCGCCCACCTTTGAGGACCAGTACGACCCTTATGCCGCATTAACCGACAACAAGGGCTCCGTCGCCATTACCGAGCTGCTCGAGAAGACCCACGGACGATCATCCAATCACCTCAACGAGGCTCTGATGAAGTTCAGGAACATGCGCCGAGCTGGCCGCCACCCCCGATTCTTCACTTACGCTAAGCTCATCACCGCTGCTGCGAAGGAGGACCGTTTGACTCTGGCTCATGACATCCTCAACCTTGCCAAGCAGGATGTTCCTCTCCTACCTCAGTACCGCATTGTCCGTTACGGTTGGGTTACCATTCTAGACTCCATGGTCGCTGCTTGCCTGACCTGCAACCAGCGTGATCTCGCTGGCAGATACCACCAGGATCTGCTTGAGATGGGCGCTGCTCCTACCGCCAACACCTTCGGTCTCTACATCACCACCCTCAAGGAGTCTACCAAGACTTTCGACGAGGCCACCGAAGCTGTCAAGATCTTCCTCCGTGCCAAGACTGAGGGTGTCGAGCCGTCATCCTTCCTCTACAACGCTTTGATCGGCAAGCTTGGAAAGGCCCGTCGCATTGATGACTGCCTCTTCTACTTTTCTGAGATGCGCAGCCTTGGTATTCGCCCTACTTCCGTTACCTACGGTACTATTGTCAACGCTCTTTGCCGTGTCAGTGACGAGAAGTTCGCCGAGGAGCTGTTCGAAGAGATGGAGAGCATGCCCAACTACAAGCCCCGCCCTGCTCCCTACCACAGCATGATGCAATTTTTCCTAACCACCAAGCGCGACCGCAGCAAGGTTCTCAGCTACTACGAGCGCATGCGTGCTAAGCGCATCGAGCCTACTACCCACACCTACAAGCTGTTGATTGACACCTACGCTACGCTTGAGCCTGTTGATATGGAAGCTGCCGAGAAGGTACTTGAGCAAGTTCGCACTGCTGGCGCTGTTCCCGAAGCCGTCCACTACTCCTCCTTGATCCACGCCAAGGGTTGCGTCATGCACGACATGGAAGGTGCTCGTGGCCTCTTCGACACTGTCATTGCCGACAGCCGCATGCGACCCCAGGCCTGCCTCTACCAGGCCCTGTTCGAGGCCATGGTCGCCAATCACCAGATCGCCAATACCGAGTCTGTGCTTCTTGACATGCGCTCTCGCGGTGTTGAGATGACTCCTTACATCGCCAACTCGTTGATCCACGGCTGGGCTCTTGCTCATGATATCGGAAAGGCGAAAGCCATTTACGATTCTGTACCCGAGAGCAGGCGCGAACCTAGCACTTACGAGGCTATGACGCGCGCCTACATGGCCGTCGAGGACCGCACCGCCGCCATGAGTGTCGTCAACGAGGGCCTATCTCGCGGCTACCCTGCCGCCGTCGCCGGCAAGATTCTTGAGCTTGTCGGTGGTGGTCGCGCCCCCGTGCCCGAGGTTGTTGCCTAAAGGACTTCTTTCTTCTCTTCTTTGATTCCATCGCCCTCCTGGCGCTTTCAATCATACATCCTTTTTTGTTACTCGATTTACTGCGACGGCCGAAACACCAAAGAAATTCTTTCAAAATTAGCCCCCGCGCTGGCTCTGGAGCCTTTTGTCTTCTGGTCAGCGTGGCTGGGCGACCAATACAGCTACTTTTCAACATGTCGCTTCTACGTTTTTCCTCTAGCGGCGGCGTTTTCTATATCCGGGGTTCACTTTTACTTTTCAGAAGCGATATCCCCGTAATCAGCTAGGAGCTGGTTGCGTCTGGTTAGGTTTCTAGCGTCCTTTTGTGTCTACACGAACGGAGGCCTGGTTGGGCTGGCCTGATCTGCATCAGGCTTGGGTTTGAAGGGGAAGATGGATGTCTTGTTTCATTGGGCATCAAAGCATACACACAACTTGTTTTTATCGGTGGCCAAAGATGGTGTTTTATATTTGGTGGTTATTGCATCTGCGCGGTCGTTCTTCCATGGCGGCGTCTTCGCTGTAACAATACCCTGGGTGTTTATACCATCTCTCTCTCTCTCCTCTCTAGACATCAAGTTGGAGGGTTCAGGGACGGGGTCCGATATTATGTAGCTTATGTAGATGGCATGGCTTGATGTGTTAGACGATATGTGTAGGAACTGAATGAAAACATGTAATAATAAGAAGGCTTTGTGCTCATTCGTGATGTGAAGATGTGTGTAATGGGTGTTGGTGACTTTGGACTTCTGTTCAACGTGCCTTCATGGAATACATATCGATGGCTCCAGAAACAAACGTCTAACCCAGATTAAATCCTCCCTGATCCTCCTAAAACGTCTAGCTTATGCGCAATTGAAGAGGTACTTCTAATTACTCTCGCGCTTCCCCAAACAAGGCAACGAAAATCGTCAATCGTAAAGACATGGCCACATGTCCCCGTTTATATACATCTCTTGATGGCGCGTCTCTTCCGACCATCTCAAATCCTCTAGTCTAGTTGTAGTTCCTCGTCTCTGTCGCTTGGTCAGCTTCTCGCGCCATGCGGTTCTCGTTCGCGGCTTGCTGGAGAGTCTGCGTGTTTGTCTGGCGTTTCTGAGCGTCTAGTTTCTTCTGGAGGTCGCCGGAGGAGGATTTGTTTGCGCGGGCCTGGTGGGTGGGTAGGTGTTAGCTGCATGTCATTGTAGATGAGCTGTTGGAAGCTGTTGCGCCGGGGAATGTACCTCTGCTGCAGCTGCAGCGGCCGCCTTCGGATCATCTTCGCGATTGCTCTCTCCTAATGTCCGTGGTGGACCTCCGACCTTAGGCTTTGGCGGCGCGACATTGCTGGGAATTGATGCTCTTGTTGCAGGCGCAGGCGCGGATCCAAGTGTACGGCCTTGCCCTTCGAAGTTGTCTTTGGACTGTTTACCACAGAGATTGCCCATCTGTAATACAAAGTATGATGTTGATCTGGTAGTGAGTAGGATGAAAGAAAGAGTGGCAGGTGAATGACGTGAATGTATTGTGGCTGTGCTACTACGATGTGGTATAAGAGGGTCCAAAGAAAGGTTGTGGAGATGTCAGCCTCGTGGCGGGGAGGAGCTGCGTCTACGGTTTACGACGCGCGGGATTGGCGCCAAGTACCTGTCTCTCGGATCCCGGCTACGGGGGTCTATTCAGGGTCGCTGACGTTTGCGCGGGCATGACATAGACAACTTCTTGACTGCCATCCTATTCATCCTTATTGCTCTTGAACTTTGCAGGTTTGCGACAAGCGCGAATTATGTTGACCGCAAGCATTGATACAGCACGTGGGTGGGTACACTAAGGTCATAGTGCAAACTAACATGCCGTGCCCAGTCTTTGCAACGAGGACGTGCCGGTCGCACATGATGACACGGGTACTGGAATGGCCCTGCATAACAATCTGAGAACAATCAACGACGAGTCCGACGTGGCGAAGATCATCTGTCTTTGCAGCAAGAGCTGGGTGCTATCGCGCTGGGCAAGCAGGCACGAGACGGGCGCGACATTTCGATTTTGGCGGAAGCGACCAATGACGACAGGCGCACCTAAGCCAGTAACTTACACGTGATAGGTGGACTTCTCGTGAGGCGCTAATACGAATTCACATCCTCTCCCTCGAGCGCTATGCATTGCCCTGAAGTTTTCAAACTTCACTTATCGTAGGTAGAAAATTGCTTGGGTCGCTCTGGATGACGTGATTGTACGTACCTACCGTAACGGAAACTTTCTTTTGCCTATGCACCCTCTCACCCATGCAAACTCGAGTGTCCGACTTGAGTACCTAGATGGCCTGCACTGTAACACTTCCATAATGCCGACTGACGGGCCTGCGACTCTGCCCCTCCAACAAAGGATCCGGGAGACGCCAACGATGGCTAACAGCTGTGTAGATTGCGATCGCGATTCGGCCTTTGGCGACGACGATTACCTGCGGGTTACAGAATCCATGTTTCCCACACCCATGGTCGCTGGGACAAAGCGAGATGCCGATGAGCTGCGAGATGACGCCCAAAAATCTACCCAAACGACGGGCCCGAGCTCAGAAGAGTACCTTCTTGATCCCCAGCTGTGTTGCAATAGGTGCCCTGAAAACTGCCCGGAAGCCTACGATGTGCGCCCGACAAAACGGAAGGCTTCGGCCCACAAGGTTGGCGAATTCCACCACCCCGTCACAGAATCTCACCAAGCTACCGAGCCGGACTGCTCGTTTCCGGACGATTCTTTCGAGAAATTTTGTCAGGAGTGCAATTTGGAGCCATCTTGTCCCCCAGACTGCTCACTGCCTTGCCCTACCGACGAGTGTGCTGACGATGACGCCTGTTTCGACCCTCGATGCACCCAGAAGAACAACCATTGCACAGACAACTGTGTAGACCCTGATTGTACAAAGGCCGCTTGTCCAGACCAACCATGCTTCTGTCAGAAGTGCGACTCTCAGCCCTGCCCCCTGGGTGACCCAAACAACGACTGTCACTTCGCCCATTCCGCTCCGACGCCCGTTGGTACTGTATACTGTTACGACCATGCGCCGTGTCACTTCCAAGAAGGATTACATGACCACCAGGGCGGTCTTGCGTCATTCGAGACGTATCCTTGTTTCTCGCAGACGCATGGCTACCACACCGCCGACGACTTAACGACGGCCTCGAGTGCCCCAACACCGGCACTGTCGCACAGCAATTACACATCGCTAGAAAGCGTATTCACAACTGAGCCATCACCTGCACCAGGCCAGACAGCCTTCCCTCCACATTGTTACCTCAATGTCGCAGGGGATCATTGTCACATCGACAATTCCTGCTGCCATGGTCCTCAGCGAGCGTGTGGTGACGCCCCATCTGCATCACAGCAGCAGCTTGACCTGTGGAATTCTTCAGTGGCTTCAGGCAATGGGCTAGCTAATAACTTTATGACCTTTGGGTTCAACCCAAGTCTACCGACCAGTCCCATCTCAGCGGACCGGAACACGATACATTCAGCAAATCCTTTTAGCTTTGACGACCCTATGCTGGGCTTCAACGATCATTCGTGGATGTTGACGGATTCTGCTTTTCCGAATGTCTATCAGCCTGCGGGCTCGTTTGGTAGCACCAACAAGCTCGATTATCTTGCCTCGGCTGTTCAGAACGATATTCTGCGACCGAGTACTACCACCTCCACTGGCTCAAGTATGTTGCTTGGAGCTGCATCATCAGACTCGCAGGCATGCGTTTGCAAATGGTAAGTGAGCTGAAGACTTCTGCTTGGTGGTCTGAAACCACCTGCCCTCTGTCCCACCACAAAGCAGCATCCAAACTAACAACGACCCAGGCAACATGGACCAGGCCTTCTCTGTCTCGCTCTCTTCGAAACACCCGAAGCGCTACACAAGCACGTCAAAACCGCCCACGTGGACAACTGCACCCACTGCTTCTGCCAATGGGAAGGCTGCGAAGCCTCCTCCAAAGACTTCAAGCAGCGCTCCAAGCTCTCGCGCCACCTCCTCGGCCACGCCGGCTACCGGCCCTACGCCTGCAGCTACGAAGGCTGCGACAAGACCTTCGCCACCAACCAAGCCAAAGACAACCACGAGCGAACCCACACGGGCGAACGCCCCTACGTATGTGACCGTTGCGGCTACACAACCACAACACACACGCAACTGCAAACGCACATCAGCGCCCTACATGAGGGCAAGAAACCACACAAATGCCGCTTCTGCGAGTTTACCTGTGCGGATTCGAGTAACTTGAGTAAGCACGAGAGAACGCACCAGGTATGTCCTCGACTTTCTCCATCATCTCTACATCACGCATTCGAATGAGGAAAGCGTTCGCTAACACCATATACCAGACCCTTCGCCCTTACCGCTGCCCCCACGCAAACTGCACCTTTAAACCAGACTGTCGCTGGGAAAACCTCAAGCGCCATCTCCGCCGCTCGGGCCACTGTCCGCAGTTACTCGTCGAGGCGAGCGACGAGTACAAAATGTATCGAGAGAGTGTGCGCCGCGAGATTGACGATTGGCATAAGAGGAATGAAGATGGGGGGTTGGGGAAAGCAGGGAGGAGGAGGGCGAAGTCGTAGATTAGACAGGGAGGGGATGATATCATTTGATGGATAGATTAAACCGTGGAGAAATAATGGTGGGACGATTGGATGTGGTGAGAGTGCAATGTTTGCATCTACTTTGAGAGTAAGCAAGCAACGACAATGACGTTTTATGATGTGGGAAGGTAGTTCAAGACACGATACCACAAGCAGGAAGATAAGATACGGAATACAAATATAGAATGAACCAAGATGAAATGAAACAACGGTATGATTACATGTGGATCGCAAAGGCTATTGCGACTTGTGGCAGTGTTCGTTTCCCGCGTCCTTCATGCTATACCTTACTCCTTTCCAGGGTCGGAGATTGAACGCGTTGGGATCATGTTTCGCATCTAAGAAACACACACACACACACATGAGTCAGTCACGCAAGCGACATAAGAGGATCTGTCATCAAGAAGATCACGAGAAAAGAAGAGGAACAGAAGACGAATATCGACTGTGGTTTCCATATTGTGTTTCCCCCCATTTGCCTGCAAGCACGCCGCGTCGAATACCCTAGCTAACCTCCCAAAAGACACGACAATCCAACAATCCACCAACCTTCTACCATACACACACACATACTTTCTCTCGCCCTCTCACTCTCAGCTTCCAACATCCAACCGACAGAAGAAGAAGAAAAACGTCGCATCAAACAGCTAAACCCAACAAAAAAAGCTAACCACCCCCCGATTGTATCCAAACAGAGTGGAATATCATAGAAATGTAAGCAAGATAAAACACAAAACAGAATTAACCTTTCCCTTTGGGAACTTGAGAAGCTCGTGGAAGCGAGAAAAAACAACAGGTTATGTACAGGTATTCGTTTCTTTGTGCTTTCCAGCTCTTGTGATTACTCTTCCACGATAGACAACCAAGAAGAAGAGAACGAAGAAGCGAAACAGAAAACAAAAAACGGTTTCACCGCATGTTGTCATGCGATGGAGGGGTATAGAACGGAGGTAGAGGGAGAGAGAAATGACAATCAGCCGAGGGGGTGGTCGTATGTGCTGGATGGCGTGATGTACGTAGTGCGGTGGTGGTAGTGTCGGTGGAGTTACGTTGTCGAAAGCGGCCCAAGGAGATTGTGAGAACGCGCAAAGATGGCGCGTTAAGTAGTAAAGAAGCGTATTAGACACTAGACCCGAAGGCAGTCTATCTCTTCGCCAAAATCGTCAAAGGGAAAGAAGAAAAACAAGTAAACACAAAGGATGTGGCCGTAGTTGCGTCGGGGGTATGAACCGGTGGGGTGCCCAAAATAAGGGTCCAAGGACGACAAAAAGCAAGCCATAAATGGAGGAGAGGGCCCCTGGAGCTGGTGGGGTAAAGGGAGCAGGCCGATGATCATGAGATCATGAATCGAAAAAGCGGAACAAAAAAGCAGTGCGTGAACAAACATCATCGTGGCTACATTAGTATTTGTGGACACAGTCGATAAGCGTGCTGGAGCCTAGGGAGTGAACATCCGGCGTCCTTGCGAGTAGTGGCCGTGTCGCCGAAGATGGCGGTGCGGATGCGACACGGCTCTTGCCCTGACCAAGTCGTATGTAGAGCGGGGACTGACACGGAGTGGACAGTTCTAGGGTAGGTTAACAGACCAGACACAGAGGGCATCATTAGGGGCTTGGAGGCTCTCGGTCACCTCCACTCCTGTGCCCTCCAATGCCCGTACTGTCGCCCTCGATCGTCTTTCGCCAGTGCTGCGGTAGGCACACACAGACCAAGGGGAAAGCCTTGATCTCGCTGTCGGACTCGACTGGTGATCGTCCGCTTCCGTTGCTCACGCCTGAGTCGCGTTGTTCAGCCTTGCGCGCCTCCCATTGCTCTGCCGATTCGGATAGTCTGACACCCGTCGCCCAACCATCATCCCAAATACCAACAACCTTGAGCATGTCTCCTCTTTCTAGTTCGAACTCGTCTCCAGCGCGAGGTTGATAGGCCCAGAGCGTCGCAACGGTATCGTTCGGGTGAATATCATCCTGGGAATAGTAGTCCTTGAAAAACTGCAATTGCTCGGACTGGCCGGAAGCGATGCCATCGGGGCTGGAAAAGTTGCGCGTGTGGTCGGATCCGGAAAGGGGGGAAGAGTTTGCTCCTAAGGCTGAGTGACTGGACAATGAGCCCTGACGCTTTGGTAGGTTTCCGGCAAGAGCACCACGTATCGATTCTGGTGAGTCATAAGCACCAATGAGAGGGCCATCATAAGCAGCCATATGGCCGCCTCTATCACTGTTGTTGGCCGACGAAGTTGATCCCTCCAAGGCTGACATGCGTTGCACGCGAGCGCCTGGGAGGATGGTTGCAGGCGATTGACCGTCACCTGCAAAGCTCATGGGTGGCAGGGGGTTGCCCCTGGGAGAGTGGCGACGTGATGGCGATGGGGTGTTGAAAACGCTACCGGCCTGGCTGTGCTTCTTCTTTCGCATGAACATGCAGCAGAAGATGACAGCAGCGATAATCAAGGCTGCGCCAATGAGGGACCCAATAACAATGCCTGCAATAGCGCCTCCGGAGAGTCCGGACTCTGAATTGTCTCCACCTGAACCTTCCCCAGCCGTGGAGCTTGGCGCGGCAGACGAGGTACTCGATGGGAAGACGGGAGGCATAGATACGGTGGTTGGGAGATCTACGCCTTGGCAACGGGCTTCGACATTGGAATTGACACAGCAGGAATCGGTCGAGTTGGCGGTGCTATCGGAACAAAAGAGACACAGGCCTTCCAGATTGCCTCGGTATCCACATTCGGCAGGCTCGTTTGCGACTGCTTCGATGCAACTGCTGCTGAGAGAGTCGGAGGGGTTCGAACAACGGGTAAAGTCTGAACGAATCTGAGGCACGGCATTGTTGCCAGGGGTGCCGCATAGGTCCGGGCTCGATATTATCACCTGTTCACTGATAGCAAAGTCGGCCTGCAGTTGGTCAGTGGTGTGGTTCTGTGCCTGGATCGAATCTACATACGCAAGCACTGGCGCATAGCGGTGTCGCATCTTGGTTGCTGAGGCCGCAGGAATCCTTGGAGGACTGGATTATGGCGTTGCACAGGACTGTTGTTGTATAGCGAGCATAGAGGTTGGTAGTGCTGGTAAGATTGACGTCGGAACAGCCTAATATATCTTCATACCTGTGAGGTGTCAGTGTTCTAGAATGGTTATGTAGCAAGACGCGGCTAGACTAACTGTCGCTGCGCGTATCCGGTCTCGATGTAGTTTCTTAGGCCTTCATCGAATGACTGGGTGTCCGAGACGAACTGGAGGAAGGGACTGTTTGCGATTAACGTTGGTTCTGGGTGGCATACTGAATGGTGCTTTGACGTACAAGTTCCCGGTCAGGTTCGTGTTCACCGAGGCCGAGGTAAAGGCAGGGCATGCGGTGGAACCTTGGAGCGATACGCAGCTCTGCTGGGCCATTGTTGAAGGCAGTGCGGCAGCGAGCACGGTGAGGAGAGCGGCGCGTTTTGTTAGTCGACGTGTTTGCTTCTGACGACGAGCGGCACTATGCGATCGACAGCAATTTCCGGATGGTGATGGATAGCTCGCATCGTGACAGCACGAGCATTGGGGCATGCTGGGGATATCTAGTAGGCGCAGAAGGGGATGATCTTGTCGCTAAGTCCAATACGCGGCCACGACCGTGGTAGAGTAAATGTATCGAGGCGGAGACAACCAGAGGAAGACGCGCAGCTTCACGAGGCCATGCGCGGCATGTAGATGGGAGACGTGGATTGTTTGGATGCGTATCTATGTATCTGCAGAGCTCAATCAAGAGGATTAGAAAATAGAGACCGGGTCAACGGTGGACCGGTCTAAGAAGGGAAAGAGGCAGCCGCGCTCGCAACTGGCAAAAAGAGCGTAGTCGGTGGGTAGGGAAGCTACGAGGGCCGCACACGTAGAAGAAGGAAGGCACCATCGATTGGGGGACGCAGCAGCACGCGAGGGAGGAGCCCTGGAGCGCTGCTGCTACCCTAGCTCCCAGCGCAAGGGCCAGGATGCAGCATTTTGCGCGCGCCTGATTGGGCCGACCCTGCCGGCGGGAAATGAGGTTCCTGGCCTAAAATTATCTCTCCGATGCTTTTTGTCTCATCTTCCTGGCCTCATATAGCCTCGCTGCTGGTCGATTGAATTGAACTTGGACACTGCCATTTCATCTCCTCGACCTTTGCACGCAGACCCACAGTGCGGCCGAAGGGCTGACTTTTTCAACGGGTCTTTGCTGTTGTTCTTGCTGTGTTGTCCTGCAGCAGCCTGCAGCCCGCTCTAACCGGCATAGCGCCTGCCTGCATGCGCCTTCTGTATTATCTTAGTCCGCCGTTTCAATCAACACCCATCTCTCGACGGCGCATCCAGGAACCACACTGCGCGGCCACCTCTCTGTTATCGCAGCGCATGATCTTCACCTAGATCCTGAGACTGTCCCACTGAGGCACGGTCACCGCCTTGTCTCATCGCCCTCCCCACAATCGCTGGCCACCGCCTGGTGTTGTGCGTTCCGCCCACCGTCTGGTGGAGCTTGCGGAGCTTCGAACCTAGTCCTTAGCGTTTCCATGGTTCTGTCTAGTTCATGCGGCGTCGCAACTCCTTCAACTCCATCGTCTCTGATCGGCCCCGGTTCTCCCTGCCTCTCACCCAGCCACGCCATTCAGGAACATCGTCATGAACCCAACGCCAGTCAATCACGAGCCAAACTTGTGCATTGTGGAGGCTGAGGGCTGTACGCGTGCATCGCGCGCTAGCCCGTGACCCGTGCCCGTGCCCGTTGGCCCTCGGCCCTTTCCTCCTAGAGACTAGCCAACGGCCCGCTCCCTAAATCATTCCCTATCACGCCGATCTTTCGCCCTGATCTACCATCGCGAGTCCATGTATCGTGAATCTCGAACCCACCACGGGAACGGACATCCCCCGCATATCTTGTGTCACACGTGTATACGCTGCCACTGCAAGGCACGCCTGCCAGCAGGGTGGGTGCACTACCATGTCACCACTGCTTGCTTGATCTTGTTAGGGACTACATTAGGGGTAACGTCAGCTCTGTCGTGTACCGTGTCACAGGCCGCATGTTAAGATAATCATAAAGTAGCTGATCTTCAAAGAGGTCCTTGCTACGCCTGCGAGTGTAAGCAATCTGCGTTTAATTCTTTAAGCTTGAAGGTAGCATACTTAGCGTTTCCGATCGCTGATTACCTTTCATCTTAGCCTTTGTCACTGAGAGAATTCAGCCTGAAAACCTTGTATACCATCTTCTTCATTTGATCTGCACATCTATTTGTAATTCTTCACTCTGCTTGCTGTTTGCCATCTGCGGAGCCTCTGACGGCGCCTGTTTGAGTTTCAACTCACGCTGGGATGTCGTCAATGCGAGGTAGTCGAACTGAACGAGTAGTTCCTTGTATTTCACATCCATTCTATTCCTATTCCATGAATCGCTAACCGTGTCTAGTTCTATACTGCCGAAACGCCATCCGGGATATACAACGCCTAGATTCCCATGCTAATAATGAAACAGGTCTGAACCGTTGCCCGTCCATATGAACTGCTGAACGTCCATTCACCAATAACCTGTCTTACCCATGGCCTTGGTTCGGTATACTTGATCTCGGAAGCTTCGGTTGGGGACTGGTTGTGTAATTGATCTATGCAGACAAAAGAGAGTGAGCTCCAGGAGCGATCGGTGGGGTTCATATTGCAGAGAGGGCGAAGGTGGCCGCGAGAGTGAATTGTAGAAGGGGGTGAAGGTGACCGCGGGAGTGAATTGCTTCGTATAAAGGCGCCGAGGTGAACAGCACATGAAATCACGGTATCGGGCGGATTAGGTGAAAATGGAGAAATAGGTATAATTAGTATGTAACCTGACATTGTTGATGATGAAAGGCAAACAGAGGTGATGGGCGCCTGCCCGTTTTCTTAAAGCGCACCTTCTTCTCCCAACTACTCACTTCCCTATATCACAAAAACTTTCAACATTAACCCTACCCTCGCTGATACACTCTTAAGGACGGCTCCTTCAAGCATTCCCTTCCGCGAAGTCCACCAACCGGGTCTCAAATGGATTGTAGATCTGTTCAGTACCGAGTCAAATTGGACCGACGAGCCCTCTATCGATATCATTACAAAGCTTGCGCACCAACACCTAAAGTTTCCCGGTATCGAGAAGTGCAAGCCAGAGCCCTTTGCGGAGGGTGCTTTCAACAAACTGTTCGCTATCAATTGCTCCAAGGGTAAATTCATCTTTCGCGTCAGCCTCCCCATTGCACCGGGTATCAAGACCAAGAGTGAGGTGGCCACACTTGCTTTCCTTCGCATTCGAACCAACATCCCAGTACCAGAAATCATCGCGTACGATGCTGACCTCACCAACGAGCTTGGATTCGAATGGATGCTCATGGAACGTGTCAATGCCCGTTCATTGCACGAAGTCTGGCACGAACTATCGTGGCTCAAGAAAGGCCTCCTGGTTCAAAACATCGTGGGATATATGTCACAGATCTTCAGCATCCAGCTGTCGAGGATCGGCAGCCTCTATCTCCAAGACGATTCCGCTCTGAGCCCGACTACTACCGCAATCGAAGTCGGCGAGGTCGTCCAACCCGCTTTCTTCCAAAGCGACGACATCACTCTTGACATTGTCTGAGGTTTTTTCAAGAGCAGTCAAGAGTACCTATCTGCCCGTCTCCAATTTCTCGAGCATTTCGCCAGGAAGCTAGATCTGGATGACGAGGACGACTTAGAACACTACACAGACATCCAAGCCGTCTTTTCCAGTCTACGCGAAGTCATTCCACGACTCTTTCCCCTACCTACACCTGACAACGACGAACGCACAATCCTCTCCAACCGCGACATCAGCACCTCCAACATCCTCGTCTCCCCCACCGGCGACGTAACCGCCATCGTAGATTGGGAATGCTGCGCCTCGCTCCCGACCTCTTTCTCCGTCCAGCTCTCCCAATTCCTCAAAGGTCCCACGCGCACCTCACCTCCAGCATACCGAGACTCATCTGCCCCCGAAGCTGCCTCAGAAGTATACAAAACCAAGCTGGAGCTCTATGAGCGTACCTGTCTCAGAAAGTTCTTTCTCGAAGAGATGGGCAGGCAAGAGCCAAGGTAGTTGCAGTGCTTTCAAGAAGGACATATGTGCAGGGATGTATTGCTTGCGTTGGATATGTGCGAGAATGATATGACGATCAAGTGGGTGAAGGGCTGGGTGGAGGTTTTGGCGCAAGGCAGGATGCCGAGGACCAGTTTGACGGATGTGTGTTGGAATCCTTTTGGGGGGTTGCAGAAAGCTTTGTGACTGTGTGCGTAAAGGGTATTGTGTTGCGTATGTCAAGAACGCTTAGTCGCGACACAGAACTAGCCAGCCTAGTAAATACACGACACTCTTTGTATGGGGTTATGCAATACTAAAGGCGCTGCACGCTCATCGTCATTGTAGACTCGGGCAAGCATTTAGTAGACACGCATTGTTTAGATGTGTTGGCCTCCGAAATGCGCCAGAAAAAATACCATATGTAAAAATCTCAATTCATTTGGGTATCATTTGCTCCTTCCCATCCCTCCCATCCTCCTTCAGTCCAATGCGTACAAAATCCCACGTCCTTTCATATCCCCCTACTATCCATCCACGTACCTTAGAAGAATTTCACACCCTCGCCCTCGCCCCCACTACCAAAAACCTGCGCCTTCCCCCTCTTAACGCAAACGCCCAAACTCCTCTGCAACAGCTCCAGATCCATGCCCGCAAATTCCTCCTTGGCACTAGCATCACCCTCGACAATCTCATACAACGTGAGCACAGTACCCTTCTGCCCCGTCCTATCGACCCACTCCTCGAGCGCCGCCGCCCACTCCTCGGGTCTCCGCCAGTAAATCCACGCCTTGCCGCCCTCGCCCTCGTCTCCGCCGGCAGCCGCCGCTTTCGCACTCTTCTTGGTGCCCGTTGTGAGGAACTCGGCGCGGTTCCCGCCTTCGGGGGACGCCATGTAGCTTATTATTGCTTTTGCGTCGCGCAGGGAGAGACTGCGGCGCAGGGTTGCGTTTGTGAAGAGGGGCGTCGAGAGCGCGTCGATGAGGGAGAGGGTGAAGATGCGGTGGTGTCGGCAGTAGGATTGGATTAGGGTTGACCAGGAGGCGAGCTGGGAGCTGCGTGTGCTGGCGACGGGTTGTAGGGTGAAGAAAGGCGGGAAGGAGTAGTGGGGTGGGAAGACGAAGGTCATGTTTGGTGACGTTGTGGATGGTGCGGGTGTGGGTAGTGGTGGCGGGTAGGGCGATGTTGTTGCCATGTTTGAGGTGCGTAGGGAAGATTCGATGGTTGTTTTCTCGAAGAGAATTGGATTGCGCGTTTGGATGTTGGTTGGGAGCGCGACGATGCCATGGGTGGTGGAGGTCTGCGGGGACTTTGGGACGTCATTGGTTCCCTTGGCTGTGGGGTCGTAGACCACACTTTCTCACGTGTCATGTGTCCGAATTACTCCCAGTTTTGCTGTCACGCTGAAATAACGAACACAACCTGTTCACACGATCATTTTTGGTTCATCACCCCGCTATCCCATATTTGACCGTCACGCCTACCCTGTAGGCAACTGCGCACGGGGCCAGATCGCTGACAAACAGAAAGTGAAGGTGAAAACGATGTAGTACTGTGTGAGCATTCTATGGCCTCGGCAAATACAAAGCCAGTGAACCTGTCACCACTTCGTTTGCGACAATTGAGTTACTATGTAAACTACAGCGGTGTTAGCTTCCGCTAAGAATAACTGCCGAGAAAACCTTCAATGAGCTTCGACAGATGAGAATAGCGACATTGGAGAAACGAGAGATGGAAATGATGGCATGTTGCTAAGGAACAACTAACATCCGCTCAACAGCTCATCGTATACTCACCACCCTCCATGATATATAGCTCTCTCGATCACTGATGCTACGAAACCCGAGCATGATAAAAGTCGATGGTGTTTCTTGCTCCCCAATGCCATTCCGCTATTCGAGCACATGAACACAATGTGGCCATCAGGTTTACGAAACGTGAGACGCGTACCATGCCCAAGACCACCGATTCCAAATGTCATTATTCGTTATATTCAGCCATGTACAATTCGTCGACCCCCGCCGAAAGACATCCAGCCAGCCGTGTCATATGTACGATTCCCACCATTCCAATCATAACCGCATCCATGCTTTTGAGAATACCATCTCATACACCGTAGAAATACGAACGAGCCCAAGGTATACGCCAAACATGCAGTTCAAGCCCCAAAACCACACTCATTATATCCAAACACACAACACCCATCCCTTGGCAAATGCAAGCACGTATGCCGCCTTCATTCTTCCTTTACCAACATCACCTTCACCGCCACCCCCTCCTCCCCTGCTGCTGATCCGCCTTACTCCGAATCTGACTCTCCTTCTGCTGCTGAAACATCTTGACCTCGCCACTATACCGCTCATACTCTCCCATCCAATACTCCACCAGCCCACTAACATCCTCGACGAAGCCTTCGGGGCCGCGATTCCACACCCACAGGCCGACGACCAGGATGCCGCCCCAAAAGACAAGGCGGATGGCGAGGTTGATCCAGAAGATGACGGCGCGGTACATCATGTCGAGGATCTTGAGCGAGATGAAGAAGATGAAGAGCAGCGCAACGATGGAGGTGACATCGGGTTGTGTGATGAGCTTGTTGAGCAGCGGCGAGAGGTGTGTGGATAGCGTGCGCGAGACGCCGAGGAAGGTTGTGAGAACGTGGAGGAGCGGGTTTGCGAAGGATGGGGGGAGGAGGCGTGGGAGGAGCGCTGCGTAGTCTGTTTAAGGGGGGTCAGCGATTATTCTTTTCGTTCGCAGAAGAATGCGAAGCGTTGCATTGCTGCAAAGAGCAGATTGTGTAGTTTACCTTGTATGAAATCCATTTTGGGTGGTTTGCGACTGGCCTATCTTTTTTCGCGCAGTAGATGGCTATGTGTCGTGGTCGTGTGACGGACGCGATGCGATGGGGGGGGGGGGACGCGTTGCGTGTTTTGCGGGGGAAGTAGGAACCAAGTTAAAGTGGAGTAATCGCACGAGACCTTCTAATCTACGCTCTAGAAAAAGACTGCGGATCACCACCTAGAAGCGATTGCGGTTCCGATAGAAGTTCGAGAAGGTCAGACAGAAAAAAAAGAAAAAAAGGTGAAAATCGGTCCAATATTCTTTGTCGCATGTGTTTACAACGACCGAATTGCGGTGACAGCTGTCCACGTTGTTTTTCCCCCATCCAAGCTTGGCCTAGCCTCGGATCCGCTCTGAAACAACCCTTTCACATGCATATTTCTGCTCTCAACAACAGCATAGCTTTCACATAACTCTCCCAGCTAAAATTGCTTTAGGCAATGATTGCACCTGCACGTCATCTGCTCAGGGACACGCGTTGCGCAATCGTATCGCTTGCATCACTACCGCTACCGCTACCGATAACCGAGTAGGGAGGTACTAGGTACAGCGAAAGAGAGCAAAAGCCAAGATTATCTCATCCTATCTCCGTCACCGCTACCCGAGAATACTCCTGGCGAAAGGATGGGAAGGGGGTAGATCATCAGAAGGCAAATGGAAAGAAGAAGAAGAAGAAGAAGAAGAAGAAGAAGAAGAAGAAGGAATTCGAAAATGGGTGATCGTCCCGAGACTTGACTCCACACAATGCCGATACCCACCACCCTGCGTCTTGCAGTAGAGAGCAAAGAGAGTGAGAGGGTCGCTACCTTTGTAGCGTCTACACGCATCCCAGGATGCGTATGTATTTTTGATGCGTGGTGCGGGGGTACACCTAGTTTTGTAGCTTCACGGGCACACGATCCCAGGCAAAGGTAATGCGTAGGATGAAACCTACGTCGTCCCTTCCCTTCCCTTCCTTTCCCGTGTGCGCTTCCCGCGCGCACCTCGCGGGCCATCGAGCATGAGTCGCGAGCCGACGGTCGGGTCTTTTTTCGATAGTCCATGTGGAGATGGGTTCTCGGGGTGGAGAATTGAGGAGAGGAAGAGGGGCGGGCGAACAGAGTTTCAGATCTGTGTCTTGTCTCGGTATTAGAAATTCTCTGCGTGTGGGTTAGACCGGCAAACTGCTGCGCAAATGGGCGGTGTACAAATTCCGGTTCTGGAGGGGACGAGCGCGCGTTGTGGCGTCGAATAGGTCGTTTGAGGCGTGTGGCTCCGACGATGGAGGGTTACATGCCATGCGGTCGGAACCGCGCATGTGGTGGGCATCACAATTGGGTGGTGTCTTGCAGAGTGGGATGCGCATGGAGAGATGGTAAGAATGTAGGTGATGGAGTGTGAATGTTCTGTATTCTCGTGGCTATCTTATATGGAGAGGAACTAGCCTCTCGCAGTGCAATGACTGCATCCTTAGGTACGTGTTTGCCTATCTTACTATGATATCCTCCCGTCTCGTGCATTCTTCGGCACGGAGCTGCTGTCTCCTCCAACAAATAAAAAATGAGGCTCTTGGCCTGTATAGATGACACGAAGGTCTGGTATCATAAGTCCAAAGCGCCGCCAAACTCCTAAGGGTAAATTCAAATGTTGTCATAAAGTATGTATGCGAAGCGAAGGTCGTAAAGGTAAGCTGTACCGTGTTCTGGTTTGTGATGGCCTCGATAGTTGTACAGCAGAGCGTGGTGCAAGGTAGTACATGCAGCTGTCAGACTAGTGCAATACTAGACTGGAGTGCACCGGAAGGTTACAGGTGATGCAGGCGATTGATTCGATGGTCGGCCGCGGGGGTGTGGTTGAAGGTGATTATAGTAGAGGGTAGAGCTGGAAAATGCGTATTCATATCCAGCCTCCAGTGCCTTTTTGCTCTTGCTCAAAGTTGAAGCGGAATGCTGAAGTCTCTGACACACTAGGATAGTGAATTAGAGGTTGCGATCGACGGGATGATGTTGAGCCACGGTTGAACTCTCCAGTGGGTGAGGTAGGTGAGTACGGGGTGGGTGGTCGATCGGCAAGAGACGAAGCGACACTGGACTTTCTCCGTACTCGCTCCGGCTTTCGTATTGAGCTGGTGGGTGACTTCAAGGAAGCCATGTCTGTTAATGAAGGTGTCCGTGGAGGAAACTCGTATGTGCTGAGCTCCTTCTCGAACATTGATGTGATTCTTGGAGAGACGCGTTCCCGCAAGACAGCAGGCGGTGTTGGTCGGATGCCGTACTTTTCTGGTCGCTGGGCGTATTGACTGGGTCGTCGCCAGGATTCGAATTCCGCGTCGTCCAGTGGTGTGACTGCTCGTAATGAGAAACCTCGCATCTTTCTTTGAGATCTTTTCCAGCAGAAGAGAACTGCAACGGCAACAGCAGACAGGACGAGGGTGCCGACGACGGCACCAAGTATGATCCAGACTTTTGTTTCTTGCTCCATGATGACGACGTTGTTGTGAAATGTGGATGTTCGGTAGAAATGTTTGAATGATTATCAACGACTGGGAATGAAGTCGCTGACACAGTGTTGCAAAGGAAGGTCCTGGTAGTAGGGTGTTGCAAAGCAGACCCGATTTGATTATATGAAGGAGTGACGTCTATCGGATGATGATCATGCTGCCTGCGGTTGATGCGGTTACGACCTGAAGGAAGGCGGTCGACGAAACGATGGCGGTAGTTGAGAGTCCACTTGGGTCTGATATGAACCCGGAAGGGCGATACGGATAAAGTAGTGCGGGACAGGCGGAGGGGGTCAGAGAGCGGAGACTTGGGTCATGCGTGTACCCTCGCTCCACAGCACCGTGGTAGGGAGGACGGTATGCAACTAGCGGCACGAAACAAGGCAGGACAAAGAATTGGCCCTTCTGTAGCGGCAACGATGGCGCACCGAGAGAGAGGAGTGTTGCGGGTTATAGTGACCGGACACGCTTGGCTCGAGGCAACATGCAGGTACAAGAGTGTGCCTAATGGTGGGTTGCGAAGTTTGTTAGTAGGGTAGAGACTCATGGAAATATCGGTGAGCAATGCACTAAGTGACCATCCATGATGGGCTAATTTCGACAACCTTGGAACCACGTCCCGCCGTTGAAGATGGCGCAAGTACCGGGATAGGCAATACCACCGTTTCTACTGCAGGGGGCCTGTCACTCCCGTCCAGTGTGAGCTATTCACGAGCCTTGGAGCGGACAAACGAGGCGTCATCAAGGTCAGCAACATGTTGCCTTTTGACAACACATCGTAGCCTGGGGCGAATCCAGGGGCAGAAGCCGTTCGCAGCCTCTCCGAACTGACACCGGGGGCTTTGACAGCACAGCACACCTGTTTGCGTACATGGGAGCGTGCCTGTCGCTCAGCCACTACCCCGGAGCAACTTTTTTAAAAGATTCTCCTTGCATGGTTAGAAGGGCTGAGCACGAATGAGACAAGCAAACGCTCAGGGAGCCTGAAGGGGCGTGTGTCGGTCGGAAACTTCGCTTGGATGCAGGCACTGACACGACGTCGATCTATCCATTCGCACCAACCGCATCCGGCATCGCTCCCTTGCAGGCACTGGCCAATCCCGTAGACGGACTTTAGGTGCGTCCCGCGATAGCTTCCTTTCAGGGCTCCAGGGTTCTTTATCTTAGTCTGCCCCCCTTCAGCGGGCGGAGTGCGTCCAGATTCTGATGGTGTGCGTTCGCCATCCCATGGCTAGCCGTGGCTTGTCACCACCTCGACTCGCTTGTCCTGCAAGAAAAACAGGTTGAGGCGCAAGAGTCTAGCTGCAGTTGCGCGACACAGAGACGTACTGGTCGATATCGCCGAGGGAATATAAGCTAGAAGCCGAGCGTTCCTGACTATCGTCAAATTCCATGGCATCACAAGCGACATGGCGCCGGCGCACCGATATGTTCCATGGCACGAACGGTTGCTTGGTCGCCAGCTTGCCAGGTCATTGACTGCTTATTGATCCTGATGCTTCATCGAGGGGGGCATTTCCTCAACCGCCAATGGCGCTTGCCATGCTTCACCGGACTCTACCATGAAACACATCAAATCTGCCCTTCCAACTGGGATGACGAGTTCAACGCTGCGTTCCACTGGCGATACAGTGACATGGAACCGTCGCTTGGGGCCTGAACTCTGCTACACTACCGCCATCGACTAGTGGTAGCCTACAAGGTAGCGCGTCATCTGGACTCCCCAATGCGATTTGTCTCTACAACTAGCCGCATGTCTGAAAAACCTCCGAAGCGCAGTTTGCGCTTTACAAGATTATCTCTGTCGCCGTCGCCGATAGTCGCATCACCAGCCAGCATGGTGGCTGAGCTAAGAGCCTTCAGATACCGTCGCAATCTGTCTTCAGGAGCCCCAAGCACACGCGCCCGCCACAGCGCTCATTGTCCTGTGATGATCAAGCCGTGTATCTCAAACCTCTCACGTCGAGTATTTTTACAATGAAGATCAACCCGCTGATGAAAACGGACCGATTCTTACCTCCGGCCAGCATCATGATCTTCATTGACGTCCAGTAACCGATATGAGACTCCGCTCTCTCCAAGGCGTAGCCAATGTAGCATCCCTCCTATGCCGCTCGTCGCTTAATCAACTGCCTATCTTTACTATCGAGACAAAGAACCCGTCCCGCACCTGCGGAAGACTGCAAAGCCATCTGCAAGGCTCGCTGTCGAGAACTTTTCAATGAAGGCGCAGCATTGGCACACTTGGGTCAAGGGTACCTGGGCAATGCCGGATTTGTAAAGGCGCCATTGCCGCTGATGCCGAGCATGTCCGCAGGTACCAGGTTGCTTTGCCGGTTAAAGTACCAGCTTTGCACGTGGACCTTGATCGTCAGGCAAGCGTGGGACGCCAACGCCCCCGGACAGATCGCACTGGTACACTGCACAAGTGTTGTACGAGAGATGGGCGAAAGGCTTTTCTGAAGTCTATCGTATCGAATTGTGATCATCTACGCGTATGCTGCGCGGTGCATCACAGATATCGTTGTTTTTTCTGTAACACCCCTGATCTACTGCGGGGAAAGCAGGTCGCCACTCGTGGAGTGATTGGTGGTACTAAAGCAGAAGGTGTCAAGAAACGCGGCCTTGCAAAAAAACAAACCTGTGTCGAGCAGCTGGGCAATCTTCACGGCTAGCCAATGAGAAGCCCGAACGGACCATCTCTCCACTCCACTCGAGCTCAGCCGCACGCACGACTTCAACACCATCATCGTGACTTGACTCCTGAATATCGCGGGTCAAAGAATCTTTTCGCCGTCATCGCCCCTATGCTCGCTTCGGCTTCGGCACCGAGCCATGACTGACGGGGTGCGGTCTTCACGACGCGTGGAGATGAAGATGATCGCACCATCTCTCAAACGAGAAGAAGACCCGATAATACCAGGTGTATCCGACCGAAGAGCCCTCAGCACACGCACGCACGCACGCTGCCATACCCTCACTTCTCGAAAACAGGATCTTTAAGATTAAAAAAGTCTCCTAGAATCAGCATCGGCATATGTGACGCTCTAACGTTTTTTCTTCTTCTTCTATATACAATAGTAACAGTACCCATGATCATATTGCAGGTCCTTCATGTCTCTCTCATCCAGCTCAAGCGAACCATTTCGTTCAACGGCAATACAGGTCCACGACATCCCGGGGTGTGGGTACGCGAACCCTTTGCACACTACCCAGCCGCCCGCACTATTGCCCATGTCGCGCCCTTGGATAGCGGCGAAAACTTTCCCATGCCCATGCAGCCAAAAAGTCATGATACCGGAACTATCGGCAATATCAGTCAAAGACGCAGCGGATGAAGTCGGAAGCTGATCATGCCATGCCATGGGCGCAAAAACTCGCTTGTTCACGTCGGTCAGCTGCACATTGTCCACATGTCGTTCGCATATCGTGAACGGTGACACCTTCTTTGCTTATTTGCTCGCCAATGGATTGTTTGCGCGATTGGTTCATTTGGGATACCGTTTACTGCAGAGCCTGGTAAGCGGTGCTGTTGCTTGAGTCGCTGGGATCTTGTCCCGATAACTACGAGTCAGATGATAGGCGTTCTTGTCGTTCCTGCCATGGGCTTGTACTTGCGGCTTGCCTTACTTGAACTTGACCTACCCGAGCATGCTGCATCTGGGGGCGCGGCGGCAACGTTGCATGCGGTATATTGAGCGCACTCTATCTTGTGCAAACGCGCTCGATGATGCTTACAACGATTCAATATAGATGAACCAACTTTCGCTTATGCGATACGGAGGCAGATTCCTTGGAATGAGGCTAGACATGATGGGCCGCAGCGGCGTGTTGGTGAGCTGCAAGTATGACTCCTGACTCTCCTAGCTGTTGGTGTTGCTTGGTACACTACCTCGTAGACCAGATCGTGGAGAGCAAGCGGCAGATCTGTCGACTTGAGTGTCATGCTCGATCTCGGGCTACTTACTGGAGAGTAGCTTCTCTTTTCTCCCTCGTCTTTGACGTGCATGCCCCCTTCGTGCTTTGCGGCAGCAAAAACTGATCACCAGTCGTTCTCGTACTCCGCAGCGGCGTAGCTCTTCTGGCGTCTGCTGATCAAACCACGACCATTCTGATTCGTCCAGGCACCAACTGTCACCAATGAAATGCATCCCTCAATCCTCCGTACTACATTCCAGTTTTTCTTTCACGTGCTTGCCATCTTTCAACGCGCATCTTCATCTCCAGATTATTTCTCGCCCTAAAAAGATCAATGGTTCAGATAGCCGCGCATCTGTAACACGATGTCCCCAACAATTTGTCAGTTTAGCCTCTTCTATAGTCTCCCCACCTACCCACTAGACGCTGGAACCCGAGCCACGCGACGTGATTTAGACTTTGGCGCTACGCAGCACCGGACGCGATATCGTACCAAACTTCCACATGAACATTCCCACATTCATCGCTTGTTCTTACTGCTTTCTCCTTATCGTCAGACACGAGCAGCGATTTGAGATGTCAAGTTTGGTTGATCGACGGGACGGATGGCGTAGAAGACTATTAGTTTGTATCTTTCCACGTGTTTTGTCTAGTTTTACTACCCCCTTCAATTCAATGGTATGGGATGCGGGATCCTCCTTAGGATAATTTCCCATGTTGTTGGTTTTTGAGCCCAGGACTAGGTCTCAGTGATAAACACTCGTGTGAACTTACCTCTCAATGGACAAAACATAGGGTCTTTGTTTACGTCCTCCCCTACGCGGCTATACAGGCAGGTTTGAAAATGGACATTTCATCGTCATTTGGTGTGTTATGGTTTGCACGACATTCCAGCGGAGACTGATCCGTCGCGCTTGTATACGTTGAACTTTGTAACCGAAGCTGCGCTTGCTTTGCTTCCCACACCCCATTCTTTCATGCCCCTGCTTTGTTCGCAATCCCCACAGAACTGAACTTGCCGTTCCCAACTCAAAGGAACGTTTGGCGCAAGCGCCGCGTCATCGTCGTCTCTTTTAATTACCATCGTCATTCCCCAGCATTTGAACAGGATACATACATGACAGTTTCTTGTCTCCCCTCGATTTAAACGATGTAAAATAAGGTTCTTGGTTCGCACGCGCGGTTGAGGCGTCTTCCTCAGTACGGATCCGGTAACTCTGGCGACCTGCTGCGGCTACAGCAAATACACATAAGCTTGTGTTGGAGGGCGCGACTTCGGAGCCTGCTCGTAGATCGATTTGGTGCCGCGGTGCAAGGACGGGCTCGGTCCGTTGCCGGGCTCATCGTACCTTTTTTCTTGTCTTTGCTCTTGCGCCATTGCCAAATTGCTCCATGGGGAAAGAAAACTGAGATACGAGACGCACAACTGGCGTGATGTTCCCGCTCCGCTTGTTGTTACTCTTGTTGGACGTATGTCCGGTAGCTCTCGTATCTTGAGGCTATGACGTGCGTGATCACAAGGCAGTAGGGTGAATGTAGCCGCAAGGGTCAGTCTAGAGGCCGTTGCCGTGTGTGTGTGTGAAAGTTTGTCGGCGTGTCCGTGTGTGTGAAAGTCGAGATGTTGCCTGTGGCTGAATGCGATTGAGCCGTAGGCTGAGATCGATGTGCAGACTTGAGGCTCGCCACTGGGGTGTGGTGCGAAACACTCGGCGCGGGTTAGTTTGCGGGGCTATGATCGACTCTGGTGGAATCAATGCTTCGTCTTTTCTGGAGTGGTTGAGAAGCAAGGCTGTGGGTGAAAATTGGCTTGCGTGTGTGGCTTCAGCCTTGTGTCACCTGTGCATTAGTAGTGGAATTGAGGCGTTCAGTGACAATCATCTAGACGATGCACGACAAAGGGTGACAGCCGTTGTTTGTTAGCTAGACTGCAGAAACTGAGCATTGGTGGCCTGATTTGGTAGCTCCCTACAGAAGCCATCAAGGGCTAGGCTTGCGACTTAAGAAGACTCTAGGCGAAACACGGCTGATGTGGTACATGAAATCGCATCTAAACAATGAACTTCGATTCACGTAACTCTTAATATATAGTACAAGGTAAAGAAAGTCGATCCCATTTTCTCTAATGCCTGACAGATCAACATGTTCGACATGGCAATCGTGTCTCCCTATTCTCATACCAGACTCAACTTGACCTTCCTCTTCCCGGTGCTCTCCTCGAGCTCATCAGTAATCCTGACCGTGACCTTCTCAAACAACTCGATGCTCCTCTTCACATCACCCTTGATGCTGAGCACATAGTTCTCAGCGTCAAAGTCTGCCTCTGGTTCCGGGGTCGCAAGATCCCTTAGACGGATAAGGCTCTCGATACCGAAGCGTGGTACAAAGACGACAAAACCGTTGGAGAAGATCTTCATGACGAATCCTTCTTCGTTGATGTCCTTGCCCTTTAGGGCTTGACCAACGTAGTACTCGATTGAGGCGCGACCGGCCATTTGTGCGTTGCGGTGACGAACGTTAATGTTTTTGCATACAGCTTCGAGTTTGGCTTTGGATTGTAGGCTGGAGTCTAGCTGCTCGTACTCAATTGCAGCGGCAAGCTGGCGATGCGCTTCGAGATCGGCGTAGCGACGAATGGGAGACGTGAAGTGCGTATAGATTTCGCTAGCAAGACCGTAATGTCTAAATTCCGGGTAGGCTTGTGTACCTGCGCAAAAGTACTCTGCCGACATCATGCAACGTGTAGCCATGATTCTGACAAGAGTGTTGAAGAAGGGGTTGCTGGGGTCAACACACTTGTCGAGCGAATCCGCCAGAGCCTTGGAGCTGTCCGTCTTGAGTTCCATGCCCTTCTTGACCTTGAGCTGGTTATCAAGCTCCTCGAAGTTCGTCTTGGGTGGTGCGCCGTGGCGACGTAACAAAGCCGTCTGGGGGAAGGCTTCATAGTTCTTCGCAGCGACACTGATGTTGGCGAGCAACATGAACTCTTCTACGAGTGAGTTGGTGTCGAGGTGCTTTTTGGTCTGAACGTCGGCTGGGTCTGAGGTCTCGGATTCGGTTCGGACCTTGACTTCTGGCGAAGAAAGGTTCAATGCTCCTGCGTCCATTCGCTTTTGCTTCAGCTTCTTCGAGAGCATGAGTAGAGTCCGCATGCCGTTTGTTAGATCATCGTTCTGGGACTTGTCATCGATGCGGATCTGAGCCTGTTCGTAGCTGAAAGCCTCCCTTGAGCGAATGACAGACTTTGTGAAATAAGAAGACACAATATCGGCGTCCTCGGTAACTTCCCAGATTACTGAGAAAGCGTATCGTTCAACATATGGCTTTAGCGAGCACAAGTCTGTACCAAGAAGCATAGGCAACATGTCTATGCGCTTGTCGACAAGGTAAACAGTCGTTCCGCGCTGGCTCGCTTCCTTGTCCATTGCGTTGTTGGGCTTGACGAAGTGCGATACATCTGCGATATGTACACCGACCTGGTAGTTGCCGTTTGGTAATTTGTGGGCGTGAAGAGCGTCATCAATATCGACGCAACCGACCGGGTCGATGGAACAGACCAGAAGATCCCGAAGATCCTTGCGTCCTTTCCAACCCGGATCTTCTGTGCTGGCGGGTACTTTCCAGTCATGACCTTCGGCAGGTAGACAATCCAGGACTGTCTTGGGGAAAGGCTTGTATTGCACATCCCATTCTAATAGCAAAGCCTCGGTCTCAGCGCCCTTGGATTCGAGCTCACCAAGCGATCGCACAAAGTGACCAACCGGATATCGCGAATCTTTGTCCCAGGAATCGATGGTTGCCAGTACTCGCTGACCGAGCAGCTCTCCAGCCTGTCGTGTTCGTATACGGATTTTGGGTACGCGCTTGTCCATGGGGACAAGGAAGACAGTTTGTTGCTGTCTGCTCGACTTGGATGACGAGCGAACGGAGTCGCGATCGATATGACCCACGTATTGTCGCCAGTTTCGCTTGATAATACCCACAACCCGTGCAGTCGGCTGTGGCCGTCCTTCTGCGGTCTGACCGTGAACCCGCTTTACCTCATCTTGCAATGCCCGTCGTTCTCTCTCAGGAATGACATTCTCCCCCTCTTCTGCCTCGGCATTGTCGTTTTTGTTTACTGTTTCCTCTTCTATGATCTTGGTAGAGGGCGCTTTCCACTGATCCTGAGGTAATACCTCGACTACGACGACATCACCAGAAACAGCTCGATTGCTGTTTTCGCGTCCAAGAACCAGAAGGGACTTGTCGAAAGCCGGTACATGGACGGATCCTTCGAGGTAATTGTACGGCGAAACGTTGAAGATTCCCTGGTGTAGAGTACCCGCCTTTACACCGGTCATCATTTTCGAGACTGTGTAGTGTTCCGGGTAGAAGATCTCTGCCTTCTTCGACCTGACTTCTCGTTGTTCTTGCGCAGCGCTGATCATGTCCAAAAGTTCGTCCGAATTCTCCAGGCCAGAAACAAAGTCGGATAGTGTTCTGCCAGGTATGTTTTCAGCCTTGGCTTTTCGCAGATTGTCCCGGTCATCGGTGATCATGACAACAGTAGGAATGCGAGTCTGCTTCTTGCTGCGCGCCTTGACAGCCTCAGTGATGTGCTGGTTGTACCACTGCACGGCTTTGCGCACAGCCCGGTCATTCCGGTCGTTGATGGTCTCTCCAGTCTCTCGCACGACGTAAGTCTCTTGCCTGAACTCGTTGAAGAAGACATAGAAGCGCTTTCCCTCGTTCTTGGTCAGGGAGATTAAGCGGTGATAGAGCGGTAATGATCGGTTCTTGACCTCTTCCAGGACGGTCTGAAGGACAATTACATCATGGAAGGCGGTTTCGACCTCGAACAAGTCCATTCCAGTAAGAAAGGCATTCGTATCGGGGACAAGATATTGGCCGTTGGGAAAATCCTTTGATCCTGCGGGCGTGTCGGATAGAACGAAAGGTGATGCTGAAAATGGTTAGCCTTGCAATGCACGTGAGATATGGCGGTTATCGCACCTTTTTTCATATAATCTGTCGGCGCAATCTCGAGACAGGCCCTGCAGAGGTTCGACGAGCACGGAATGTCCTGTCGCAGATACAGCTCCCTCACAATTTTTTGGACTTTGCCACTTTTGGTTGAGCGCACATAGACCTTGCTAGAGAGGTTCGACTGGCCGCGATCAGCAGCCGTCGAGCGCTTGAGACTGAAGTATTCCATGTTCGCGCAGGTGAGGGCGCGTGGTGGTCTCGGACAGTTGAGTGATGGTGTTTGCGAAAGATTGATGCCAAGATGCGCAATGTGGGCCATGCTCAAGCTAGCTCCACGCCAGATGACGGAGCTTGGTGGGCCCTCATAGCAACAGCTCCCCAACTTCAGAGCTCCAGCATCGCGACCCCAGGCACCGACGCCGCTATCCCATCGCCCCACTGCTGCTGTCACATACCAGGACGCCCACCATGTCTTCGCTCGACCCGCCGACGTACCTCACCTCGATCCAGAACAACATTCGTGCCCGGCCCATCTCATGGGAAGGCGCAGTGCGGGCCAAGACCATCACCGACGAGGACCTGAAGAAGATCAAGTCGATTGACAAAGTGCGCAAGGAGCAGCGCAAGCAGACGATAGAGGCCGACTTGAATAGCTTCGTGATTCTGCTAGTGGGCGGAAATGGGTCGCAAAGCATCTTCGAGGCGGCAGCCAAGCGCCAGGATATCATCCACTACATGCTGGTTCTCCTCGGTGACATGATCGATGGTAGGAACACTGCCATGTCTCTGTGTGCCATGTGAAGCTCATGCCTGCAGATATCCCCGCACTTACATCAGCTCTTGTCCAGCACCCGGCGCCCTACAAGCCATTCCTGCCGCTTCTGAAGGCTTCATCTAACAACGAAGACCCCGTGCCGCTGCTCACCTCTTCGGTTCTCTCTGGCCTACTGTCGCATGCCGTCACTCAAACCTCCAAGAGCAGCCCCCAGCTCGACGAAGCTCTGGCCCAGCTCTTCACCTACCTCTCTACACTTGCAAAGGCCTCCGACGCCGGCCTGCAAGACATCGCCGTGCGGGAATATTCTGCTGTATTGCGGAGCGAGCGATCAAGGCATATCTTCTGGAAGCACAGGAAAGAGACGCTGAGCCCTCTCTTTGACATTCTGCGCGCGGCTGCTGGATCAGCCAAGGACACGGATTCGACCCTCTATAGCGGTGGCGCCAGCATCCGTAGCACAGCAGACGGTGGCATCTCAGGTGGTGTTGGCCTCCAACTCCTCTACCACGTGCTTCTCGTCATTTGGCAGCTCAGCTTTGAAGGCGAGCTTGTTGGAGAGGGACTTCAGGAGTGCGTTGTATCCCCCCAGCTGCATATGCACTCGCTAATAGTCACAGGGAACATGATGTCGTCATTCTTTACACGCAGCTTCTCAAGGTCTCACCCAAGGAAAAGACTACACGCCTCCTCCTTTCGACGCTCGTCAACCTCTTAACCGCGAACCGTCAGACCTTGCTTCCCACCGCAGTTCTCGCTCGCCTGCCTTCCCTCCTTACAAGCCTAAAGTCACGCCATCTGACCGACGAAGATGCGCTTGAGGATCTGCAAGCTCTGAATGAACTGCTTGACGAGTACACTAAGACGCAAACCACCTTTGACGAATACGCTGCGGAGCTCCAGTCCGGTCACCTTCGTTGGTCTCCACCCCATCGCAACCCTACCTTTTGGCGGGACAACGCACGTCGCATCTTGGAAGAGAACAAGGGCGAACTACCTAAGAAGCTTGCTGAGATTCTATCTAAGAACTGGGACAACGACAAGCAGGTATTGGCAATTGGATGCAACGACGTCGCATGCCTAGTTAAAGAAGTACCGGAAAAGCGACAACAGCTTGAGAAGCTGGGTCTCAAGGGCAGGGTCATGGAGCTGATGCAAGAGGCAGATGAGAGCGTACGGTGGGAGAGTCTGAGGGCTGTTGGTGAATGGCTTCGTTACAGCTTCGAATCCAAGACCGAGCTGCCGGTCAGGTAACCTCGGTTGGAAAGTAGAGTAGTCATTTTTGGGCAACAATAGGCGCGTGTGTAAGTTCTTTCTTCCCGTCGGACGAGATCGATGATCGAGTGTTATCACTGGCACATGTTGGCGTATCCCCCGATTCAACGCGTCATACAGTATAACAACTACCCAGAATATCTCTCCACCTTTATTGATCTCCTACCCCGCTTTTCCCTCGTCTTGTGATTTTCTCCAAAACTCTCCATCACGAGACTTCGATCCCACAGGCATATTCCTTGTTTGTTCCAACTTGAATCAATCAACCTTGAAAAGTCTCTTTTACAACGTTGTTGATTTTACTGCCTTCCCGCCCTATCCTTTATGGAAGATGCCGTGATCTGGGGTAAAGATAACAAAGAGGAGAAAGAGAAGTTCGGTTCTTTTGAACCAAATGTATGACGCCTCCACTAGGAAACTGTCTGGGTACATGGTTTGAGATGAGGTGGGAACGTTGCATGCATTGATATGAGAGCTGGATTTGGGGCGATCACGCGGTTGAACACGTTGGGGGATTGGTGTTATGGTATGGATGGAGCGGGTAGGACGTTTATCCAAGTACGCAGCGTCGAGGTTGGTGGATGCAATGCTCCTGCTGCGCTGGTTTGTGTTTTGCGCTATGCGGTCTGCTTCACAAGAAGTGGGGTCACGAGACCTCACATCTTCCACCCGTGGACACGTGTTCTCATGCATGGGGATATCTTGTGAGTTCCTGTGACTTGATGAAGTCTCGTGACCTCACATTTTCCGCACAAGGAGTGAGGCCCCATGATGCAACCACATCCCTTTCGTCTGCATGCGTTACCATTCACAATGAACATCGCGTCGATCAATCGCAGCACTAGTAAACATGTAGAAGGCGTCAGAGGCAGAGAAGCGGCGTATATCAAAGGAGTCGCGACTTGGATCCGAGCGCTGCAGCATTCTGATTCTTAAAGTCCAGTTTGGGAATCCATATAGGGCCCTGGGTTGGTGGCTCTTTTAGGCACTATATGGTACACAGATGGTGCGAAGATGTTTAGTTGAAGGAAGATGTGGTTCCAACTCATAGACAGTGACATGAGCACGAAAAGTAATAGAAATGAGGAATACTCTATAATGAACAATCACTCACCCTCACGCTCTCAACAGCTACGTCTCAAACCACTTTTCTTTCTACCCACAAACCAAGTCTGACTCGATAACTGCTTCACCTCAACCACAAACCACAACAGCAGACTTGGGACCACACCTCCCCACCACCGCCATATCCATATGCACCCCTTTCGCTACCATCCACACCTCCAGGAACAACAGTTACGCCTAAATTCATGTGCGAAACCGCATTTGGACGTGTTCGCACGAGAGGCACCCCGAGACGTAAGGAAACAACTGCATTAGTGACTTTCCGGTTGCTATTCCTGCGTCTCTAGCATATATTGTTGTGCATTAGTATACAATTCACTCCCCAAGAAGCTGCAAGATTCCCGTAGAAGAGGTAGAAGAGGATAGAAAGACTATAGGAAACACTGCAGAGTCCATCTCAGGAGAAGTTTGTGTGATTGAACCGAGTTACTTGGCCAGAACTTTTGATTCGATGGGATTTGATTTCCAGCATGTGCATGCATGATATGTAGTGATTGTGTTGTCTTGTTCCTGCATCTTGTGGTGGGAATGAAGATTGGTAAGCCGGTTTCCCCGCCCCCCTCCTCCGGCTGTTTCCAGAAGAGTTCCGTATGTACTGGCATAGAGTGGCTGGACATGTGCAGTGGCCACGTCGATCAGCCTTACCATGTGGCATGGTGGGCGACCAGATATGCGTGGAGTGGAGATCTGGAGATGGAGATCAAGTTTCCTACCCACCCATCCACACGCACATCGCCTTTGATCTTCATTCTATTGTGGCTTGTCAGAATTTCTTATCCGCCTTACGGGCGAGTATTTTTCTAGAACTGACCGACAGTGTAGATGGCTTCTATAGTACTGTTTCACGCCTAGACTTTCTTTCCAGATTAGGATGCATCATGGTGTTCAGAAGAAAGTACTTTCAGCCTCATCCGGAGAGCCCGGGTACACGCACCGGCTGCCAGCATTGCGGATGTTGATCCTCAGCGGTTAGTACCAGACTCCTTCGCTGACACGGTCACGGCCTCATCTTCGGAGCTATTTTGATGGTTCAAGGAGATTTGGGAATCCATGGTACGCTTCCACAGTCCCGACTACCGTTGCGAAAAGGCCGTGGTCTGTTTTCCATGCAGGTACCGCCATACCCAGGTACCAGGACAATGTTGCCGTGATTGCACAAACAGCTGGTGGGACGAACCACGCGCTTGGCTGTATTCTTTCTTTTCCCACCTCAATATTGCAAAGATCGAGAAAGTTTATCGAGTTTGGATGACCGCAAGTCAGAGATTCACGGCTACTTTTGGTCAAGGCGAGATGAATGAAGCCAGACTGAGAATTGTCCACGTGGTGGTCGATGTTTCCAGGGTGAAGCGTGAGAAGTTATTTTGACAATCACCATGTGGCCGCACAGAGCAGCATGGAGAGGTTGGGGGTTCTGTATCTGGTCTGGGGGGCAGCCACGGCGGGAAGGGACTGCACGCAGCACTCAATCAGCAAAGAAAGTCAAAAGAAACGCATGCCTGAATACCCTCAAACACCGGCTGTCGAGGAATTACTTCCATGGAGGTCAAGTGTAGTCCGTGTTAACGTGATCCAAACACCTGGTCGATTTTGACCAGACTCGCGATTTGCCAACCCTGCAGACCATGAGCTCGTCAGAGCACCTAAGCTGATGCGAACGGTGAGAAAAGAAACAACGGCGATGAGCAATCATCGACGTATCCGTCAAGGACCACAATTCCGTTCGACACGGAAATAAAGAAAAAAAACAACATCACCACGTTTCGCTGATGGCGTAAGAGAAACCCCGAGCTTTTGTGGATAGGTCAGATCTCCCCATCTAGATCCCAAATTGAGATGCAGCACGTGCCCGACAGCCACAGTGGAGTACGTACCTATCCGACAATAAATTGCGGAATTACCGATTGTCCAACCAGTCACCGATGACGACAGGACAATTTGTTGTTGTCGGCGACGACGACCTCGCACGGGTCAAGCGGGCCTCAACATGGCGTTTTTACCTACTATACGCACGCATGGCTAATCGTCGGCGGGAAAAAAAGATACCAAATACGCAGTGATCGAGCCAATGGTACAGCTACTGGGCCGTTCCGAGAAGAGTAAACTCCGTCCAAAGGGCTAACACAAACCAACAGGTTCGCTGATCCTTGAACCCAGAGCTAGTTACCTCTTAGCCTCAACAACGGCGGCGTGACTCACCTGCATGCGTCTGCGTTACCTTTTGCAACCTTGCCTTATTCGCAACATTGCCATTATCAGCCAGGGAAAATGCCATAGTGATCCTTTTGGAGCGGGTAAAATCTGGCACAATCTAGATTGCTGATGCTGGTTGTGTCGTGCATACGGAATCTCTTCCCAGCCATACACAGCGCTCGGGCGCTTGCACAACGAGCCTGTATGGAGAGAGAAAGAGAGAGAGAGAGAGAGAAAGGGAGCAACCATGCTACCCACATGAACGATAATTGCATTTTCATGCAGAATGGGGAGATTGGGAATGGTCGCTTTGGAGAGGGTTCAGCCACCTTACGTATCCCCATACCAGACATCGAGCCTCGGACCCGAGGCCGGAAAGCGAAAGTAGCATGTACGCCAAACCAATGGCCAAGAGTTTACACCTATGCCACCAATGCTGGCGGCAGGCGTCCCAACAGGCCTACTCCTTGATGGTGCCTCGTGGTTGAGTAGGAACCGGCGCATAGACGGGAAGGCCACGATGCGGAGAGAGGGAAGGAGGGAGGGACGCAGGACCCCTTTCCGCCAAAGGGAAACCAAGCTTCTCCGAAATACACGTTAAGAAAATCAACTAGAGTAGTGTGTAATCTCGTGATATCGCGAGTCTCCATCTACCGACACGAAAGTGAAAGACGCAATCTATTCACAAAAGAGGCTTCTCTGCTCCGCTGCTCCGCTTTGCTTACACCGACCAGCGACGATGCTACTCACGCTACGCTCGCTAACCCATCAGCAGCGATTCGCACGGCGCCCCGCTCCGTAACGCAAAAGAAACATGTGCTAAGGCCAAAAAGTAACGAGGACGAGCAGATGGCGCGGCGAGTGAACGTGAGGAGAGATGGGCGGCATTGGCAACGGCCGGGTAGCTTCGCATGGGCTTTGTGATTCGCCCGATACTCGTCTGTCTGATGCAAAAAAGCAAAATCCGCTCGACGCATCTGAGGTAGCCCCAGAACACGTTGAGCCGCACGCGCGAGGTAGGCAATGCACGTACACAGGCGTGCCGTCGCTCATCGACAATAGCGCCGGAGTAGATCCGATAGGTGGAATGCCGACGTCGTCAACTTCCTTTTCTTAGGCGCGAAATGGCCAATGATGTTGAATCAAGAGACCGGTATCCCAGTGGCAAGTCTGAGTCGCCAGCAAAGGCCAAAGCGCTGTTAAGGTTCTGGGTGAAATGCGAGCTTGCATGTCAGATAGCCGAGCCCTTTGCGCAAATCGATGATGCATGGGTGTCTTGGTCTGAGCGGCCACCCGTTCGTTCCCGCATCCGAACCTGTTCCACGATCCGTGGCAGAGCCCATGTACCATGCTCGCTCTCTTGATGCTTGAATGCAGGTTGCTTGGACTGCAGTGATGATCTGTCGTGGCACTGTGCTTATGCTGATCAACTGTTATCGGTGTAGATCAATGAAAAGTCGGTAGGTGCATGGCAAGACTGACATATTCCGGGGTGCAGGTTGTGAGACAAGGTCACCGCCTGGTCGCCACTTTCCACGTTTGCAGACCCTGTCCGGTTCCCATAATTTGTTTGGCTAGTCACATAGGAGTACAGACCCGTGTTCAAAGTGGTGAAGCGTAGGTTCACATTCCGCAAATGAGGTGATATTATTATTAAGGGAAGCATGGAGAGTGACTTCTGCCATGCGTTGCGAACCCTGAGTAGTGCCTGTCTACATGTTCCTTCAATATCCTCAACACCATCTCATGCGAAAGCATAGTGCGTGTTCCTCCAATATACAATGATGCATAGAACTGTAAAGCAGTACAAACACGCGAAACAAGGTGCGGGGAATCTGGGGGAATCTTGTGCAAAGCTATAACTAAACCACCACTAATGAGACGGATACAAGGGGGCTGTCGAGACTAGGAAATGATTGCGAAGAAAGAAAAGTACCAATCTGACCCGAAGCGGCGCCACCAACGATGCAAGGTAGAAAACTCTTGGAGAGTATCTGATCGTCTGTCTCATCCGCGAACCCATGCAAATACTATCAAACCGCAAAGAACTGGGGTTGTCCATCCAGTGCCAAACATAACGGAGCAAACGGACCTAGAAATATGGTCGATGAATGCAATGTGCGTACTGAAGCCGCAGAATGAGAATTAGAGCCGAGCTCGAAATGAAAGAGATGACTCCCCATGCCGCCCGATCAATCATGCTTTCGTGTCGTCTTCGTTGCTTAGCGGGTTCGTCACCGTCTCATGGGTCGTAATTTCATTGTTGCCGATGAGTCGAGGACCGGAGTGGAGCACAGGATGGAATAAGCGTAGTGTACAAGACGAGACGAAAAGCAAACAGTAGGGGTAGTCTGTCGCGGCTAGCTCTTGGCGTGAATCTGGCCTCTGAACGCTCAGAGTTCGAACTCATACCGGTCCAGAGCTATTCTGGTGGGCCCGGAGGCGATGTCCGGCTAGGAGTCGATGCCTCGATTCGATGGGGTCCTGCATCGCGCTTAAGAAGTTAAGCGAAGAGTTAGTTCCTCCTAGTAAGATGACCATCCTCCTTGTTGCGGAGTCTGCGGTGGTGCCCAGCCAGGCATACCGGGTTGTTGAGCTGCAGCGCTCTGATGTTGCATGAACTGGTGAGGACTCGGGCTAGGCTGGTATGGGTTTTGGCCCATGGCTTGATACCCAGGGTCCCCGCCAGGCATAGAGGCTCCCATGGCGCCCATGGTCTGGTACTGCTGCACTGGCGTACCATGCATGGAAGCACTGCTTTGGGCGTGATGAAGCTGCGGAGACGCATGCATCTGAGATTGCTGCGGAAGCGGTGACTGCTGGGGAGGACGCTGGGCGTACTGTTGCATGTTGTGCTGTTGAGACAACGGCGAAGGCTGCGGAGGGCCTTGCCACATGTGCGATGGGGGGTATCCATGGCCAGGGTTCTGCTGAACACCAGGAAGCATTCCTCCAGGACCCATGCTTGAAGCGTTCATGCCTTGGGGCATGCCGATGCTCGGTGGACGACGATGCATCTGATCCGGTCGGAGTGGAGTATGCTGCTGAGCCATGGGCGAAGGAACCATGTTGTTCTGAGGCATGGGTTGCGGACGGTAAGCCTGAGCGTTCATGGCCTGACCTGGTCTTTGTGGCGTCTGAGCTGGCATGCCATACTGGTTTCCTGGCATGCTCACAGAGGTCGAAGGCATACGTGGGGACTGAACGGATTGCGTGACTTGCGGTGCGTGCTCTGCCTCGGCAGTCCCAGGTCGGTTTGGCTGCACAGGCGGCTCGTGCGGTCGTGACCATACGTCGTTGAGGTAGTCCTTGCGATGCTTGCGCTGCTGCTCCAACTGCTTGTTAACTTCAGCAGTCTGCGCGGCCGCGTTCAGGATGTCACCTGATGGTGTTGGCCTTGTCATGTCCTGGTAGGGGGCGCCCTGCATCTCGTGTCGTGGGCGCTGAACGCCACTGTAGTCTCGGGGCTGTAGGTCAGCTGTGGGCCGCTGGCTGTATGCATCGGGGGTTGTAGTCGGCATGCTTCCTGGGGCGGGGTTAAGACCGCCAAATGGCTGCAGAGGGTTCATGGCAGCACCGAGGTAGTCTTGGTTATTGCCCGTGTATGCTCCGGGGTGAGCAAAGGCCATGGCACTAGCGTGGTTGGCCTCTGCTGCGGCAGCTTCTCTTGCCTTTGCAGCGCCCGGCCTCTTTTCCCCCGCAGCGTCTTCCTCGGTAAAGCCTTGTTTCCTAGCCTTGCTCTCCCAGTAGTCGTCGCGCACACGGCGTCCGTTGACAATCAGTCTGCTGCCAAACTGCCTGAACATGGATCGCGCGGTTACAATGGCGATTTGCCTGGACCGGTATGAGTAGGGTAGGATTTCCTGGTGGATCAAGTCGTCCTTCTCGGCTTGAGTGGCGATGATCTTGTACAAGGAGCGGTTCTTGTTGAAGAGCAGGTACGAGTCTCGGTATCCTAGGACACGCGCACATTCAGTGGCGAGCATGAAGAGCTTATCAGCTCGGTTGGGCACGAAAAAGGTACGGCAGCGGTATTCGCGTCCATCAAGCGGGTGGCCGGTTTGCGTAACCTTTCGCTCTCCGGCCTCGTCGATTTCGCGGGGTATGTACTCGTCGCCCTCGGCGTTGAGCTGGTCAGTCGTGTGGTCGCGCACGGTGGGCAGCGCTTTGATGACTGTGGGTTTGGTAGGTGTCCCTTTGCCGGATGGCGACGCTTGAGGCGGGGAAGCTTGGGGCAGGGCTGTGGTCTGCAATTGCGGTGTCTGCACGGGCGGCGCAATGCCTGGGTGCTGCGAGGGAGTTTGCGGAGGCTGGGAGCCGCGGTTTGGTGAGCCGCCATACGGGGGCCGGGCGGTCGTCTTGGACGGGCGCCCACGACTGCGCTTGTTGTTTGGGGTGTCGTCGCCCTGCAGCTCGTAGCTGTTCTCGGGCGAGCGACTGCGCTTCAAGCCGCGCGATTGTTGCTGCTGCTGTTGCTGTGCGACGGGCTGTGGTGGGCCTGTAAAGACATCTAACCATGGTTAATAACTACTCGCGGGAGGCTGCGTCGGATGTAACAGACGCGCAAGCCAGTTAACGTGAGGTGCGACTACTTACGCGACGGGTCAATGGTGCCGGACGGATCCATGATGCCGTTTCCAATGCCACCATTTGACATGATTTGTATGGGGTGTTGCACATGCACTGAGTACATCCAGGCGGCGCAGGAGCGACCGAGCTCGAGGGAAGCTTCCGTCGAGCGTCGTGAAGCTCAGAGGGGGGCCAATCGGCGCGAGGGGGTTAGTATGGCTGGGCGCACGGGAGATGGCAGCTGTGGCAGGCGATCATGTGTCGATGGGTGGTGGAGAGGGAGTCGTGTGTCGAACGCGGTCGAACCAAGATTGAAGTTCGGCGGGTGCAGGTGGGGCCAAGGCTCCGGGAATGGCGCGCGTTCGGCTTCGCAAAACCAGCTGAAGTGCGTGCAAGTGGGCGGGTCGCAGGGCACGATAGGGAGAGAGGGTCAGATATCAAGACACAGACAAGCGACGCAACGTGGATTTTGCGCAAGAGACGATGCTGGCAGATGCACGAACGGGTGGTACAATCAAGGGTCGCGGAGGAATATGTAAAGGCGCGCGCTGGTGACGGCGACGGTCCGCGCGTGTTGATCGATAGATACTAACAGGGCGTTAAGTTTGAGCTTCAGGTAATGGCGCAGAAGAAAAGTGCGCTGAGGCCGGTCGCGGTGCGCGATCAGTGCCCTGGACAATAGCGGGCAGTGGAGTAAAGACGCCACGTGAGATGGCTGCAACGCAAGGTGTGTCTGGGCTGCGAGCAGCCGCTGTAAGGGTGACTTGCAGCAGCGCGGCCGGGCAAGGCAAGGCAGGGCAGGGCAGGACAGAAGCAGCTGGCTGGCTGGCTGGCTGGCTCGCAAACGAACGGTCGGGGGGGAACGAACCTTGGGTTGGTAGTGGTAGGCTGGCTACTGTCTAACCAGCGACGGGCGATATGTGTGAGAGGAGGAAGCCGTGCTTGGATATGTATGCGTGCGATTGGCGTGGTTGGTGGACGCGGCTATTCTGGCCGGCGGTGGGAGAGGCTGTTTGTGGTGCTGGTGCTGGGAAGCGGGAGCAAAGACCAAGTGGTGCTGAAGCGGCCCTCTGGAACTCGGGAATGTGGTGAATTACGAAATATGAGCGAGACCCAATCTGATATGCCCTTGTACCCCAGCAGCTGACGGCCCGCACGGCGGAGCAAGACGTCGTCTAGTGAGCAAATAATACGCAATGACGATGGCGACAAGCTTCAGGCATTAGAGGCGCTGCAGTGTGATAAAAAGTGGCTCTCCCGCGGCCCTGCACGAGCCGGTGGCTTTTTCTCTGCTGGGGACGCGCTCATGCCGCTGCTTCTTCGACGGAGCGGAACAGGATTACTCGCATCATGCTGCGAGATAGCAACCGCTAGCTCGGATCTCTCTCGATATTCGTCTCCACAGCTTGGCCAAGCACCCGAGCGCGCCGGGCCTTCTGCTTCAGCTTCGCGCGAACGCGAGGCCTGGTCATCAGAGCTGCCTATCATGGCCGATTCTGCACCGAAACGGCGACGAGGTGCAGGCCATCGCGACCAGTTCGCCCCCCATGTCCACCAGTGAGAGCCCGTTCATCTGCTGATTGAGCATCTCCCAGCAAGGCGAAGGGTGTCAGCAGGCTGCCGTCGAATCATTGATTCCAAGCAATCCATGGGCCTGCAGCGCCCCCCAAGACAGACTACCCTGGGGACGTGCATTGGCGGCCGCAGTCGTCATGCATCTGCCTTTCTCATTCTATCAATCCACCCGTATCGTCTGACTTCCAAGGGCCGTGACAACAGTCGTCAAGCCGCTCATGCTTGCCGCAACAGCCGAATAAGGAAGCCCAACTTTATTGCTGTGGACCGCAAAACCCCCTACTGCTCGATACTTGACACAACTCTGCTGCCTGTTTTTGCTCGTATTCCCGCTACTACTCCGTCTTTCTAAAAAAGCTACGCTGATCGCCGAGCTTCCATGCGCTTTTCATTTTCCTTTAGCACTCCCTAGCTGGCGGCGTTGTCTACTCGTAGCGCCTCCGTCGGTCTTCGCGGGCCTATGAACAGCCACTCAGCTGCATGCTCGAAGCGATTCCATGACTCCGGGTTTCTCTCCTGCCGTTTGGCCCAAGCATCCACTTACAACGCTGGGACGCATTCCTGATAGTAGTCCCCATTCCGCATGGACAAAAAACACACTTTTGAGAGTTGGCGATCTGTTCCACAAAGCGACCCGCTCCCCGCCGAACAAGGGCGCTGTTGACTATCCTTGGCTTCTGCCCGTGCTGTAACCGATCCCCACCGTGATACCTTGCCAGTATCTCACATCCCTTCCGCAGCTCGCGCCACTGTCTTAGCGGGCGTCGAACGCCATGTCCGCTTTCCAAGCTTCTCCACCATGTCAAGCGCTCTCGACAGCTAGCTTTGTCCGTGCGCTCGACGACCATATGGTCTGAAACCCCGCGAAGTAACAATACAAAATGTGTAGAGATGATCTCACCCGTGCACTGCTCCCAAAGACATGGACTATGCCGGCACACGCTTCGGCATCTTCACCCGGACAGCGCGCAGGCTGTCGCGTCTCACATCTTTTGACGCGTTTCCGGGAGGCTGTGCCACAATAGTCAATGTCTTAGACCCTGAGGCCGGACTTTGTCATCTGCCTCCTCTGCCTGCAGGGTCTAGCCACTAATTTAGAAACGTTACCATTCTTTGTCTGTTGATGCGTGCTTGCATCCGAACTCGGTCCTCCTCAGTGGGGTCTGGAGAAACAATATAGCAGAGTATGCGGCTGCTGCTTAGTCTTCGTCGTAGAGTGATTTGCGTAGAGCATGCGGTCGCTTATATCCGTCCCATTCGTGAATCGGGTCTACCAGATGAGTGGAACATGGTATCCTTTCTCTATGGCCCTCGACTGCCACGTCTGCGATGCCTTTTTTCGGGTACCGAGGGGGGTAAACAGCCACAGCTCCTTTACCTGTCTACCACCCCGCCAGTGTTGTCCCATACCACGATATCGACTACCGTACCACTAAACCCGTACACCGCTGTCATGACATCTGTAGTGCGCATGTCGCAGGGATTACTTGAAACATTCGAATGGGAATTCAAGCTGTAGGCTCCATCCACCGCTTGGCGGGGCACTACGGTTGGGCTAGGATATCTGCTTGATCATATGACAGCTGTATCCACTGGCTTGGATCGCAACATCGGGAGAGATCAGACACAAAACTGGTCCCACGTTGGCTCTAGACTAGAGATCGCGGCGTACGGCGGTTACAGCCGTACGTCCTATGCAATCAATTTGTTTTCGAGACCCCGTTTCATGATTCCGAGTGAATGGAATGGGATGGGTAGGAGCACACACTGGATGGGTGTCCGTTCTCGCAACCACGGAATGGAAACCCATGAGCTAAGCGTAGGTTTGGCTTCCGTTTGGCTTTTGGTATGGGAGCCGCGTGCAGCGGGGTCGTACAGCTCTAGCGGTGAAGCACATCTCTTCTTCGTCGGCTTTTAGGACACCGAAGCAAAAAGAAACGGCTTCAAAGCACCAGTAGTACATGGATGTATGCTACTTTGAGATGTAGTCATTCGCGTAACACTGCCGCATCGGAAATTCCTTGGTGATCTTGCTGCTTGTGCTTTTGTCGCCATACTTGCCATCCTTCCGAAATTGTCCACGTCGGATTTTGAAACGAGCATCATAGCAGAAGCTAGTAATTTCGGCGTCTTCCCGAGAAATCGCTGGACAGTGGCCGCGCATGCACAACCCTTGAACGGAAGCCAGCCTCTTCGGACCTTCCCTCAGGCCTGCTGTCTAGTTCTATCCATGTCATGGCAACGAGCTAGGCGTCAACCACAATCGAACGGTGCCGCGATCCACTCCGGAGTGGGGAAGCGTGGCGAGGCTGCATCGACGAGTGAGTTGGCAGCAGCCAATCAGCAAACCAAACCCATCATTTTCTCGAGGAAGAAGCGGTCAGGTGCTACTGGCTGCGCAAAGGCTTGGGAAGACCGGGGCGGTTATCGTATTTACCCATCCCTTGAGTATCAGATGATCCAACAGAAAACCCGAGAAAGTATTCGCGGAAGAACGTGATAGCTGTTGACACTGTTCGTCTCGAACGCAAGACTCATGCATACCATCTTCGGTTAGATATGAAGTGCTACCCTTGAATCGACGGGACCTAAACGAGGCTCACCTGTGCATTAGTCCTTACGGGTAAGGTGCAAGGCATAGGGCCCGCAGGGTTATCGTCTCCACTCACAATATGTTGAGCTTTGTTACCACGTCGCAGATGACAGAAAGAAATGTGAGTTCTCTTACCACCTTCATCGGCACGCAGGCGAGGAATTGACTTTTGGCTGTTGATCGCGTGTACAAATATGGTAACAGCCAGCGTCGTCGTAAGTAGGGATCAGGGTTAGACTAAGCGTTGCGACTGGAGATCGAAGAATCTCCAACGCAGTCCCTCCTGCCCGATATGTTTCTTTCTGCCAACTTATCATCGGTCTGTGTCGTGTCAAAACCGACTAGTAAGAAGTGCTGATAGGCCAGATCCCAAAAAACAAAGGCCGTTAGGTCTTGTTGTTGATGAACAACACTTGAGTGACTGGCATCTGCAAGTATTGCTTGAAGCGACACGTTGCAGCACATCCGTATGCACATTGACGGGGATCCAGCGAAGCTGCACCTTTCTTGATATGGAATACCTTGATGGAACGTACCGGAAAAGAGACGCAGGAGGTCATGTTTGTTTGCGACTGCAACGTCTTCCCCGCGGTGGCGACCTAGCTATGCATGCTGGAGTTGGACAGCAGGGGGGGCAATGCGTCATTCGACCAGCAAAACTAGGGAGTGCCAGAAGGATCAATGTCTCGATGACAACAGACAGTTTCATGTCATTACATCAGACGTCACGACAACGCTAAGGCATCGACGAGTGAATGGAGAATTGAACACGGTTGAAAACGGGAGCGAAAAAAGACGGTGAGAGGAAAGTGCGGTGGACGCTGCAGGCCATCGAAGCCGACGTCGTGAAGGAAATGCGCACGGACGCAGGCGACCAGGTGAGCACTCTATATTGAACGAGCATGCTCGAGTGAGGTCTGGACACCGCGTAAGAGTTCGTGCCAAATAGGAGTGCAGCTAGAACGCCAATGCTCACCTTGAAAAGCCCGACTGTCACATGGTGATTGCTGGTGTTAGTATTGAATACACCCGTGGACCTCCGGTGTTATTCACTGTAACGTGACCATTTTTTGCAGGGAACAAGTGGCACTGTTGCAAGTGCTTTTGGCCTGTGACGAAATTGAGTCTGGAGATTAGAGGAAATTCGGCAATGGCTTCTTCGATGTCAGATTCGCATTGATCGTCTCATATTTGGGACTACGTACACCGACTGGGTCCATAATAGAATCATCGTTCCCGCTGCCCAACGCCGTAAAAACTCCATGAAAATCTTGATCGCTTCAAATGGTCCTCGTGAGTATTAGACTCGAGATCGCTTGCCCTGAACTATGAATCAGACTTTAGCAGAAACCTGTCGAAGCCGCATTTCAGGGCAAGCGTTAACACTCCAAGCGCATTACTTTCGACCAGGTGCAAGGCCAGGAACTGCGCTGAAGCGCTCGTCACGCTCAGTCTTGAAGAGGATCTGGCACCAGAACTCTTTGGCATCCTCGTCGAACCAAAACCAGAACTTGCCTTCCCTCCTGTCGATATCGCGAGACTGCAGCTTGACTGCGACGGTCTCGTAAGGCTCTCCTGCAACAATGAGGTACTGGTAGTTTGGGTCGGGCTCCTCCACTCTCTGCTCGTATGCGCTCATGATGCGGACCTTGGGGGATATGCCGGGTGTGAGGTCTGGAAATTGGAACTGGAATAGCAGTCCATTCTGGCGCGTGTTCGGGTCGCGTACTTTTGTGATGCGGTATCCGGGGCGTCCGATCTTGATAACGTTCTTCTTGGGAAGTACCCCGGCAAGCAGTCCTTGCTGACCGACATCGTCCCTCTTTCCCTCTCTCTGCTCTTTTGCAGCACGGCGCGCCAAATTTGTTTGATGCTTCCTTCCTTGTGTATGTGCTAGGTAAGAGCCATCGTTCTGGTGGACCGTCAAACAGAGACGGCACTCGAAACTCCCGACGTGGTTCTTGAAGAAGTACGGGTCCTTGTCGAGATCGATCGTCTCGAGCGCGAGCTTTCGGAGACGCTCTCTTCGGTCGGCATTCGTCGCGGACTGTGAGGCGACACCGCCACCGCCGAATTTGGAACCTGCGCGATTCTGTGAATGTTAGCAGCTTGCCCTCAACTTTTTGCGACAGGGAACGTACCTGATAATCCATCTTCGATTACTCTAAGAACCTTAGTGATCAATTCAGAGAACTATGAGATGTTCTGAATACTTTCTCTTACGCGGATTGTATTTGCTGGGGCGTAGTCTGACGTGCAGTGAGGCGCGTTGGTGATGTATGCGCAAGCCAGAACTTCTGGAGGCGGCGATCAGGTACCGCGCTAACGCTTTAAGGCTCCACCTGCAGCATCACGTGCGCGGCTGCCTCCATACATTCACCTTACAGCGTTCCAATTCGAAAAAAGTGTCCTAATAGCGTTAAATCTGAGAACGCAGGACACAGTCTTCCTAAGAGCTAGATTTTAGATAGACGGCTCCATAGCTACCACACAAGAGAAGGAAGCTTGGAAAAGAGCCAGGGTCCAACCTCACCTAGGCAGGCATCACGGATCCGATTGCAAACATGACAACAGACATCTACCCCGGCAAACGGCTCTCCTTCTCCTCCCACCTCTGCACCATCCGCTACCATGGTCCCGTAACCGGAACCACCGGCTTCTGGCTCGGAGTAGAATGGGACGATCCCACACGCGGCAAGCACTCAGGCTCTCACCAAGGCACGCAATACTTCACATGCCTAAACCCATCCCCCACCTCCGCATCCTTCATCCGACCAACGCGCAAACCAGACTCAGCACGCTCCTTCGTGCAGGCCCTCAAGGCAAAGTATGCATCTGAAGAAGATGAAGAAGAAGGAAAGGAAGGGTTCACGGACCCAGATGTAGAAGTTGTGTTTAATCACCAGGCACCACAGCAGCAGAAGCCGGATCGCAAACCGGTGCTGTTCAACGGGAAGCCGGCTGAGGAGATTGGTTTCGACAAGATTAGACGGCAGCTGGCTCAGCTGTCCGAGTTGAAGATTATCATTCTAGATGGATTGTGTATGCAGCGACCCGAAGCACGGGGCACGGGATGGATGGAAAGTGGTGAGAAGACCGATGTGCGAGATGCGTGTCCCAAGGCCATCGAACTCGACTTGAGCAGGAATCTGTTCGAGGAGTGGCGGGAGGTGGCGGCGATTTGTGAACAGTTGCCTGAATTGAGGAGTTTGAGGGTGGAGTAAGTTAAGCTTCCGTCGGCACACGGGTAACACGGGATATGTACTAAAAACGGGACAGTGGCACACGCTTTCGAGATACAAGCCTTACAGACGCTGAGCGAGAGAGATGCAAGAAAGCTTTCACAGGGATGACATCTCTAAAGCTGGAAGACACACTGCTATCTTGGGCTGATCTCGCAGAGCTCACTCATCTGTTTCCTTCGCTCACCACGTTCTCCGCTTCCAGCAACCTCTACACGGAACTAACGTCATATATACCCAGCCCGACTGTCGTCGACCTAACACTAGAAGACAACCACATCACCTCCCTCTCTTCCATCGAATGTTTGGCAAAACTACCAAATCTCCAACGACTGATCTTGAAATCGAACAAGATCTCCGAGATAGCCAGTGCCGGCGCATCAGCACCCTCATTTCCGAAAACAGTGCGAGAAGTTGACCTCTCATTCAATGAAATCACAACGTGGTCCTTCATCGAAGAGCTCATACACGTCTTCCCGGGCCTCCAGAGCCTACGGGTCTCGCACAACCCGCTTTACGGCTCGCTGCAAGCACCAGATGGCCGTGCCCTGACTGCCGACGATGGCTACATGCTTACGCTAGCACGACTCGGGCAGCTCAAGACCTTGAACCACAGCCCGATCAACGAGAAAGAGCGACTAAACGCAGAATCGTACTATCTGTCCATGATAGCAAAGGAGGTGCAATTTGCGCCTGAGAACCTGCGGGACCAGATCTTGAAGAGCCATCCCAGGTACGACTGGCTTTGCGAAGAGTACGGTGAACCGGATATCCAGCGTTCTGCCAACGCTGTCAATCCGAATTCTCTCGCTGCTCGCTTGCTTCGCATCAAGTTCTACCACGTTGGTTCTCCTTCTGATGCGTTCGAGACTGAGATCCCGATGAGCAGTACCGCGTACACCACCCTCGGCGTGGTGGGCAAGCACTTTGGTATCAAGCCCATAAAGTGCAGATTAGTTTGGGAGACTGGTGACTGGATGTCGGTGCGGAAGTCTGCTACAGACATCATAGACGATGATTGGGATTCGGAAGACAGCGAGGCCGAGATAGGTATGGAGCGTGTTATGCGAGAGGTGGAGATTGTGCCAGGTACGAGGTCGATTGGGACGTGGATTGACGGGTCCGAGGCTACTGTTCGAGTAGAAGAGCGGGAAGGCGACTTTTGAACATTGCTGCAGCACACAAGTCAAGGTTCCGGATATCAGAGAAAACCATTTCCATGCTGCCTTCAGCGGTACCACCAATTGGCCTAGTATTCACAGTTAGCATATAGACTTAACCCAAGGTCCGTGAACCTACAGAAGCATTCACGCCCTTCCCAACACCTCTAACAGCATGCCACCATCCCAAGGGAATGTACAGTGCATCTCCGCTCCTCAGAGTTGCTTCCCACCCCTGTATTCCCTCCACGCCAATACCGTCCCAGACTGCTGACTCCAGGGCTTTCATCTCACGCCCCTTCATCATCTCTTCCCCCCTCATATTCGCATGTCTCCCCACGCCTCGCATTTGCTTCCGCACCTTCTCAAACACCCCTCTACCCACGTCGGGCTTCAACATCCTCACCGTCTTCTTGCCAGCCAGTTGTACGAAGAGGTTCGGGTTCGGGTCGCGATGGAGCGGGGTGCGGGTCGGTGGTCTACCCATCCAGAGGCTCGAGGAGTAGATGTCGCCTTTCGCGTTCAAATGTGAAAGGAAGTCCAAGGGCGTGGGCAAGTCTTCTTTCAACTTGGTGGGGAGGTCTTCTATCAAGTGTTGCGCAAGGTAAAGACGTGTCTGTTGCTCTTCACTCGCGCCCATGTGCGCTAAAAGAAGGGAGAAGGGCGCCTCGATGCGATCAAACATCTCGTTCTGCGCATTGTCGGCAGACGGTCGCGTTACTTCCAATGGCACGGTTTGCTCAGCGAGGTCCTCAAAATATGCCGTGTTCAGCTCTTGAGGGTATCGGTAAGGATAATTAGGTGCTAAGAACCACTTCTTTATGGCTGGCCAATCTTCAAAGGCGCGTTGGAAGACGGCGGGTTTCTCAGGATCGAAATCGGGTATCCTGAGTCTCTTCTTCTTGTCTAGATGTTCGACAGCTTTCACTATGCGGTATCTGTTCGCATCCGACGAGTATGCGCGCGCAGGCAGGTTCGTAGGGAGTGGTGGTCGCGAGAGTCGAAACATGGCGGGTTTCGTCTGCTGCAGAAGTGACGGCATCGTGTTCCCTTGCGTGCCAGAGCTTGACACGCTCTCACGTTACCCCACACGAGCACGCCCCGCCAAAACCTTCCCGTCTAAAGTTTACCTTGGTCTTCGCTGCTGCACCCCCGAAGCTCCACACACACACACACACACACACACACACACACACACACACACACACACACACCACCGGACAGCACGCAATGGCTTCAAAACAGGGCCAGGCGCAGGGCGGTCAGCCCGGCCAAAGTAAGCCTCCGTGATAGACTTGCATTCGCGGGACCCGGGTTAACAGCAACGCGCAGTCGAGATAACAGCACTCCCGGTCCCCCGCCTCCAGGAACTCAAGACCCAGCTCGATGCCGAACTTACACATCTCTCCAACTCGTTCCAGTCGCTGCGTACCGCGCAATCGAAGTTCAAGGACTGCCTGACCTCCATCTCTACCGGCCTCACATCTTCCACAACCAGCAAGCCGCTCCTCGTTCCTTTGACATCCTCGTTATACGTCCCCGGCAAGCTCACCGATCACGAACACGTCTTGGTGGATGTAGGCACGGGCTTCTTCGTCGAAAAGGACATCGCTGGGGCAAAGGACTTTTACGAGCGCAAGGTCAAGGATCTAGGAGACAGCCTGAAGGACTTGGAGGGTGTAGTGCAGGGCAAGGCGCAAAACGTTAGGGTGGTCGAGGAAGTCATTCGCCTGAAGGTTATGAATGCTCAAGAGGGCAAGGGCGAGGAGCAGGGCAGCTGAAGGGTGGATACCAATTCTAAAAGCAAGCTGTGAGACGCACGCAGCCGACGACCTGCAGACCACATGCTCGAACGCGGGCAAGAGTCGAGGGCAAGGTCACGCCTTGAGCCATGCAAACTGGCGATATGTCGCATACGCCATCAATGTTGGGATTTCAGGCTAGTGACTGGGATAAGTCTGAGGACGAAAAGATGCCCAATGCCTGCTCTGATGCCTCCGTATGTTAGGCTGAGAACTCTCAAAATAAAATAAAGAGACGCCTGATTCTCAAACCTCCATGACTTCCTGATCGCAAATCATATCGTCTTGCTGCTTAGATACCAACTCCGCCCGAGGTGTCTGTGACTGAGCTGACGATGGCTGACAGCTGGAGAAGTTTGTCCATGAGGATGCGTACGCCATCACGGGGAGGTGGTGCTTCCTCATCGGAGCCAATCTTGAGATTCTCCATGCCAAAATCGTTGTCCCCAGCCGCAGTGTACAAAGACTGTCCGTCATCCGGCAGAAATGTGGCGATAGTATCACCCCAATCAGCCTTGCGACCAACTGGAAGACGCTCTAGCTCTGCAAGGTGGGTTGCCCATTCTGTATGACGAATAGCAAGGCCCCATATTGGCAGACGTCCTGTTGGATACCACATACGAGTAAGCTCCACTTTATAGCAGGTCTTCCTGATGCCAAAAGAATAGATGGCGTCTAGACGACCAGTTTGTAGATACTTCTTCACGGTCGGTGTGTTCTCCCATGTAGCAAAGCTCTGGATGGATTTATGATCGTAATTAGACTTCATCTTCACTCGCTCGGCGAAGTCGGTCAAGACTGGGGAGATGCTCTTTGCGGTTACGGGTATCAACGATTCGAGCGCAAAGTGCCATCCCCGGCTCCTGTTTTTTGTCAACCCAAAAGCTTTGATAGGTTATGCATTGAAACCTACTCCCCCAGCTCAAGCAAGTTGATGTCCATGTGCTTCTTCGGGACTTTTGCGCCTTGCTCAAGCCGGTAAAATCGAGAACTAGTCTTTTCATACAAACCCTCCTCATCGTCAGTCCAGTCGATTTGAACAACAATTATGTTGGGCGACGAAGCTGCTACTGGGTTTGGAACTGGTTTCTGCCCGGGAGCTACGGGCGGCCTTCCAGAGTGGCGGGCAAGCTCACGCATCGGAGCAATCGCACTACTGGGGTCAGAGAATACCCAAGTCCCTCGCAACATAGGGTGAGTCTTATTCAAGGATTCAGGCATATAGCCAAAGTAGCTGGCGGACTTTGTAGGCTCGAGAAGATCCTCGGCTGAACATATTGCCTCCGATAACTGGAAGCCTAGGGCGTCATCGACAAGCCTGTGCGGTCAGTACGATGTTCTATATGTTGGAGTCATTGTGTCTCACCATTTCTTGACATCTAGCCCAACTGATCTGTCAACTGACTTCAGGAAATTTTCTTTCTTGTGTTGCTTGCCGACTTGATCATCCTTGACTTGTTGCGAGCTCATTGCTAGACAGCCCAGACGGATGACCATATCGTAAGCGCCTTTTCTATGCCTCACAGCCTCAAGAGAGAGCTGGAACGAACGCTGTATCCTTGATAACTGCGTATAGTGTAAAATCTCTGAACGGAAACTGCCGGGAAGCTCCATCATGCCGCTGGGGAGGAGGCGCGGTACGAGCTGGTCTTGATGATTCGGCCACCAGGCGTCAGTTTTTCCAAGAACAACTTCCAGACCCTCTCGATCATCAAGGATCATGTTGAGTGTGTTCTGCAAGCCCGTTTCCTCGGCTTTTACCATGTCGATCATAGTCTTGAGATGCACTTCAGCCGCTTCGATGTTCGCGTCTTCTGAAGCCTGTATTTCAATCTGCCAGACACCGCCAGTGGCTGGTAGAAGAGAAATGTACACCTCGTTCTGCATTCTGATAGCGTCAAGAGCCTCGAGCTTGTTCTTGAATACGTCTCGCGGAGAAATACCCTCATTGGTGAGTTCAACCGGCCAATCGACAACCATCTGCTTTATTAGGATTGTTCTTGGTCATGGAGGATTATGGAGTGACTCACCTTTATTAGCGACGTTTCACCTTCAGGTGCTGACTCCCTGAAGACTTGCTTGCGCTCAAGCTCCAGAACTTCAACCTCCTCATAGTACCATTTGTTGGTGTCGAATGCAGGCGTCTTTGCCCACGCTGCGGAATCCATCGACTTGACATGTGCTTTTGAGATCCACTGGTTGATGTACCAAACAGCTTTTTCCAGCCCTGTACCAGTCCCGACGATGCCAAACTGGTATATCCTGCCTTGGTCCCATTGCGGGATTACAGTACATCCTGTGTTGATCTTAAGTTCATTGACGATCATTTGTCGCTCCCTCAGATGTGAGAGACGTCTAAACTCGTGAGGAACCGGTATGATTTTGTTCGGCTTCTTTGGCGCGTTCTGATCGGGTGCCGATGTGGAGGATACAGTACCTCGCGTACCCATGTCTGCAACCAGTTGTTACCCGTGAGTTATAGAATGCGAGGTTGAAGACGATGTGGTACTTGCTGATTGCTGTGGGGATGGGGCAAGGTGACCTCGGATTGGAAAGAGCAAACGGGCAGTGACGTTGTGACACTGCAAATGCAGGTGGATCGTAGTTTCCCAAACTAGCGGCTTTGATGAGAAACAGTTGGACGGAGCCTTAGGTGAAGGTAAATCAAGCACTCAAAGTTGAGTTATCCGTGCACACAAGCCGAAGTCTAGAGGAAGGGGAGAGGCGACCAATGTTGCTGGAGTGAGGGATGAGGATTGTCTTCATAATGAGTAATAGCCTATCAACCGGCCCTGAGAATTTGTGAAAATAAAGCAGTAATTATGCGCATATTCAGAGTTTGGTCATCGTCCCATAAGTGCAGAGTGCTCCTCTCACTTAGTGAGTGTGATTGCGCGAGAGCATAATGGAGCACGCTGAGATGCATCCGTGACGAAACAATACCCATTCCCGTAAGCATTCACGTTTTAGTATACTTAGGACGACGTGAACAATCATATTTGCTGAGCTTGTTCAGGAGTAAGATGCTCAACTTGGGCGGCCGCATGATCTGCTTCGCTGAGCGTTAAATGAGAGGGTCGTATATTTCGGCCACACATATCGACAATCAGAAGAGGGGGAACTACTCCTAAGCCTGGCGATGACAAAGCGCGATCTCGCTCTGATGGGAGATGATCAGGGTATGGCTCCGAGACGGTATCTTGGGAGGCGGAGGGGAGATGCACGGACGCGGAGGTGTTCTGTCGGCCCTCCGATCCATTTTCTGGGCATCACCAAAAGTCACCAGAAGTCGACACACGAGGCGTCATAACGCGCATCGCACTTCTCAAAGTCGCATCGGTGCGCCCCTCAATCGTGGCGCCGGGTAATTTTTCGACTCCTCTCCCGTATCTAAAAAGCCGGCGGTAGTCGCCCACATTCACAATGGACGCCGTACCCATCTCGAAGAAGTTGATAGCCTTTGGCAGCAAGAAGATCTACCTGTAGGCCAACTCGAATGGGCATTTGAGGAGACTTACTAAATGGTTCCAGTCCCAAGTTCACAGTCGCCCTTATCCGGACGCCTAAGCTTTCCCCATACCATGCCCGCTTCCTCGTCCCGCTCGACTTCTCAAAATACGATCTCCGCGACTACCTCTTCCATGCCTACAACGTCAAATGCTTCAATATCCGATCATACGTAAAGCAAATGCCGGTACGGGATACGCGCGAACAACCACGGCATTGGTTTCGTGCAGAGTCAAAGAAGTACATGACAGTCGAGATGGAGCAGCCATTCGTCTGGCCCGAAGTCCCAGACCTGGAGCCCTGGGGCCAAAAAGAGAAGCAGGAAGAGGTTGCTGAAGCGACAAGGGTAAACGGAGGTATTGACCACAACGATCAACGGAATGCCGCCAGGAAACTGCGCGACCAGGTGAAGAAATTATTATACAAGGATGTGGCGCGGCCAAGTCAGGCGAGTGCAGAGGAGGCGGAAGCACAGGAAGCGAGAGAAAGTGAGGAAAGGATGTTGAAGCGCATGTCGAGAATAAAACTGTGGGAGAGGGAGAGGCCGGTGAAGACGGTGGAGAGTGACAAGCGCAAGAACTACGCCATCAAGGTATAAACTTGATTAGGTGATATGTATATATGATTGTACCATATGCATCGGGCCGCAGCAGGAGTCCATCCAAGTACTATAACGTCAACAACGGTCACTATTGTTGGATTTCTATCTCTAACATGTGCTGCACGAATTGCTGAAAGATGAGATTCGTCGACGCAGACGAAGGCGGAGTAAGTGTTACGCAGCGCCGCTCTATGCGGGCTGGAAGATGCATGCAGCTGCCACTCCTAAGCCTCGACACTTTGGTCTTCTTTTATTGGTACCCATCGGCAGGACTTACACCAAAGCTGAAGATGTCGTGTCGAGTCTATAAAGTGTGCACCACTCAGCTGCCGTACACGACTTGAAGATTTTCTCACAAAAGCTCGACGGTACAGGGAGTTTCTGAGCGTCTGACCGCCGTCAGAACTGGCCAAAGCGACCAAAGGCAAGTTTTGATCGAGTTTTGATGGGAATGATGGGATAAAATACTTCAAGCATATTTCAGCCTGCTTGTCGACACCATCAATTTGCTATTGGCGGGGTATGGCTGTGAGGGTTGGTACACATTTTCAAGACAATGTAGTCGCCGAGTTGAGCTCATGTGCCTATGGAGAGTATGGCTACGATGTTAGGTAGGTTACATCGAGACCACACCTGGGCAGCCATTGCTCTATCAAATGATTGTGTAATGTGTTCTGTAATTTGTAATCACGGCATGTACTTGCTTGATATGGTCGTACACTGTATAGTAGCAGAATGAAAAGCAGTCGAAAGGGTTAGCTTCTGTGCAAGTGGAGCGAAATGATTACACGAAACCCGCAATTTCTGGGTAGTAGACAAATACTTAGTTTTGCTGTATAAAGAGACCCCGCTTTGGTTTTCTTTTAGTATAGGCACCTAATAGGCATTTGAAGAGGTGAGGCGGACGTGCAGGACAAAAAAAGCGAACATTTTCGAGTTGCATGACGTTTAACGGCTGCTACATATGTACGCTCAGACGCCAATAAAGTGTGAATGACTAACGATTCGTCCCTAGTCCGAAATACATCTACATCACCCCACAGGATGCAAAGTAAAACAAGAAATAAAAGGCCGTCTTCGGGTAGCACCAAAATTTCATCAGGCATCACCTGTCCTTTTTGCAACAGCTATGCATGGTTCGAATCATGTCAAGATGTCAGCCCACGAGCTGACAGGTGTATCCTCGCATGTTCGCTGAAGTTCGCGGGCTGCCACGGATATCGGCCAATGGATAGCGCTTCACGTGGTGTTCTGTACATAGTACCCCTACACAGTTCGGCCGTAGCTTCGTCATCACGCCTGGCCAGCTGAGTTGGCAGCGTGCAGCGCCGAAACTTGGAACTGTGGCTGAGAAGCAATGAGACATGCAAAAAAGTGAAACAGTGCAGACTTACCCTCGAAAGCAAATGCGCAATGCCTGTCCTAGCGAGCGAGGGGTAGTGACATGGGCGATGGGCGAAAGAGGCACCGGTCAAGCAGGTCCGGAGACGGCCGGAGGGGGCTGTGATGGCCAACATGTTCGCAGCGAAAGCCGTTCGAAAAGGTGCGTCGGTCTGAGAGTCCGGTCAAGCAAAGCGCAGCAAATCATGGGACCTTGATCCTCGCCCCAAACGCATCCAGGGCGCTTCTCGTTGGGCGCAGCAGGTGAGAGAAGATTCGGCCTTGGCTGCAAGCCCAGTAAGCCCAACAGGCAGGCCGGATTTACGTCATAGGCATGCCCTGTGCACTAAAGACGAATGCCCACCACCCCAGCGTCAAACAAACGGTAATCTCTACGCCACCCCACCTGCACCGAGATAGATCCTTGGGGCCCAAGACCACCGGACAGTCATCATCACTGGAGCTTGCCGCCTGCGAACCTGTTAAATACGACTGCCTGCCAGTGCCCTGCGACCAACGACACATCCCCCCTACCCACCTTTTCTCGTTACTTCGCAGGCACTCTTCATTCTTCGTTGCGACAGCCCACATAGCATAGACTTGCGCTGATAGCCAAGTGACACCATACTGACCACACCATTACTTGGTACGCTTGCCGCTGGACCCTCACCTTTTTTTTGGTTGTCCCTCGTGCGTGCACTAACACGCCATGCGCAGAGAACTGGATCCAACACGACCCCTCGCACTGCGGGACCCTTGAGAGACACACAAACACAGAGCATTCGCCCATCGCGGGTACAGAGCACCACCACCACCATGTCCGAGTACAGCTACGCGCCTTCTCGGCACCGCAACCGGGAGCCCGAGTATGTCACCGAAACCACCTACATTGAGCGAGGCGGCCGTGGAGGCGGGGCAGTGCGCGACCTTGTCTACCGCCCCGCAGCCCGCGAAGACAGCATCGAAGAGATCCCCCGCGACTTTCCGCCCGGCGCTGAGTATAGGCAAACCAGGTACCGTGAGGAGTATGCGCCCCCTCGTCGCACCCGCTCCGTGAACCGTGGCTACGACGACGACGACTACTATGACCGCCGTCCTCGACGCGAGCCCCGTGGCCGCGACCGCGACTATGATGAATATACCGAGTATTCGGACCGCCCCAAGCCCTCCCGCCGCAAGTCCATCGTTGACCAAGTCAAAAACTTTGGCGAGTCAGCAGGCCTTGGAGGAATCATCGGCGCAGTCACTGGCCGCTCCCGCTCCCGTTCACGCGACCGCTCCCGCTACCATCGAGACGACCGTGGCTACGAAAGCGACAGATACGGCGGCGGTCACTACGATGATCGTCGCAGCCGAAGCCGCTATGGCTCTCGCTCTCGTAGCCGCAGCCGGGGAGGGGCTAAAGAGAAGTGGGAGCAAGCCGCCAAAGCCGCTCTCGTCGCCGGTGCCGTCGAAGCCTTCCGCAGCCGCAAGGAAGCCGGTCCATGGACCGGTGCAAAGGGCCAGCGTGTTGCCACTGCCGCTATCGGCGCTGCTGGTATCGACGGTCTCATCGACCGCGGCGGCGAGAAGCACGAGAAGAGGCACGTTGCCGAAGCCGCCTTGGGTGGTCTTGTTGCTTCACGTCTAGCAAACGGCTCCCGCTCGCGATCTCGTGCTCCAGGCCGCGACGAGTCGAGGTCTCGCTCCCGTTCTCGCGCCAGGTCCCGGTCCAGGTCCATCTTCGGACGCTCTCGCTCTCGTGGACGCTCCCGCTCACACTCCAGTGAGGGCGGAAACGGTCTAGCAAAGGTAGCGGGTACCGGTGCTGTGCTCGCAGCAGGAAAGGCTCTCTACGATCGTGTGCGCTCCAAGTCTCGCTCTCGACGCGAGCGATCCCGCTCTTCCAGCTCCGACAGCTACGTGCCATCACGCAGGGGCAACCGCCGCTCGTACAGCCGAGGCCGCGGTATGGACGACCAGTATTCCGAAGCCCCTTCCAGGACTAACCCAGATCGCAGACTAGCCGCTCCCGCCGGGGCTGGCGCAGGTGCTCTAGCAGCACAAGGTGGAGGAGCAGAACGGGGACGATGGGACGCTGGTAGCGATTCCGAGTCGTCCACCGATATGGAGGAAAAGCGAAAAAAGCTTCGAGGTAAGGAACTCCTCACTGCGGGTTTAGCCACCGTGGCGACCATTCACGCGGCGCACGGTGTGTACTCTTCTATGGTGGCCTCGGAAAACCGACGCAAGCTCGTCGGCGAAGGCGAAATGACGCCCGAAGAAGCGCGCAAACGCAAATCCAAAAATATGCTCCAAGATGCTGCTGCCGTGGGTATCGCCGCCCTCGGTATTAAGTCAGCCTACTCGGAATGGAAAGAAATGAATGAGCAGCGCCACAGCGTAAAAGAACTCGAGACACGCCGCCGCAAGAGGAGAAAGCTCCGTGAACGACGAGAGAAGGAGGCCCGCCAGAACGCTCTTGGAAACGTGAATGGTCCAGGCGCTAATCCGTACGCATATCCTGTAGCTGCCAACCAGCCCTACCCTTCTTCATCCTATGCGGATCCCAGTCCCTACGGTAGCTCTATGCCCCCGCCACCCATGGGTGCGAGGTACTAGATGCTTTCTCAAGTTTTTTTGTCATTCTTGTGGCGGATTTTGTTTTCTGCGTTGCTTTGACGGGGACTAGAAACATTGCTACTACACACCTTTTTTTGTTCTGTCGTCTTCGGAGGAAGCGAGAAAAGGTTAATGTCATCATGAACTCCCTTTGTTTCTTTGCTAGCTTTTTCCCGGTTAAAGTTTGCTGTACTTGTTCATCCCTTCCTTTATGCTCCCCCACTTTTTATTTGCTTTAGGATTTCTTGGTTGAACGAACGACGAACGACGGCGGATGGCTGTTTGGATAATGCATCAATATGAGTCTTCTGGCTCAATGGACGAGGATGATTAACGACTCAACGATACGATATAGATACGAAATGGCAGAACTGTTCTCTTTTTACACGTGATTTGCTTCCATTTGACACATGTGACTTCTATAACTCTAATTTTTGTGATGACGATAGTCCTTACATCAGCTTTCTTAATATTAGAAACGAATAACCAAATAGAAGAGCTTCAAGCATTCATGTCTTGCTTAGAAGACATTCCCACTATCCAAAACATCATGTCACATCTCATCACACAGCAATCACAAATGTTCAATGCAAGCTCTTCTCTATTGGGCATGTGCTACTCTGTCAGCTTCGACTCGCGAAAGCCAGAGTATGCCGTGATATGTAATGCCTTACTACAGGTAGATGGAGACATCTGTGCCTCGTAAAAAAAAAAAAAAAGCCGCAACCATCACAGCCATGTGCGTATGCGCCAGGCTATGAAGAGGGCATGATAAATGTTCAATAGAAATGGTAAAACCAGGTGTGAGATACTCCAAAAAGCTCCAAAAGGCCACGGCCGATGTGGCTATGTTGCGGAAAGACTGTGTCGTCCACGAAGAAGCGACACGAACAGCAATCTACTCGCTGTCCGCCTCTTCCTCGTCGTCATCATCATCCTCGTCGAATTCGGGCTCATCGACCGCCCACAGAATAAAGGGGCCGTTGTAGTCCTCCTACTGCTTGTTAGAAAGTCCAAAAAAGGCCAAAAAGGCATGTCATGACTCACATGAGCCTGGTGAGTGTCCGAAGCGAACCACCACCGACCGAGGATGATGCGACCACCAGGAAGCACTGCGCCCTCATACGCCCAGAGGTTATCGTGATCAGGGTTATCGTAGTCCTCGCTAAAGTGCTTCATGAAGGTAATGCGCTGCCAGCCAGGGATGCCACCTTGCGGAGGCAGCGGGTTGAGCCAGCCGAGAGCCTTGTAGTCGTCCTCCAAATCTTCGCCACGGCCTTTGAACTGAATGCTCTCAATGGCCTTGGGTGTGTTGCGGCCTTGGGTCCTGATGCCTTGTTTGCCAGGATCGTTGCAAAGAGAGCCTAGTCGCTGCTCGTAAACGGTCGGCCACTTTAGTTCGGTGCCATCTGCGAGGCGGCCGTCTTGCGCGAAATTGAGCTTGAGAGACTACATGTTGTCAGTAAACGGCGGGGACATACACATGGATCTATCGTACCTGAATTTTTCCCTCGTCAATGTTCTTGTCGCAGTACATTTCCTTTCCTGGTCCCTGCTTTCGCAGCCTATTGACCTCGCGGTGCTCAAGAAACGAGTATGTGCCCTTCCAGTGCTTACTCAGGGGTCGTGCGCCCTGCCGGAGCGGCTCTCGCCATGCTGAGGGCTTATATGTTGCCTCCAGCTCATCGATCTTATCGAAGAGCGTCTGGGTCTCCTCGTTCATCATATGATGGCGGAAGAAGTTCATGCTGTGTAGGATCCACTCCAGGTTTAAGACCTTGTGGTCGCTGGTGAAAATCGGCGCCACGACAGAGGATTGGTAGACAGCGTACTGTGACTCGTCGAAAGCGAAGATGTTATGTTTCAGGCCGGGGAGGTTGAAGACGAACTGGGAGCACATCAGCTTTACAGCCGCCAGGGTCGCTTCTATGTTCGCAGGCTCGCCTTGAGCAGGACGCGGAGCACGCCGGTCGTTATTGAGGAGCCGCGATTCGAGAACGAACTTGATAAGTTGGACTTGGTTCTTGCAGAGGAGATGCCCATGCTCGTCTACTTCGGTAGCGCCTTGGAAGGATTCTGCAGAAATTAATAAACACTCTGGACTGTATTGAACCGCACATACCGATGATCAAATCCTTGAGCATTCTAGCAACGCGAGCCTCCATAGGGCTATGGCCACGAAAGAAATCATATTGAATGCCGCATCGAAACAGTTTTGACCGACGCTGGTACATGCGCAGCAGCCGGGCGTTGGACGGGCCATCGACAAAGTCGTACTGTTCGCGGAACTTTGTACGCCAGAACGACAGACGATCGGCATATATGGCACTGTTTGTAGCGCGGCAAATCGACCTGAAAGCCACGATGTCCTTGTCATCGTCAAGATCATGGGCGATGGCCTTGTTGAGCTACCAAAAGAGTCAGCACAAGATGGAAGCATGTGCATTAAAGGCACATACTTCAATGGGAAGGATATTGAATGCAGTCACGCTAGACAGGACCTCTAGGCGAGACATAGTGGCGTCGAAGGCGGGAATTGGCGGTAGTCAAATGTTCAACCGTTCAGAAAAGCTTGGAGCGTGGGCGTAGAGGATTGGTGGAGGGAGGAAGTACTGGAAGAGCGCGAGGTTGATATAGGGATGCGAGGGGTTCCCTGGATCGCTGCTGGTGAAGGCACGGTTCTATTGTGTAATAGCCAGTGAAGGCGTTGAACTCCAGGTTCCGTAGATGACTTCGTTAATACGACGTGAAGGGCGACCGCTACTTGTTGTACCAAGCTTTACTGCCCTATCCGCCGCATCAAACGGCTTTCCAAGGCCACACGAGCTATCAAAGTCCCAGAAAGCCCAAAATGGTCCCAGAAGGCATGGTCACCGGACAAGCGTGCGTGCTTTCAGCGGAGCTGCTGAGAACTGTGGGAACAAGAGCTGCAAACGAAGGCACTACCGAATGATGCGTTTACAGGTGGCTGCAGTATCCAATAGAGTAGTGCGATCGCGGGACTGTATATAAGAAGGACTAGTGCAGTGCTAAAGTCATGGCTGAAGGTCGTGCTGGTGGTGAGGATGAAGAGGATGCAAGGTATAGCGGCGGTTGCGATTGCTGACCGTCCACATGGTTTACCAGGAATGTGTTACCAATGATGTTCAATTGGTTAGGGGTGCCTGCCAGCTTAAAGAGCAGCGTCGTAACTAGGCATGTTATGCAGGATGCAAAGATTCACAAGTTACGATGACTGTAAATCTTATAGGGTGTTGCAAAGCTTGATATCGCGTCGTACAATTCTAGAGGTGGCATTCACCCGCGCCTGTATGGGACGCCACGTATCATTGAGAATCAATCATATCTGTACACAAGTTAAGAAATTGGAAGGTATCGCGCACCTCAATAACCCTCATGGGCTTTCTACGCTCCACACGCCCCGCTCAAGTCGTCATCAAACCATCGCACGCACTGCAAGGGCACCAGCGACCCAGTACATACTGTTTCCCGCGATCCATCTACCTGAAGCGCTGTCCGACTCACTCGGTGAGGGTCCATCAGAGTCCGTGGGGGTTGGTGACTCTCCGTCATTACCTCCATTGTTTTCCGCTTGGCTCACATCAGCAACCCCACTCCCATCCTCCATTGTAACGACATAGATCTCGCCAGTTGAATCAGAGCTCATGAATAGCCGACCTTGAGAGTCCCATGCAAGGCCAACGGGTCGGAAGCAGGAGTCAGGGCAGGCGGAGAGATCGGTGTTGGATACTATATCAGTGATCGCGGTTGCGCTGTTTGATGGGGCAATGGGCGAGCCGTTGCCATCAAAAGGCACAAGACTGAGCTTGTAGCCTACAGGATCCTCTCGGTTCCTGCGACATGATTAGCAATGAGCACAGTTGAGGATTGCAGATATTACCAAGAGCCGTGCATCGTCACCCATGCGGCAGTGCCATTAGGGTTGAACTTGATATCGAGAGGAGCCATATGAGCTTGGAATGAGAGCCTCGGAGCAATTCGATCGTCCTGGCAGAAAGTGTCGTTGACAGTCGCGTTTTGATCTCCGATAGCAAACTGTTCACCAACCATGCCATCATAGTCTGGAATCTCTGAGACATTCCAGGCAGTAAAGCAAGAAGGATAACCATAGTTGCCCCCTTGTACTTCGCTTTCGGTCCCGCTGAGGTAGCCATGAAAGTTCAACTCTTCACCTGGGTTGTTCTCTTTGATGAGTTCTCCGGTGCGCATGATGTTGTCGACGCTGTTCTCGACGGAGTAGATTCCACCTGATACAGGGTCTTCAGCTACACCGACTGAGTTCCTAAGACCCCAGCCGAGAAGCAATCCGCTCGATGCATGATCATATGCTGAGTTGGTGATGTTGCTCATGTTAAATGCTTTGATCGTAGACACCCCGGTGGTTACATCCAAGGTCTGGAGGTCAATGTTGCCTACGCTACCGCGAGAGACGAGCAGCATACCCGGCACGGCCTGGGACATGAGCAATGTACGCGTGGTGTGACCTTCATCGTCTCCCATCCCTTCTACAACATCTCGAGCATCAGACGTAGTCTGGCCTTGGGAGGCATCATACTCCCAAGCATAGACGTTGCTGTGGGAAGAGGCATAAAGGGTGTTACCATCATGTGAGAAGGCAATGCCGTGGTTTAACTGGTCCTGTCAGCCATGCCTGGATTGCCGAAGCACAGCAAGCTGCCAAAACTCACCGAATCATCTTCAACTACCATTTGCACATCTCCTTCGACCTGAACGCACGCTCCATCCCCAGTCAGACTCAGCCTACTGACCCCGTATCCCTGCTCTACCACTAGCAGCCCACCTTCCCGATCGAACATAATACCACGAGGATCCCTCAGCCCATTAGCCACAACCTCAACATGAAAACCCGGGGCGACCGAAGGAGCAGCGTTCTGTGGGGCGATGGGGCTTTCGCATGCCGTGACTTGCGCTTTGGCCGACCCTACAATGGAGGATGCGCTCAGACCTGCTGCTATCAAGTGCTTCAGCGTCATTGCGGATCAATCTGAATGACGTGAGAATTGCCTACACGTTGGCTGAGTTCAGCTACAGCTCGTGTAGAGGACGACCGACCGTGAATTAACGAGAACTGCAGAACTGGATCGGCTATGTAAGGCACGGATAGAATTGGTCGGTCAATGAGAAGAGTCTATACGCGTTCGTCCTCTGAAGCCGTGGGGCCAGATTGTGTTTGCTCGGTTACAATGTCACAACGGTCCCCTTGTTGGCAAAGTTGTAACTAGGAATCTGGAGGGAGAGTCCCCATATAGCCCCTCTTCCGATGGTAGAAGTCGCCACTTGCCTCTGCCCTTGGGCCGTTGTCGCGCTTTCCTGGTGTCGCTTGGCCAGCGACTTCCAAGACATCTGCAACGTCATCGACCTCGGATCGGATGAATGAGTGCGCGGGGTCACTCGATTCCACTATTGCCAAACCATGGCAGTCTCAAATACAGTATTGCGCAATCGGAAATACGGTGCCATTGGACCCATATGTTTCCATTTCGTGCATGCGCTGCGTGTTCCAACGGCCAGGTAGCTCAACGTCGTGGTGGTGAGCGGTGCCTTGAGGTGGAGAAAAGTAGTGGAGTCTCCGTACAGTGCCGAGGCTATTATTATCTATTAAACCACGCGTATCTGCGTCTGCGTGGGGACGGGCGAGCAGTAGACGGTGCTTAATTCCGGGAGAGGTTTTCTCCAAAGTCTGGTAAGCCAGAAATCTTAGAAAACCGGAATATGCAACCAGAATGGCAGTGCAGAGTATAGGGCGTTTCCAGATTGAACGTAGCGTCGGCTTTGCCACTGGAAAGCGACATGAAATTCGTTGGCTGGTTGCATTATCGTTATAGCTCCAAATAATGTCACTGCGGAATTGAGTGCAACGTGCGAGCTCTAGAAGCAGCGTGCGCGGGGTGATTTCTTTTCTCCTCGAGTCGTGCTTGAGGTCGCTCTGCACATCCTCGCTCTCATCTCTTCCGCTCGGGTGGATCCGAACGCGAGTGGCGGCACGCTTCTGTGCGAGGATCTGGCTCGCCGACACGAACAAAATGCAGAGGCAATCAGGATGCACGCCCAAGAAACTGCGCCTCGTTGCGGTACTTGCGCAGTTTGCTCATCAAATGCCATGCACGGGCACGCATCAGTAGCGTGTGATTCGGTCACAGATCTGCAGTAGCTGGCTTTGCAACAACGGCTCGGAAGCTATGGTAGTTTCAAGAATATTATCTAGACCATGGGATTAGTTCGTTGAGAATGGAGTCACCGCCCCGATATAACCGTCGTGTATAACAACGCTCGGCTCGCCGGCTGCCTGAAGACATGGGGTCTGTTGTTGCCATGGACGACACGAAGGCCTGGACCCGCAGGAGTCTCCACCAAGGTCGACTGGCAGGCATCACGAACAAGGAAAGAAAATTCAGTAAGACAATGTGGTAGAGTATGTTTGGAATTTTGTGTATGTATTCACCTCTCGAGAGGCAGGTTGTGGCCGTCGTCATGTATGAATGCGATGATTTTCGACAACTCCATTGTGGTTCAAGATGCCAGAGATCGAGAACTTTGGAAAGGAAAACAAAGGAAAGCCCAGCCCGCTTTTATACATGATGCAAAGATGTAGGAAAGCGGCTCGCGAACTGCGCGGCATACCTTTCCCACCAGGAGACTATTATATGCTCAACGACCCAGAGGAAATGACATGTCCTGAATGCGCCGTGGTCTTCCATTAAACAAAAAATGAGCACAATGTATGCATGCTCTCATGGCAGATGCCTCCTCTTACTCCGCGTGTATCCTGACTGGGATATGCTGCAAATTATGCAAAATGGAATCACAAATGCCGTGTCGCTTCAAGTGCAGTGCGCGGCCTGACCTGACAGTCGACGATAGGGAAATTAATACAGGGGAATAGTTGATCGAGCCGGGGTGGCTCGATCTTCGCTCGAACGCTCTGATCCAAAGGGAAATATCCAGAGGAAACTTTTGTTTCTCCGCCCAAACTTTTGCCCTGATGAGTGTGGCCAGCACCAAGTGAATCATGAACCTCCTAAACATGCTCGTAGCAGTTCCGTCACTTCGTCATATCGGTGAGCCTACATCACCGTCATGAGTTTCATTTGAGCCGCAAGATCTGCGTCCTGCTGAAAGACCTTGTTGATTGGCGGCTCCTCGTGCATCGGACTTGCGATCGGGCTTGAGTACAGGCCCTCCGCATCCCGAATGGTATCTTTGACTTTGCGCGTCAAAGAACTGACGTATGGCACAATCCGTCGCAGAGTGGCGGTATCGAACGGAACTTTCTTCGACGATGGTGTGGGCGGTGTATCCAGTATTGGCTCATACGTGCTCCTCCTCTTTTGCAGCGCTTCAATTACGGAACGTGCTTTGGCTTCCGAGTCTTTGCGCGGCCTTGTGACGATAGGCTTTGCATCCTGGGTTGCAGGTTCGATATCGAAAACGGACTTGGGCGGTATTGGAGAAGACTGTGGTGTAAAAATGTCGTGGTTTGGTGGGAGTATGGATTTCCTGGGGTGCGGTGATGGGATTGGGCTCTTTTTGATGTCGCGATCGGGGGTCCCTGATGTGCGTCTCCCCCTACCTTGGCTTGGACTGGGAGGCGGTTCATCAAAAGCGTCGTCGTCGAAGCCAGGAGAGGGAGGTGACGAGCCATCACCAACACACTGGTGGTCGGCCTCCTGATCTGCGAGGTCTATCATGGCGTCGACCTCTCCCCACGTGCTTGACTGTGATCCCTCGATTATGCCAAGCGCCAGAGCACGTACACGGTGCTCTTTGAGCTCCTCAATCAACAGTCCCCACTCGCGCAAGAGACCAATGTTCGCTAGGACATTGTTCTGCTGCTCTCGTATGCTCTTTGGTACAACCATTGATGTACCACTGTCCACCCTGGGAGATGCGTCCCCTTCTTCAATGGGATCCTCGTTAAGCTCAGTGAAGTCAAAATCATCATTCCAATCTTCTGTGACACCCTTGCTTCCAACACCCCAGGTGCCAAACTTGTTTGTGACAACAGTGTTACGCTTGCCAGTCAAATCTGGAACGACGGGCACACTCTGGCTGCGGGCGTGTAACCCGCTGGGCACCCGTCGACCAACCGAACGACTGCCTCTGCGATCCGCATCCTTCTTGCCGTGCACTGTCCGAGGACGCGGCGGTGTGCAGCTGCCTGGATTCTTGTCTGCGACCTGTTGCTCTGACCAATCGAAGATACTGCTGCGCGTGTCTCTATCACCGTGCTCCGCTGTGAGATGGTGTGGCGTAGTGGGCTTCGACGTAGGGCCAGATGCGAGATGGCGCGCATTTTGTGGGAGCAGCGACACGGTTGCGGTCGTGTGATTGACTGTTGGAGGATCAACCCAGGGGTCTTCAGCATCCGCGTCCTCTAGTGACCACCTACTGCTATCGTCGTCATTCCCGGGTCTTGAGTCCCATTCCAAGGTGCCAAGCGAGAGCGGCTTGGGCATGCTCGGGGGAGAGGCCGAGACGGTGTTGGGAAATAGCGGCGCGCTATGTGTTCGGGTGTAGTTGGGCGATTCCTGCAGCGAGCGCTCAGGGCGCACCGTCCGCACAGGTGTTGCGATGCTCTCTTCTTCCTCGGCGATGCTCTGGTGGCCGGCGACACCATTGATGGGTTGCTCCCCGAAGGATCCTGGTGGGAAGAGGTCGCGCAAGGCAGTGACCTTAACCTTGGAGGGGGGTGACTCGTCAAATATCGTCTGTATGCGCGGCCCACGGGCGCCGCCCGTTGTGCTTCTGGTTGCGGCAGTGTGCAGCGAATCATACAGCGTCTCGCTCTGGACGTCAGCGTCGTCTTCGTCGCCGGACCCTAAGCCGCGAAGTTCATTATCAGACGAGCCGACCAATGTCGAGGCTTGTTCTGAGGGGGCCATGGAATGACGCGACGCCCGAACTCCCGATTGCGCTAGAGTAGGGGATGGTGGCGCCTGATTGGCGCCCGGTGCGGCTGAGGCACCATGGAGCTGCTGTGGCATTGACGCCAAGCCCTCGACAGGAACCGTGTCAGCACTCGCACGACGAGCCGGGAGCGTGGGCAAGGGCGTCGTAGAAGAGCCGCCTTGGAGCCCATTGCGTGCGCCCCCCACGTCGGCGGGCCCGGCGGACGTGGCGATGTCGCGTCTAGGAACAAGCGCTGGTTCGGTCACATCGCGGCGGGACCCTCCATAAGAAGTGCTGTGGGGTCGCCTGTTCATGGTAGTGAGAACAGGTGCTGAGTGTACCCGCTGGCTCGCCCGACGCAAGAGAGCGGGTCTCGACGACGCTCTCGCGGCCAACTGCCTCTTCGACGACGAGAAAAACTCAGTGATGGAGAAGGAGCGCTTGGGTCGAGACGCATGTTCGGGCTGATCTGCGGAGGGCCGGCCACGAGTTTGCGAGCCTTCTTTGGTACCAAATACCGCTATGCTGAGCGGTGTCTCCGGCCGACTCACAAGGTAGACGCTGCCGCTGTCTTCGCTCGTCGAGTCGTCCAGCTCGGGTGCACCTGCTCTGACCGACTTGGCCAACACGAGCGTAGGCAAGTGCTTGTCGTCTGGGAATATCCTCCTGAAACCGCCCACCAGTGCCGCCGAACCTCTCTTCTTGGCCAGTGTGCGCTCCCGGGTGATTTTTGTCGTGAAGAACTGCGCATACTCGGCCTCGCTGTCGGTACTCGCTGCGTACCCAGGCCCTTCGCTCGCCGGGTCCTCGGCAGTCCTCTGTAATCGTGCGCGGTTGTCGTTGGTGAGGTTTTGGTGGGCCTGCAGCGTTGCGGTGCGCTGGTGACTCGTAGCTGGGCGCCGAAAGGACGGTCGCAGGGCTGCAGCGCCTTGGTTGTACGCCTCGCGGGGTCCGCGCACAGAGGAGGCACGCTTGACCAGCTTGTTTGGCGGCATTGGTGAGGCGGAGCGCCTGCCGAACATGGGCGCGGTTGAACCATCCTGGGAGAAGGCCATTGATCCATTGGAACACGAGACGGCCGGAGAGAGAGGCGCCGGGCTGGGGTTTCGACTCGACGTGGTTGAGATGGAAGAGAGGCGCTTGATCCACGAGGCCCGTCGTGACGAAGGGTATCTTGCGGTGTCGGCGTCGGAGGTGGACTGCTCGCTAGGAGCATACCCATTCACGCCGTTGGGCGACCGCAGCGCCGTCACGTCGTCGCTCGTCATCCTCCTCACAATCCGTCCCTGGGAGCGCGCATCCTGGGTAGGCCTGGTCGCGATGGGTACGCGCGAGGTAGGTGCGACAGGCGTAGGGTCACTGAAAGACGGTGTGGTCGCGGCCATGGCGGTGGTCTGCACAGCAATAGGCATCGAATTGGCAGCCAGATCGCGTGCTGGTGAGGCCCTTTTCTCGTTGGAGTGGGAGGAGTCGGTAGGCGTCTCCCGTCCAAACGACAGACCGACCGCGGATGTACCAACAACAGTGGCAGTGGCACAGAGCTGTATCACATGAATCCGTCAGTCATGGCGCCTAGTACAACTTCTTATAAACGAGACAAGTCGACGTGGGACAAGGAATGTGCAGCTGCGCTCCAATGTAGACGCATCAGAGGCGTCGAGATATATCAAAACAAAACAAGGGCCATGCAGCGCATACTGTCTTATACAGACTATGGATTGGAGAGACGCAGGGTAGTATTTACCGATGGAACTGTTTTCATTCTCGTTGAGAACCAGGCCGCCGGGGAAAGCTCACTCGTCGAGGCGCTTGTGACGACAAGTCGAGCATTATGGCATGTCAAGGTGCCTGGGAACCACGGATCGCGAGCTGCACGAGTATAGACGGCCGGGAAATGGAGGGGCTCAATCAGGCGCTGCGGGAAGCGGAATGCACTGCACGGCGAGGCAAAGGAAGGACGGCACAAGTCCCACGACGGGCTGAAGCAGAGAGGTGGAGCTCGACGAGGAGCGGACGGAAGACTGAAGAAATCCAGTGCTTGTTGCTTCTGGGATCTACGTACAGGGCTACCCAGCGCTCATTGGGATTAGCGAGATGCCGCCGACGAGGGCTGATAGCGGCATGTCGAAACATAACACGGAGGCGACACAGACCCCATGCCTCACTTTGCTCCGTCATAGCTCTACGCTGCGTGGGCGAGCATCGACGCACCATGCGACAGACCCCAGGCCACTTGGTCTTCGTGCGTGCTCATTCTACGACAAGCCGGTCACGGGCCGTGAGATGCTGCTGTGGTGCCCAGTATCACCACGTTGCGCGAATCTGTTAAACCAAGTTTAGCGCCGAGTAACCATCAACAAGAATCAGGGACATTGCACAGAGAACCCCTCCCCATCAGAGGCTACCCAAATATAGTGTACCAGAGACCATCCCGGGCGCTCGTCACGACACACGGTGATTGGCAGCCGCCCGCTGAACGGCCTGGAGACATCCCTGCAAGCCTGGTGGAGATGTTTGCTGATCGCGGCGTCCCCAAGTGTCAACCGGCTTATGTAGCCCATCGATGGTAGCGAGAGATATGCCTTAGCACGCCCAGCCACGAAGCTATCGCATGTACCTCGCCAGCTTTCGGTAGACCCAACGGCACAAGAACTCTGGTACATGCGAGCAGCAACGCACTCGGAACAAGAAGCGGCTCCGTCTGGGGCATGCCGCCCGGTGGATATTGCAGAACATGGCCTTATTCGCGCACCAATTGCACTTCTGGGGCAAGCTGCTCATCGTCAACATCCTTGATAGCCGAAACCGAAACGCAGAGCACGTCAGCCCCGGAGCGGAGAAGTCGAGAGCAGCGGGAACATGGGTTGAGGATAGGACGGAAATGGGGGTCCTCGAGCCTGCCAGCCAGCAAATTCTGTCTCAAGGTGCCGCTTCCGGTAATGTGCGCACTGCGTGATATCCACCGAGGCAGCATGCCGGCATCCGTGGTTCTGTACCTTGTTGTTGAAGTCAAATAATATGATCGGATCACATATGCGTACCGTGGCCAAGGCGGGCTGGTGCCCGACCCTAGGAAGCTGACAACCATGGTCAGTCAGAACATAAGCCAGAAGCTTTTTTCTCTGTAGACTATCGAGACGGTTGTGTCCCTCTTTCTGGGCCATAGTGGCCTTGAATACGAGAGCGTATCCAGCTGAAGGCTGGCTGGCTGGGCGAGCTGCTCGCCTCCCGTCGCTTGCTGCCTACTGCTGGCGGAAGACTGTGCAATGCGTATTGTCCCGCTGGAACACAGAAATGCGAGCAACCGGCGCGATCCTGGGAGCACATCACTGCTAGAGCGCCTCCAGACGCGCGGTGCAGATCCGCCTCTCGCAAATCCACAGATGCAGAAATGGGTTGTCATGTCTGATAGGCAGTCGGCACCCGCGCCCTGATTGGCTGCCGCCCGCTCTTTCTAGAAACCATGACTCCACATTCGGCTTCCCACGTCAATTTGTTCTTCGCCTTGGACAATCTGCCGTAGCACCACAATAAGCAGAAACGCCTACTGCCCCGCTATTCCGCCAACTTTCTTCTAGCACTCGATAGCAAGACGTGTTCCTGCGCGCTCCGACCTCTCCAATAACGCCACTGTCCGATCGACCGTCGGCGACATTGACACTGTGGGACAACGCACAATCCAGGATCTCCCATTCAACCCGCGACTATGGAGTCCGAAATCAGAACCCAAATCCCTAACATTGACCCCGTGCTGTCAGAGTACTCGGCGGGGTACCTAACCCATGCCGCCAACCAGTTCACGTCTGATTCGGACCCTAATGCCCCTTCACCGCTCGAAGAAGCTGCGGCCACCGTGAGCGCATTGCTCTTATCGGCTTCCGGAGATCTCTCAAGCCAAAATGAGACAAGCATCCAGAACCTTGTTGACAAGTTCATTGCCCGGTTGAACTCAGCCAATGGCGCCGATGGTGAGCGTCGCCAGATGGCGCCCTCGGCCAAGAAACTTGACCAGGCCATTCACGTGGGGTCCTCGAGGAACATCTCCTCTACCATGGGCCTTGCGGGTGGTGCAGTCGATCTTGAGTCTGCCAACACCCGTAAGGTCGAGTCCAGAGTCGATCGCAAAAAGCTCGAGAAGGCCGAACGTAAACTACGTGCCAAGCAAGACCGCAAGGAGTTCAAGAATGTTGAATACGAGGCATCTAAGCTTCTCAATGAGCCGAACGAGGCACAGAGCTATGAAGAGTTCTACATGGCAGTCAACCCGCTGCAGCTGGGTGAATCCAACACCAAGAGCAAAGACATCAAGATTGACAGCTTTGACATTTCTATGCCTGGTCTCCGCATCCTGACAGATAGCTCCCTGACGCTTGCCTATGGTCGGAGATATGGTCTGGTTGGTCAGAACGGTATTGGTAAATCTACATTGCTAAGGGCGCTTGCTCGCCGTGAGGTGGCCATTCCGACGCATATCTCTATTCTCCACGTGGAACAAGAGGTGAGCGAAAATTGTATATCTGCCTGAGTGGCATTGGTTAACCTTTAGCGCAGATTACTGGAGATGACACCCCCGCGCTGCAGGCTGTTCTGGACGCCGATGTCTGGCGCAAACATCTTCTTAGAGAGCAAGAGGTATGTCAATATGTTCAAGTGACTAGACACCGACTGACCCGGGTAGAAAATCTCCAAGGAGCTCAACGAGCTCGAGGCAGAGCGTGCCACTATGGCGGATACTTCTGCCGACGCTGCGAGATTGGACACGCAGCGTGAAGGCCTGGACACAACATTGAGCGATATCCACTCCAAGCTTGCAGAGATGGAGTCAGACAAGGCAGAATCCAGAGCAGCTAGTATTCTTGCTGGTCTTGGTTTCTCACAAGAGCGACAACAGTTTGCTACAAAGACATTCTCCGGAGGATGGAGAATGCGATTGGCGCTTGCCCGTGCCCTCTTCTGCGAGCCTGATTTGTTGCTACTCGACGAACCGTCGAACATGTTGGACGTCCCCTCGATTACGTTCTTGGCGAACTACCTGCAAGACTATCCAAGCACTGTGCTTGTCGTTTCTCACGACAGAGCCTTCTTGAACGAAGTAGCAACGGATATTATTCACCAGCACTCTGAGCGACTGGACTACTACAAAGGCGGTAACTTTGACTCGTTCTACGCGACCAAGGAAGAGCGTCGTAAGACAGCAGTTCGTGAGTACGAAAAGCAGATGGCGGAGCGTGCCCATCTACAGGCCTTCATCGACAAGTTCCGGTACAATGCGGCAAAGTCTTCGGAGGCTCAGTCGAGAATCAAGAAGTTGGAGAAGATGCCTGTCCTTACAGCCCCAGAGGCAGAGTACTCGGTGCACTTCAAGTTCCCCGAGGTGGAGAAGATGTCACCACCTATCATTCAGATGAGTGGTGTCACATTCGGGTACAGCCCGGACAATATTCTGCTGAAGAACGTAGACCTGGATGTGCAGCTCGACTCCCGTATCGGTATCGTAGGACCCAACGGTGCCGGCAAGACTACTGCACTGAAGCTGCTCATTGGCGCGCTCTCGCCAACGACTGGCATCATTTCGCAAAACCCAAGGCTGCGCGTAGGCTTCTTCGCACAACATCACGTCGACGCCTTGGATCTAAACGACAGCGCCGTGGGATTCATGTCGAAACAATACCACGGAAGGGCAGACGAAGAGTACCGTCGTCACCTTGGTGCGTTTGGTATCACGGGTATGACTGGTCTGCAGAAGATGGCACTGCTGTCTGGAGGTCAGAAGTCACGTGTTGCATTCGCGTGCTTGGCCCTGCAGAACCCACACATCCTGGTTCTCGACGAACCTTCTAACCACTTGGATATCGAGGCTATGGACGCGCTTTCGGATGCATTGAGGACGTTCCAGGGTGGTGTACTGATGGTTAGTCACGACGTCACTATGCTGCAGAATGTCTGTACAAGCTTGTGGGTGTGCGACAACGGAACGATTGAGCACTTTGACGGAACCGTCAAGGACTACAAGCGGCGTATCACAGCACAGGCAAACGAGGCGGGTGTCGTGCGGAAGCACTAGGCAGTGGGTTGATAAATGTGCAGTTGTAGACGGATGAAACGACATTTCAATCAAATACACAATTGAGCTTGACGGTTTGACCAGTGCGATATATAGACATGTAACGACGTGGTCTTGGTGTTTCCCAGGTGCGCCTGCCTTGGGGCACCTTGGAACGTTGTCAGGTTGGATGGTACGCTAGGCCCAAAGAGGCCGACTGAACTCATTACCAGGGCTGGCTCCGCGTCCAGGGCACAACCACCTCATCATACGCTTCTCCACCTCTCCCGACAACACAACAGAGCGAGCAAACATTGCCCTGCCCTGCCCTGCTCTGCCCGTCGCCGCAAGCCCATCCACCACCCACCACTTCCCCCCAAGTCTGATGCGCGTAGCTGTCTCGTCGTCCCCGCGCGCTCACGTTTAATTGACAGCGCCTACTAGCGCGCCTGCCCCTTCGAGCTCATCATCTGTGCCGTCCAATACGCACAGCTACCGGCACCTTGTCTCGCTCGCAGTCCTCCAGCACAGACGGCTTGTCCGTAGTCACTCCTTTGCCTCCGACTCCCAGCGACCGCAACTCGTCGCGTTCGCGCTATTCATTCGCTCCCGACGACAACACGGCAACATCGACTGCAGCCGGCGAATCGCCATACCCGCCTCCCTTCTCCTCCCTCTTCTTTCCGTCCGACGACGCTGAGGAGCGCAACAAGCTCGGGGAAGCAGCAGAAGACGAGTCGCCGCCCGCATTTACATCTGCGCCTGCCTTCACCGAATCGTCTTCTTCGGCCGCCACTGTAGCTGCCACCAAAGCCGCGCTTCCGCACGACACAAAGGACGGCTCTAGCAGCAAGGATCTCGACGACGGCGAACCACCACCGCCCTACAGCGAAGGCTCAAGTCCGCTCGACTCGTTTACCTACGTAATGGCTTCAGCAGGAGGTCCCGCGAGTATCATCACTCAGGTATCGCAGACGAGCGCTGGGCCGCCAATCAACACGCTCGGTGGATCTGATGAGAACATCACTTTGGAGTTGAGGTATGGCCATTTCGCAAACAGGCAAAACATCTAGGAATTAACCATGGATACAGGGGCACGCGATTCACCCTGTCGCGCGACGAGCTTCTAACCCTCCCTGAATTCGTCCTTCTCTCTCTCTTCCCTAATGGCCTGCTTCCCGATGGCCACATGAACTCCTACCACGAAGGAGATGTATACCCAGTCGACGTTGGTAACCCTGTTTCTTCTTCCTCCTCTCCCGTCCCTCTGGCTCCAGTGGCCAAGATTCTACATCACCTCTCCAACCCCGCATTATATTTATCTGACAATATATACCCTTCGCAGTATGACCCAAACTCCCTGCAATACATGCTGGAATTCTTCCGCACCGTAGCGCAGACTATTCCTGCGTCGCCTCCTTCCCCGACGGCAGCCCCGGAGGCACCTGCTGAGGCTGTGCCAATTGAGCCCATGCATGGTTCCGCCAGGGACATGCTGCAAGACCGCGCCGGTATAATTGTCCTTCGTGAGGATCTGGACTTCTATGCCATTCCACCGCACCGCGATATTACCCAGCCTGAGATGATTGAGGTCAAGCGCGCGGCGGGTGAAGCATTGCTAAGACAGGACGGCATTTTCTCTGGACTCAGGAAGAGCGAAGAACCAGGAACGACCGAGCAGCACCTAATCGAGATGTTGACTGCAGGGTGAGATCATCATAGCGCTCACGTTGATCAAAAGCTAACAAGATGCAGCGGCTTCAACCATGACGACCGCTGGGGCCACCGTGCCGGCGAACCCAATAAGGCTGTCATCTGCAGCATTGCCCTTGCACGCTTGAGGACCGACATTAAGGGTAACGACCTTGCCAACAGCAACGCTGTCGGGATGGCGCAAAAGCTGCTCCTATTCTGGAGGAAGCCCGCCCGTCGCTGCTGGTGGGAGGGTGTAGAGCTTGACAATGTCAGAGGCGTCGAGGGCAAGCTCAAGGTGTGGATAAGGAGGGTCTGGACGCTGGAAATGGTATGTTTACTCTAACCACGGGCACCGACTATACTAACATCGGCTTCTAGAGCGTCATCGGCCTTCGCTAAAATGCGGCGTTGATTGCCGTTGTAATATTGGTGGCGTTTCCTTGCTTTCTCTTGATGTTTCACACGCGGCATCACTACCCGCCGATGAACAAAAGCACCGGCCAACTCATCGTTTTCCTACTGTTCTTGATACCTCTCAACATTGGGTCCAATTGCCACTTTCCAGACACGGTAGTGGATGTTCTCTTTCCCCCCATAGCAAGCGTCGGCATCATAGGGTTCTCACTGTAATTGTTTGTTTCTTTATTTGCAAATAATCTACCGACAAGTCGTACATATGCCTTGTATAGCAGTAGCAGTAGTAGCAGCCGAAGCGCGCTTTTTTCTTCCTCCACAAGGCCGCGATAAATTGTAATATCTTTTTTTTTTCGTTTCGTTTCGTCATAACCATATGCACAAGAATGTTCTTACGCCTCACGCAACCTCCCCTTGTCTCGTGCGCGTCACAAGCTTTTCCTCATTGACACCCCCACCCCCACACGCGTACACGCACACGAAGACCCTGTCGTGATCTGTTGAGTTCACCATGTCTGTCCTTGTCTCAACGCAAACCAGGTATCCGGAACCACGACATGTTTCTCGGCTGAGTAACGCATGACACATGAAACGTTGGACTCGTTTTTTCTCTCTCCTTGCTTTTTCTTTTTTTCCTTCTCGCTGTACCTTGCATGTTCGTTTGTATAGTGCCATGCAGTGGGCTGAGAATGCGGAAAGGTGCATATTTGTGGCATGGGTTGTGGAACGATTGTCTATATATGTGTGTGTGTGTGTGTGTGTGTGTGGAGAACGATGAGAGAGGGGATGGGGGGGGGTCAAAGCTGAGGAGGAAAGGAGGAGGATCGGCGGTGGCGTTAACGGTATCGTTGTCGTTGTCGTTATGTGTCACATACAGAAGGAAAAACTCCTCATCTTACATCTAAAGCTCGTCGAATTTGGCGGTGATGTAGACAGCAGCGTAGAGTCATGATATCACATTCTACTATCCTCACTAACAATCCCATCCCTAAATACAACTCGTCCCTCCATAGACGCGTTCGTAAAACACCACTCCTGCACTTCCCCTACGCGAAAACCCTCCCGCGTACGTACATACCTAGCTACATGGCACCAAACGTCAAAGCACCTCGCGCCTCCCCCCTCTTTACCTGTCGTAACAGTAAAACCCGTCATAGTCGTCGTCGACACGTTGGATAGAAAGCGGGCCGATACATATATGCATGCATGCATGTACGGCATATGTAGAGCGGGAAGTATCCAACATGGCGTGCATGCAGTAGAGACAGTAAATATAAACACATGCTTCCGGCCCGATGCGTCGAGAGGCAAGACACATCTCTAGTCTGAGCCTTTTTGGGGCCCAAGACGTGGGATGTACCTGCTGTGAAAGGAGAGGCTGCTGCGATTGACGTAAGTGCGTCTTCCAGCAGATCCAGTGGAGGACGATAACGGACAACGTTTGATGTAGGACAGGCACTACAGATGTCAACATGTCAAAGACGGCCCAAAGGGTTTTTCATGCATATGCTGGGAGCCCAAGACAAAGCTGGACATGTATCTAGAGTGAGTTCGGGTAGCAGCATATCGCATCACATGTACTTTGAGAAGGAGGCAGTGATTGTCGAAGGCGGGTATGGAGGCCCGTCATTACTCTTCATTGTTGAAGTCTGCCAATTGAAGGTCAGGCTGTTACTGTTCTCGCTGCGTGTAGAAACGCAGTCTATCTTATCCATATCGCACTCTTACATGGGGGGTATCATCCTCTTCCTGACCATGGTTGAAGGGTCAAGTAGATGATATGCAAACAACGCCTTTTGAACGACCGAACCCCGTCGAGCCCCAGGCTCGATGCTATGCCGTTGAAGACAAATAACTTTTCGAAGTGGTATCATCCCAGTTCATAACGTCGTGTTGAAACTTCCCAAACGCTGTACAATAAGAAATCTAGTAACGGTAGATGTCGCTCTTGAAAGGACCCTCAACAGGGAGGCCGAGGTACTCAGCCTGGACATCGCTGAGCTTGGAGAGCTCGACGTTGACGTGGGCAAGATGAAGAAGAGCGACTTGCTCGTCGAGGATCTTGGGCAGAACGTAGACACCGACATCGAGCTTACCGGTCTTGCCGAACTCGATGTACTTGTTGCCGAAAGCCTCGTCGGAGGCCTTGTACAGCATGATCTGAGCAAGGACCTGGTTGGTGAAAGAGCAGGACATGACGAAGGAAGAGTGGCCGGTGGCGCATCCCAAGTTAACGAGACGACCCTCGGCGAGGAGGATGATGTAGCGGCCGTTCTTCATCAGGTAGCGGTCGACCTGGGGCTTGATGCTGGTGACCGACTGGGCGTTCTTCTTGAGCCAAGCAACGTCGATTTCGATATCGAAGTGACCGATGTTGCAGACAATGGCATCGTTGGGCATAGCCTCGAAGTGGACGCCAGTCAGGATGTCACGGCAACCAGTGGTGGTGACGAAAATCTGACCCTGAGAAGCGGCCTTCTCCATGGTGGTGACCTGGAAGCCGGAAACGGCAGCCTGGAGGGCGTTGATGGGGTCAATCTCAGTGACGATGACGCGGGCACCCATGCTGTGGAGAGCCTGGGCGCAACCCTTACCGACATCACCGAAACCGGCGACAACGGCGACCTTGCCAGCAATCATGACATCGGTGGCACGCTTGATACCGTCGACAAGCGACTCACGGCAACCGTAAAGGTTGTCGAACTTGGACTTGGTGACGGAGTCGTTGACGTTGATGGCGGGGACAAGGAGACCCTTGCCCTTGAGCATACGGTAGAGGTGGTGCACACCTGTCGTGGTCTCCTCAGAGACACCGTAGCAGTCCTTGAGCATCTCAGGGTACTTCTTGTGGACAAGGGCGGTAAGGTCACCACCGTCGTCAAGGATCAAGTTCAGGCTCTTGCCGTCCTTGAAGGAGGTGAGCTGCTGCTCAAGGCACCACTCGTATTCCTCCTCGGTCTCGCCCTTCCAGGCAAAGACGGGGACACCGGCGGCGGCAATGGCGGCAGCGGCGTGGTCCTGGGTGGAGAAGATGTTGCACGAAGTCCAGGTGAGCTCAGCACCGAGGGACTTGAGGGTCTCGATGAGGACGGCAGTCTGGATGGCTGCAGAGGGGTTAGTAGGTGCTTTTTCTTTCTCTCTTCTTGCTATAGGGGAGACATACTCATGTGCAGACATCCGGCAATGCGGGCGCCCTTCAATGGCTGGTCCTCCGCGTACTTGCGGCGAGTCTCCATCAGACCAGGCATCTCGTTCTCGGCGAGCTCAATCTCGCGGCGACCGAACGCCGCAAGACTGATGTCGGCAACCTTGAACTTGTGGGCGGGAGCAGACATGATGACGGTAATGTGTGATGAATTGGGGTATAGAGGGAGGGTAGGGAGGGAAAGAGAGAATGGAGGGGATGAAGAAACAAACGTCGAGGGGGAGAAAAGTGGGAGAGATAGCCCCGCGCTCTAACAGATGTTGACGCTAGTGGACCCTTGGACTTTTGCTCCACATCGGCAGATTGACTGGTCAGAGACACGTCGCCCCCTAAGAACAATGACAAGCACTTCTCTAACCAAATATGTGCGAGATAGAGATCACGTCTCTCCAATGTCTGATGCCAATCATGGACAAGGTGCTCAATTCCACACCGCAAATTCCCGCTTCAACGCTGAGCGCTTTTCGTTGCGGGGTGTGAGACAGCACCCACCCTGTTGAGCACCCGCGACGCGCCATCCTCTTGCGACAAATGCAGTAAGTATCTTCATAAGCACCGAGTCTCACCGGCACTACTGTATTCATTCAGAAGGTAACCCATAATTACTATCAAACCTTCCGCTACAAGTACAACAAGCCATCTGTTTCACTCACGTGTAGTGAGGCACTTGCGCCTTATCGCCCTCGGGTCCCGCCGCCAGCGGTGAGACTCCGTTGCTAATCTTCTTGTCAGAGCTCTTGAAGTGCGGCTTCAGCGGCTCCCAGCTCTCCGCATTGTAGCCTTCTTGGATCTTCTGGCACTTTGTGAGGCCCCAATCCGTCACGCCAATCATCAATGAACTTTCGAACATGAACGCCATGCTACCTTCTCCAACCTTGTTGGGCTGCAGATCAGCATTCGAAGCCTTTTCGTGAGTCGCAGCGTCAGGCCCATGGCCAGACATGACGTTATGTAGAGATGCACCAGCGGGCTGGAAGCCTCCACCCGTTTTTGCGTCGTATTGGCCGCCGATAAGACCCATGAACTCCGACATGGTGTTACGGTGATACCATGGTGGCCGGAAGGTACCTTCGGCCACCAGCCAGCGAGGTGGAAATATGACAAAGTCTGCTACTGCAGTTCCCACATGGTCGGATGGCGCCGTGAGAACAGTGAAAATGGAGGGATCTGGATGATCAAACGAAATGCTGCCTATGGTGTTGAAGCGCCCCAGGTCGTACTTGTAAGGGTAGTAGAGGCCATGCCATGCCACCACATCGAAAGGCGTGTGTTTCTGCTTCGCGGCATATAGATGTCCGGCAAATTTTGCGAGAACCTGCCATTCAGTTTCCGTGTCTTCGTCAAAGTCGGCTACGGGCGCTTGGAAGTCTCGCGAGTTGGCGAGGCAGTTGGAGCCAATGGGCCCGAGCTCGGGAAGCTGGAAATGACCCTGATACAGCTCTAAAATGTAGCCTCGCACAGGGCCTTCAGGAAGCGTGACGCGATATCGGATACCACGCGGGATAACACAAATCTCGTTTGGGCGCACGACAAGGCGACCTAGCTCAGTCTGGATGTCAAGCACACCGTGCTGGGCCACGATTAGGAAGTCGCCATCGGCCGAGTAGAAGGCCTCGTTGGCTTCCATATCCTTTCCTGCCGCAAATATAAAGTATCCGACTCCTGACTTCATCGTAGGATCACCCGCACCAGCTACGAGATGAAGAGAGTGCACCCAGTCTACTGTCTCATCGAGATCGAAAGGGTCCCATCGAAGCTGGTTTGGGATGTAGTGAATCCGCTCCCATGGCTTGTTCTCGGGGTTCGTGTTAAACGTCTTCGATTCGCGAGCCTCAAAGTTGCTGTGGCCGCACGATGGCAGGATGCGATAGAGCCATGATTGTTGGTTCTCGTGCCGGGGCGCTGTGAAGGCGGTTCCCGAGAGCTTCTCAGCGTATAGGCCGTATGGGGGCTTCTGTGGAGAGTTTGCACCGATTGGTAGTGCGCCCTCTACTGCTTCAGTCCTGTCGTTGTTAGTAGCGATCAGTCAGACGCAGCTCGGGAGTCTGTACTCGTGGTATGAGTTGAAGCCGTTCTGGTATCGGTACTTCTCCTTGAAAGAGAATTGCGTAGACGGCATCGTGAATGGCGTGAAATGCTGGTTAGTCCTTCAGTACCTTCTTGTCGGAAAGCAGAGCACTATGCGTCAACCTAGTTGCGCACTACGGTCGTCTTGAATCTAAGTACGGTAATGGCCCCACGGAAGTAGTGGAAGCACAGGGTCGTAATGGAAATAATCCATCTGCACCTCGGCCATGGCTCCCCTGCGCAGTGCGGTAATGGGCGGCTTCAGATTCCGTCGTTTGTCGCGTCGCAAGAGCAAAGCGGAGTAGTGTTGCATGATCGAGAGCGTTCATGTCGGCCTACCCCACAGGTGGAGAAGGAAAGATCCTGGTCCGCTGGCAAATGACGGAACCTTTCCGAGCCTGCCTACCCGCCTCCATCCCTGTTCCGTCGCAAGCCGTCGGCGCATTGAGAGCACGACAACGCGAGGAGAGGGTGATTATGGGGCCGAAATTCCGTGCCTGACCATTATCGTCATCTCTTTGTTCATTTCGGCAAGGATCTTTGTGTGGTTGGATTGCAAATCATTCTATTGATACTATCGGACGAGTACCGTATTGAAGTACTACAGCTTGTCGGCAGTCACATTGCGTCAACATCCAATCATCCCACCTTAGTCCAGAAAACATCAACATCACAACACACACACGCACCACAATGGCTTCACTGCGGTCCTGGTTTAGCATACCTCGCGGTTCGCACTTCTCGTTAGCCAATATCCCATTTGGCGTTATTTCGACTACTTCATCGACCGCTCCACGAGTCGCGGTTGCCATCGGAGACCATGCCCTGGATTTGGAAGCCTTTGCAGCGAACAATGGCTTCTCAGGACTCTCCATCATCCAGCCACATCAGGCCGTATTCTCAGAGCCCTCACTGAATGCGTTTGCTGCGCTCGGGCGCCCAATCCATTCTGTCGTCCGCAAGTATATTCAGAGTGTTTTCTCCGAGGATACTACCTATCCAGACGTATTGAAGAACAATTCCACTCTTCAGAAGCAGGTTCTGTTGCCTCTCAAAGAGATCCGCTCCCACCTTCCCTTCAAGATTGGCGACTATACCGATTTCTTCGCGGGAATGAACCATGCCTACAACTGCGGTGTTATATTCAGAGGTCCTCAGAACGCTTTACAGCCCAACTACAAACACCTGCCGGTTGGTTATCATGGCCGAGCATCTTCAGTAGTACCATCGGGGACGCCAATCCGACGTCCCAATGGCCAAATATTGCTGAACCCCACGGTGGAGAAGAAGGTGCCTACATTCAGCCCTTGTAAGAAGCTGGACATTGAACTGGAACTGGGAGCGTTTGTTTGCGGCTCAAACGAACAAGGAGTGCCAATACCCATTGAAAAGGCAGAGGAAAATCTGTTTGGTGTGGTACTAATGAACGATTGGTCAGCAAGAGACATTCAAGCATGGGAATATGTACCCCTAGGGCCTTTCAATGCAAAGAACTTTGGCACGACGATCAGCACGTGGGTTGTACTCGCAGATGCACTAGAACAATTCAAGACGAAGGGTCTCGAGAACGATTCCGAAGTACTTCCCTATCTGAAAGAAAAGCACGAAAATACCGTGTACGATATCAACCTTGAAGTCGACATCAAAAGTATGCATCCCCCAGATCCACATACACAACACATGAAATGCTAATTTTTACCAGCATCATCCGGAAACAAAACCACTGTATCTAGAGTGAATGCGCGAAACCTGCTATGGTCCTTCCCACAGATGCTAGCACACCACACAATTACCGGATGTCCTTTCCAACCCGGAGACCTACTGGGTTCTGGCACCATTAGTGGGAGTACCCCAGCCGAGTACGGAAGCTTCTTAGAGCAAAGTAACAATGGGAAAGACGCAATCGCCCTTGCAGGTGGCGAGAAGAGGATCTTCCTTGAGGATGGTGATGAAATTACTATCCGGGGTGTATGTGGCGGAGATGAAGAAGCTCTCGTCGGTTTTGGAGAATGTGTTGGTCGCATTGAGCCTGCATTGACATTGAGCTTTGCCTAGTACCTATCGATAGAGACCGCTGATGTCCTAAAGAAATGCTAAAATAAAGTGGAGCGTCGTGGAATCCACGAATTTCGCGGAACTGAGGTGGTTGCATGTATCCTTCTCAGCCTGCAGTACTACGGTCGTGCGCGACCCGAGAAGCCTTAAAGTCACCTCCGAGTTTAGCGCGAGTTTGGTTCATTGGCAGTGTTGCGTATTCTTGAGCTGTACTTTATGCGCTAATCAAGAGAGGCTCGCGCCCAAGGAAACGTTCCGTTGTGGTCTTGCTCCACCTCACTAGATCATGATCCGAGTGTGCACAAGCAACAAATTGTGCCCGAGTAAGTATTTGCGCATCTTTGCGGAATGCCCTGGATGAGTCCTTTCTTGCGTGTCTAGAGCTCTCTAATTCTATGCAATTTGATGAGTACGCTTTCTGTATCACACGCTGCGAGGCGTGCACGTGCTCGCGATCTTGAACCGTCAAGATGATGAAGCATTCAGCCATCATCACCGATTCAACGACACCATATTGATCGAGCAGACATAGGCAATAAGCACATGTCTGCGGCCATTCCTCATTTCCCTCACCCTATGCCCCATACAGTTAGCGGATGATCTCACGTCATAGTCCCCGCACAACCTCACGCGCGGTACAATTCCGCCTACAAACAACACGAGCATCTGCAATGGTGGCTTCCGACGCGACAGCCCCGCAGCACCAGGTTATTCAATCGGAACTAATGCCTACATCGTGGCCAGTCACACAGTCACCAATCATGCTGAGGCCGCGGCGGCCGAGCTAAAGCCTCAGTGCAAGACAAAGCGCGGTGCATCGGAGGTAACCCTACGTTATAAGTGCTGCTGCTAGTCTTTGAGGCTGAAGTTGATCTTGCGTTTACAAGCACCCCTGGTTCCCTTCTTTACTATTTCTTCGTCGTCTTCCTCGAGCAGTGAGCTTGATCACGACCATGGCGATTCCTATCTACGTTGCCGGCGTTGCCGTGCTGGGATACTTTCTGTGGAAGGTGCTGTATGGAACCGACACACCGCATATCAAGGGACTACCAGAGGTTCCTGGACTTCCTTTGTTTGGCAGCTTGTATGAGCTCGGTACGAATCATGCAAAGGTAGCGCAAGGATGGGCGAAGAAATATGGCCCCGTCTTCCAGGTGAGGATGGGAAACAGGGTAAGAACTAGTTATTTGTATTGAATCAGGAGCTCTGAGGCTGATTTGAGTATCCAGAGAATCGTGTTTGCGAACTCATTCGATTCCGTTCGTCACCTCTGGATCACGAATCAGTCGGCTATGATATCGCGACCTATGCTCCATACCTTCCACAAGGTCGTCTCCTCTTCTCAGGGTTTCACGATTGGTACTTCACCATGGGATGAATCCTGCAAAGCGCGCCGTAAAGCTGCTGCGACAGCGCTCAACCGCCCTGCCGTACAGTCCTACATGCCGCTCATCGATCTCGAATCGACCGTCTCTATCAAGGAGCTTCTACATGACAGCAAGGGAGGAGAGCTTGATCTCGATCCGCGAGCCTACTGGCAACGTTATGCCCTGAACACGTCTTTGACTCTGAACTATGGATACCGCATCGACGGAAACAAGGATGCACCGCTGCTGAAGGAAATTGTCGATGTCGAGAGGGGCGTTGGAAACTTCCGGTCGACAAGCAACAACTGGCAAGATTATGTTCCGCTATTGCGACTGTTCCCCAGCCAAAGCAACGAGGCTATCAGCTTCCGAAAGCGGAGAGATGTGTACATGGATCGACTACTGAACACACTGCAGGACAAGATTGAGAAGGGTATGGACAAGCCATGCATTACTGGTAACATCATGAAGGACCCTGACGCGAAGCTGAACCGAGGTGAGTTTGGCACTGTTTCCTTATCAGATATATGCTGACACTGAAAAGCCGAGATCAAATCAATTTGCCTCACCATGGTCTCCGCCGGTCTTGATACCGTTCCTGGTAACCTTATCATGGGCATCGCTTACCTTGCCACACCCGCCGGTCAGAAGATCCAACAGCGCGCATACGACGAGATTATGAAGGTATACCCTGACAACGACGCCTGGGAGCGTTGTCTCCACGAAGAAAAGGTCCCATATGTCACTGCGCTTTACAAAGAAATCCTACGGTACTGGACTGTCATCCCAATCTGTCTACCACGTGTCTCGATCAAGGATATTGAATGGAATGGCGTCAATATCCCTGCAGGTACAACGTTCTACATGAATGCTTACGCCGCCGACTACGACGCCGAGCACTTTAAGAACCCAGAGACATTTGATCCGGAACGCTATCTGGACGTTCCTGATGGTGCAGGTACACCACATTATGGATATGGTGCCGGCTCACGCATGTGCGTTGGTTCACATCTCGCTAACCGTGAGCTATACACGGCATTCGTTCGGTTGATATCGGCGTTCAAGTTCACGCCGCCTATCGACCCGAAAGACGAGCCGGTCATGGATTGCTTGGACGCGAACGCAATCCCTACGAGTTTGACTCTTGAGCCCAAGTATTTCAAGGTCGGGTTCAAGCCGAGGAATAGGCAATTGCTAGATAAGTGGATCAAGGAGAGTGAGGAGAGGACCAAGGATCTCATGTGAATGCATGTAGCAGCCAGGCGTCGATACGAACTATCAAGTTTAGACGAAACACTAGATTAAAAAATATCTGTTCATTTACGAGCACAGACTCTACATGAGTTGACCTGATATACCATCTACTTTAAACAAGCGGTATCGCAGCATCCACCTTCATAGGTGGCAGCATGCCCAACTTGGCCACTTCCTGGTACATCTCAAACACACTCTCGATGGTATCCACAAAGCCCGAGAAACCGAACTTCCTCACCTTGTTCATAGACAGGGTACCAAAAGCCGTGAACGTGAACTCGCCCATGGCCACCGTATCCTTGTCGTCTAGGATCTTCTCCGTCAACTGGCCATTCGACTGATCCATCATCTCGTCCCAAGCCTGCGATACTGACGGGTTCTCCACCCACTCGGACAACGGGTGTGCCACCTTGAGAGACATGGGGGGCCCGTAGCCCAGCGGAGCATCTTTCCCACCAGCCATGTTCCTAACTTCGTACTTTGCCTCGTCTTCTTCGGGTCCAAGAACGGTGTCAACACCGTACCAGCGGCCGAGCTCGTTGTAAAACCGGTCCCAGCTGAGTACGCCACCGTCTTGGGCGTTGAAGCGCTGGTTCGCGGCTGCGTCTTCTAGAACTGCCCATTCGCTGAGGTAGCCGGAGAGGCGCGCAGTCGAGTGTGTGTACTCGAACTGCCATTCGTGGAGACTACCGCTGAACTGTAGGGGCTCGCCTCTGTGTGCTTGTACAGCGGCGTAGGCGCCAAAGCAGAGGAAGGCGTTCATGGATGCGTACTGTGTTGCGCCGATGACGGCGGCAGGCATGACGATGTTCCACGCGGTCTCTGGGTGCTCGGCACAGAACTTGTGCAGCAGTTCCTCCTGGTTGTAGTAGAAGTTTGGGCTGAGGTGCTTGGGTTGGGGATCTGACTCTACGAGCGGAGTTCGCGCACGGCCGATGTGCATGCCATAGTTCTTTCCGCCGGTTTGCAGGAGGATGCGCTTCGGCTTGAGACCAGCTAGCGGGAGGGAAGCGAGGAAGTTTTTGAAGGGAGGTACGTTGCTTTCTACGAGATCCTCGGCGGTGCTGGGGTCCATGGCGCTCTTGTTGGTCTTGGGAGAGAGGTATGCATAGTAGAAGATGTAGTCGGCCTGCACTTTTGCATCTTTCAGCGACTTGGCAATATTCTCACTTGATGAGCTGAGGTCGATGGAGACATGCTTGATGCGGGAGCGCTGCTCATCGGTGAGGAAGTCGAGAAGCTTGTCCGGAATGGGGCTGCGTGAGAGAGCGTAGATGGTGGACCAGCGATCAGGTGTGTCGAGCAGTGAGCGTATCGTGCTGAAACCTGAGATGCCAGTTGCGCCGCATACAATGGCCTTGAGACCCTTTACGCTGGGGTCAAAGGTTGGGAGATTGCGGTAGATGCCAGATTGGCGAAGGGGTTGTTGCGAAGAGCTTGGCATTGTGGTGATGGTGATGGCGATGGTGGCTGGATGATGAGATGATGGTTGAAGTGGATGACCTTCAATCTGTGAGTCTCCTGCGTTTTATGTTGGATTTTACAACGTACCCTGGGTACGACGCTATCGTTAAAGTCTCAGTGCCATGGCGCTATGTTGTCATTGACCAGCAAAACTTCATACAGCGGTCCGAACACCGACATGGAGAGCCACATTATGACTCAAATGGAAGCCGAGTATCGCTGTCTTCTTCGGAGTTAAGGCTCGCAATACACATGGTATGCTCCATACAAGCATCTAGCCCAAGCCTTACTTGCCTTTCGGTGTGGTCTGTATGCTCCCTGATGTCATACATCCGACGCTACCATCGCGTACCAACAGTCTCCAAACGCCATAGCAGCGTCCGATCACTAAACATAAATTCCCAACGACGCGTAAAAGCTCCACGTTCTGCACTCGAAGTCACGAGATGTCGTGCTGGGAACGCACGCCGTCCGAGGCTGCCTGACTAGAAGTGGAGCCTCAATCTCCATCTCATCAGAAGCGGGTACGCTAAGAGTCACCTAATCGACCGGAAAGCGGGTGTACTCTAGATGCGACTAGTTCCGATGCGGGTAAGATCGAATGAAAGGTGCGGCGTGCCTGAGAGCTGATTTTCTTATCTTGTCTTCACGCCCCGAACGCTTGAGGTCGATATGAACGGTTTTCCCCTCCCATCACCAAGTGCCATCGGCGAATTCAGACACCGACGCCAGTGTTGTTGGCGTGCGACCTAGCTCTTCTTTGCTTTTTATTTAGTCCATCCCTTTTGTCAAGACGTTTGAACTTCTGCTCTGTATGCTGCTCATTGTAGACGAATGAAGTCGTTCACGGTTGAGAAAGCGCAGCGAATGACGGCTGAAGCTGTGATGACGCGCTTCCGATTCTGATTCCGAGGCCCGATTGAACCTCCCAGTCGGGTTTGTGGCTTGCTTACCGCCTCCAATAATGTTGTGTGTGAGCTTAGATAGACAACGGAGGCACTGCAAATACCTCGCTCTATGATATCGAGTGTGGAGACTGCATTTTATGGGTACAATCATAAACAGCTATAAGTATATCATGAAGAATACAATGTGTCGCACCGATGGCTAGTCTGAACGCGTCACTGGGGTTTGGCTACGACATATCCGAGTGCGCATGATTTGGGGACAGTGTATCAAGGTTTGTCTCCGTCAAGCTACTTTATCATCACGTTCGGAGTGCTAGCGAAGATCCAGGTTATAGTTGCTGATGACGCTTCCACGCGCAATTATTTCCTCTATCTGCTTCCTTTCCTCCATAAGTCGCTTATTCTTTGCCATACGGTCATTCAAACTTGCTGCATATGGCAGAATGCCAGGCTGTGGGTCCAGCCATTGCTTAAATGCCACGGATAGACATCAGCAAGGGGATCAAATGATATTGAAAAGAGTTTCTCTTACTCTTTGGGTGTGTTCCTTCCATCGAATCCGCGGTACTGAACCTCCACTGATTGGATCCAAGGCTTCCTGTCAAGATACGTCTTGATCATCTCCGGCGATGGGGGCAGTCCGTCGTATACGCCGATTCGAGTAGGCTGGTCATCTGGCGTCGGCAACCACACCATTATTCTGAAAAATTCCATCCGGACAAAGACCTCGGAAGCATTTGCTATGTAGTGGTCTTTTTAGAGAAGAAAGCACTTCTCGGAGCGCGTTCACTGCACTCTTTGGCTGGTGGACTGGCGTGACACCAGTGGTGTCGGCTCCGCTACTCACTCTCTCTCTTGCTTCTTCATGAACTTGGGAACCGAAATTTGCCTCTCCGCTTACATCTCCTCTTTGTTCTTTCTGGGGTCGTGGGGCCTGAATCGACATCATGCACAATTTGTCGTTTGCGTGTGAGGGAAATGTGGTAGGACACATGTCTATTATAGCCTATGTTAAGATCTACTTCATCTAATTTGAAATAGGAAGAAGGCCTACGTAGCAATATTTGTGGTTAGAAATCGATCCTTGACAAGATGCGCAAGTCGCTGCGGCACAGTTGAAACGAAGCGGGGATGTAATTGAGAAACGAGGGGATTGCAGCGACTTTAGATTAAGCCAATCCCAATCTCACTCGTGACGTACTCATGAATCGATCATGGTCGCACATGAATACACCGAGAGACAATGACTAGAGCTCATAAAGGAAGAGGCAGCTTACGCATTAGCCGACGAACATCGCCCAGCGACTCAGTATGAGCCTGTAAGCTTCTCAAATATATTCATTAGCATACAGAGTCAATTGATAGTTATTTGTAGACCCTCCGCGAAGTGCTGGTGTCGCTCAAGAGAGACGGTGGCATACGTGTATTTGGCCGTGACGGCGTTCTACGCAGGCTGAACAGAGAGCACACTGAAGTTGTCGACTACGTCCAACTATCTGCCCGCCATGTAGCCGAATTCACGGCTTGGAAATACACGCCTGAAACACAAGAACTATGGGCTGGCGTTGACGGACGCGCTGTCACTGATGAGGCTCAGCTGTGGGCCGTTCCTGAAGATGTCTTCCCGCGTGATCCAAGCACAATAATCACCAAGCCGAAGAGGAATGGCGAAGCCGTATTGGAGGGCCGTCAGTCGAAATGCAGGAACTATCCATGTGATCAGAGTGCCGAAGAGTGCAGACCGGAACATCCTGGCTGTGACGAGTGTGAGCCGTTTTAAGAATGCGTTGGGGGCCCAACCGGCTGTCTTGTGCACTCAGACTTGTCAACAATCAAGTCAATCTGACACATCCAGATGAGTGACTAACGCAAAAGGGTAAGACTTAAGCCTATATAGGCAACTGCTAGACTCAAATAGGAAGTCAATCAAGTCAAGCTGCGTCTCTCGAGCCCCACTTAATTGATTGTTGACAACTGTGTGTGCACTGGCTTTGCGATGGGACTTTACCGCCTATGAATGTCTAGCGCTTGGTGGTGGCTTGAGTATCACGATCCGTGGTGCATGGAGAGGCATATGTTGATATGTAAGACCAAATAGTCAATATGTCGAAAAGAAGCCAATAAGCGTGCGATGGCGCCTTGACTTTTAATCTGAGTCTTGCCATACCCCTCGGGCTGCTATGCGCTGCCAATCCCTAGTCTTTTAGGGTTCGTCTTATGATTACGTGTTCAGATGAGGGCATGCCATCGCTTTCCTCATGAACCAGTGTCAACCATTGGCCGTCGACAAGGATGTGCTCACCAAGTCCCTTCGACGTCACAGGCCGTCGCTTCCTGATGTAGATGAAGGTATTGTGACTGCATGGGTCTTTTTATTGTCGAGGCAGGTGCATTGGACTCGAATTCCACTTGAGCGCCATATTTCGGTCAACTCAATGCACCACTTCCTGCAAAGCCTCAATCTCTCTTCCCCTCAGCCACAACAATCAATCAATCGAAATCAGACGGAAAACATGTGGCCCCTCGACGGCTACAACATTTCGGTCCTGGCCATCCCCGTCTACTTCATCCGCATGTAGACGTTCGTCTCAGTATGAACTGTGCAAGGCCGCTGACTTTTCACAATGTTATTAGTCTCGCTCCTGCCTCATAGCTTGGCTATGCTTTTCACTTGCGACAATCGCAACCCACGTTCTACCGACATGAAAGCACAGTTGAAGCAGCGCATTCCTGCAGAATCGTATGCTATGTACGAGCGTATGGAGGCCTGTCATGCCAACGGAATGGAGGTGAGTCTCAACCAGGCTTTGTACATTCATGCGTCAGCCTGACAATACCAGGGCCTTCCTCTCTTCATCGGGGCGGTCGTCTTGGGTAACATGGCTGGACTGGCGGAGGAAGAGCTCGACACTTTTGTTGCCTCTTTCCTGGCTGTTCGAATTGCCTATACGGCGGCCTACATCACTACCTCGACACAGGCGCCCACGCTTATTCGCAGCGGTCTGTGGGTTGCAGGTATTTCACTGTGCTTTCGTGTCATCCTTCGCTCTGCCGCGGCCATAGATGCATAGGTTGGGACGCGCTTGTGTGGTCGAGCTGAGCTGCGGCGTCGAGGAGATGGTGCACACGGTAGGATAGGACAAAGGGGGCGATGAGAATACTGAGAATGGTCAGTCAATAGTGGCTGCCTTGCGGCGTTACAATGCTGCCCAGTTGATATTGCATAGTTGTCCTCTGCAGAATACGGTAGCCTGAGGCGTTTGTGATATGGTGACGCGCTTTGACTATTTCTCGTCGTACGGATCCGTGTTGGATGGCGGCACAGCTGTTTCCCGATGATGCCTCGGCGTGGTGGAAAGGTGCAAATAATTTTTTTCGAGAGTCGGCCCTGAAAGTGGTTTATGTGGATGCCATGGCGGACGCGCAAACAACAAGATCCACCTCTCTTTCTTCCAACACGCGTCGGCTTCACAAGACGTCGAAGAACACAGGTTGCCCAGTCAATAGTGCGGATAGCTGTGGGTCCTGGAGCTCACGCAATCCTGGGGCAGCTGAGCCGATCGCCCAACCGAACATCAATGGCTGCCTGGGTTCCACTCTGGAGATTCAGGAGAGCCAAAACGTGTCAAGATCTGAGCAGTTGGCATAAAAACAGTTCTAAGTAAAGGAGAAGCTGATGGCAGTAGTCCCTCACCGCAACTCCTTCAACAAAACCAGATAAGCGATCGCTGATAGTTGTCACGTGTCGGTGGCACTTGCCAGCTTACGAACAGTGCCCAGACTTCGCCGCGCTTTCCACCACATCTCTTCAACGCAGCCCTTCCTGTGCATCAGTTAGAGTACATCCACATCCACCCGCCCCATCCCCGAATACCACCGACTCTCTTGAACATATCCGTAAGTCAATCCAAGTCGCCTTGTTTTTTCCTGTACTTGCTTTGCCTAGCCTGTGGCGGCAGCCATGCTGCCAGCTTTCCACCTGGCCGCGACTCGACTCCGCAACGGGTGTCCAATATGCCTGCGCCAGCGAGACCACCCTCTCCGTCTCACGCAGCGCCCGCCCATGACGCCATGACACTCTCTTCTCAACATGCTTCTAACAATTAGCGTGGCAGGTTCGAGAGTCTATACACCGCCTTCCCACTCACCCTCCTCACACTACCACACGCACCCACCGCAGCCATGGGTCTCACATTTTCGAAGCTCTTCGACAAGCTATGGGGAAAGAAGGAGATGCGCATTCTCATGGTCGGTCTCGACGCCGCCGGAAAGACGACTATTCTCTACAAGCTCAAGCTCGGTGAAATTGTCACCACCATCCCCACCATCGGTATGTCGCGCTGAAGGAGGCGAGTGGTGTTGCAAGGGCAATGCGCTGATTCATCACCCCCCCAATAGGTTTCAACGTCGAGACTGTCGAGTACAAGAACATCCAGTTCACCGTGTGGGATGTCGGCGGTCAGGACAAGATCCGACCTCTGTGGAGGCATTACTTCCAGAACACCCAGGGTATCATCTTCGTCGTTGACAGCAACGATCGCGACCGTGTTGTGGAGGCGCGTGAGGAGCTTCAGCGCATGCTGAACGAGGACGAGCTTCGGGATGCCCTTCTCCTGGTCTTTGCCAACAAGCAGGATTTGCCCGTAAGTTTCAACGCATACCAGACCACACATGCACATTGCTAACAATGCGACAACAGAACGCCATGAACGCCGCTGAGATCACTGACAAGCTTGGTCTCCACAGCCTCCGACAACGTGCCTGGGTATGTTTCATGCGAAACCGGTTTTCGAGAGGGTGCCCGCTAACCCCATGCAGTACATCCAGTCGACTTGCGCCACCTCTGGTGACGGTCTCTACGAGGGTCTCGAATGGTTGAGCAACTCTCTCCGTAAGGCCGGTCACCAGTAAGTTCGCCGAGTGCGGACTGTAACGTAGCGAGTCACGAAAATGTCAACCGTATGCCACAGCTAGGCATCTCATAACGAACGCGCGCCCCCCATCGTAGTGGCAGAGCCCAGCCACGACGGATCTCTATAAAACCACGGACCCATGAAATGTACTTGCATCGGTGTCAAATGTCAGATCGGATGGTGGAGCGGAGACACGGGGTTTCTCTTCTCTTTTCACCATTGGAGTTTGTGTGAAGTGCTATGACATTGCGTTTCAGGTCGTTGGGAAATCAGTTCTCTGGTTACTTTACGTGGTATATCAAATTTGAGCCTCTTCTTTTATTAATTATTCTGTTGGTCTTGTGACAAATTGCTTTCGACACGACAATAGAAGACGATTGACGCACTCATAAGTTTCATTGCTCTATGCTATTCCAAGGCTACATGAAGCAAATCGTAAGACAAGCCAAAACGCCAGTCATCCTTTCAATCCATTTGCGCTACATCTACAAGACGAAAATTTGGGAGCTTGCTGAATATGGAGCGCCATGTCAAATGGGGTCCACGGTCGTTACCAGATTGAAAACACTCGAAATCATTTTCAAGACGCAGGTGGCCCGCCCGAGCTCTTGGGCGGTGCGTTTTCCTTGGCTGCAGTAACAGGTGGAAGCAGGCCCTTCTCAGCCCAGAGGTCGACCAGCGGCTGCATAGGCTCGATTTCCTTGTCGCCAATGAGGTTGAACAGCTTGCCGACATTGATGAAATGGATGAAGCAAGTGTTGAGCTCCTTGTACGCGCTCACGTTCCAGAAGGGGTCCAGCCAGTGGCCGTGGTAAATGTGTGCATAGCATCGCATCATCTGGCGGTAGATGCTCTTGATGTCGCCCTCGAATGTCTCAGGGAAACCAGACGACTTGCCGAGCCACTCTCGTCCGGCGAGCTGCGATACCGGCTGGTTGAGGCTAGTGGGTCCAAGAGGCTGTGGCGTTGAGGTAGGTGTCATGGATCCAGAAGCGTAGGTTGAAGCTCCAATTGAGACGGCAGTAGTGTCTGTAGGGAAGATGTTTGGGTCGTTGATCTTACCCACGATCCACTTCTGCACGAGGTTGATATACTGGATGGCGGGGATCTTGATGGGCTTCTTGTTGTTGTCGAGCCAGGTGTACGTGTGGCCACTGGCCGACATGGTAGGGCAGACATCTGGGTTACAGACGGGCTTGCCTGTGCGGTCATCAACTACTTTGATGATTTCAATCATTTGCTCTAGCAGTCTGTACTGCTCGACAACTAGTCACATGTATTAGCGTCATTTCGTACCCACCACCGCACGTGTTCAAACATACCTTGGTGTGCGAGCCATTCGCCCTCCTCAACAAGCTTCGGCTTCGCAGCCAGAGTCATAAAATTACCCTTGACAATCAAGTTGGAGTACTCTTCGCGGAAGAAGAAAGGCGGTCTGCGGGAGCCGGATGGCACGGACCCATCTGACGGAGCACCCTGACTTTCGAACGACATGTTAGACGACAGAGCGGGAGAATTGGGCATAGGCGGTTGGCTCTGGGGTTGCTGAGAAGTTGGCGATGCCGCGTATGGTGTGGTTGGTGATGGAGAGCCGCCTTTGCCCTGCTGCTGTTGGCCCTTGTTGGATCGACCAGCCAATCCTTGGCGACTATCGGTGAAGTTGTTAGAAGGGAAAACCTAGGGCACTCTGGCGGAATTATAAGACGGAAATGCGGAATAATGGCCCCGAGATAGCGTGCATATCACGAAGTGAAATCGTGAGACGACGTGCAGCACATTGTCTGAAACACAAGACGACTGGGGGTGTGGATTGAAGAGGGAAGGGCGAGCATTTGAGGAAGGGTGTGAGCAAGTGCCAAGCAACTTACACGTTTGCGAAGAAAGAGGCCATGATTTGCGGTTTTTCTGGCTATGGGGTGCGGGGGCGGCGAGATACGAGGCGGCGGCGATTAATGCACCTAGAGAGGACCGGCTTCGAGGGTATGCAAGAGGATTGAGGGGGAGGATGTTGGTGATACGTCTCAAGCGGGCAGCTTTTTGGGTCCACTCTCTCCCTAAGGACTGCGTCGAGAAGGGGCGGGGCGCTAGTGTGGATTGAGCCTAGCGCACGATTCATTATCTAGGTAGGTGCTGGCTGGCGGTGCTCGGAACTTTGATCATTGCAGCTGCTGAGTTCCACGCTTTCACGTCGCGCGCGCCTTTACTCCGCCATCACATTTAGACTTGCGTGCGGGATAGTATAGAGTCGCGTTTCGAGTCTCCATTCGGCCTTGTCTCTGGAACTACCAAATAGCGCTGCAAACTCCGACCATCGCGACCATGTCCGACGCGGGCCAGGATCCAACCCTCTCCGACAACGAGGCCAATGACCAGCCGACTTCTGCTGAAAATGCCGAGGGAGGCTCGCCGCTGAACACTGTCGAGGAGAATGAGCTCGAAGACGACGAAGATGACCTATTTGGCGACGGCGGCGACGATGCAGATGCAGATGCAAATGGAGATGGCAACGGAGAAGATGCGCAAGCGTATGTCGCGACCAAGGGAATGATGCAACACCCAATTGACGTGTCTTAGTGAGCAGCGCAAGCTCGACGATGCAGAGCTCGATTCTGGCGACGATGAAGGACGGGCAGACCGCGTCAGGCAACCAGAGCCGGTAGAGGAGGTCGAGCAACAGACATTTGCCTACATGGACGCAGACCTGGCGAGACATTCAGTCCCGGAGCCCACCGACAACGAACTCTACCTCCTCAAAGTCCCGCGCTTTCTTTCTTTCGAAGACAAGGCCTTTGACCACAAGACATTCCAGCCGCCCACCACAGACCACCACTCCAAGGTCGCCGCGTCTGAACACTTCTCTGCCTTCCACACTGCCATGACAACCGTCCGGTGGCGACGCTCCCCCTCGAACAACGCCGTCTTGCAGTCCAACGCTCGCGTTCTGAGATGGTCCGACGGCTCTCTCACTCTCCAGCTTGCGAGCGACCCTACCGTGCAATTCGACATTGATGCCAATACGCTCGCACCACCGCAGATCAACCCCAAAATCCCCACCCCGACAGCAATCAAGGAGGACAGGACTGGCGCAAAGACGAGCGCAAAGAAGGAGAGCTACACATATCTAGTCGCACCGTACGAGGAGGCTAATGTGATGCGCGTCACCAACAAGCTCACAGCATCCCTGAACGTGGTACCCGCCGCAAACACAAAAGACGCCGCACTCGAGAAATTACAAAACGACCTTGCCAAGGTTGCCTCAAAGGGCCGTGACGACGCCGACCAAGCCATCTCCTTTATCAACGTAGACGAGGATCCCGAGCTCCGTAGACAGCGCGAGGAAGCCACATTCAAAGAGAAGCAGCGACAATTGCGCGCCCGCGAGAAGCACGAAGCCCGCCAGGCCGAGCGCGCAAACCGCACCATGGGCCGCAGCGGCGGTCGCGCATCAGGAGGTGGACTCGACATTGATGGGCTGGAGGACCGCGCACCCCGGAGGCAACAACAGAAGAAGAGTGGTCTGCGACGTGACATGAGCGATGATGAGGACTACGGTGGTCCCCGAAGGAACCGCGAGGATGACTATGACGAGGATGATGACTTCATCGCTGGTAGTGATGAGGAACCAGAGATTGTCGACGACGACGATGATCCAGATGAGGGCATCGCGCTGAGTCCGAAGAGAGCGAGAGGCGGCGCCACTGCAGCGGACGATGATGACGACGATGAGGTGGTCGTTAGTCGGACAAAGCGGAGACGTGTGGTTGACGACGACGAGGATGAAGAGTAGGATATTTATCACACGCAGTGCTGTTATTTTGCTGAGAGGGTCACGTATACCCCCTGCTTCAGAAATTATTGGATATCAGCATAGCCAGGAGTTTGACTTTTATCTTTTGTGTACATGTATCTTGGGCATTACTACATATTATTCGGCAAAAATTGGAGAAATTGTTACGAATCGTGGGTATACCGGAATACGAGTGTCTAGGGTGGAATGCTTACTGTACTGTTCAGGCATTTTACATGAACTACCCTCCTTGGATATCCGCTCAACTCACTTGCCTGATACATGCTAGTGCGCTGCAATTGCCGATTCGTGTGCATGTATACTTGAGTCACTTCATCCCCAATTCTACCCATATAAACGCTGTCGTTGCTTGGAACTATTCGGCATAGGACCTTTTAATACATTTGCTCCTCTTCAAAGATGAGTTCGCCAGAGAATCTACGCTTAGGGTGGATAGGTCTGGGGTCCATGGGCCTAGCCATGGCTCTCAACATGCAGAAATACATTCAACGACAAAAAAACAAGTCTCTACCGCCCCTAAAATACTGGAACCGCACAATATCCCGCGGCGATGCATTGAAAGAGCTTGGAGCTACAGCCTGTCCCACAATCGCAGATCTAGTGCAAACCAGCGATGTGATCTTCATCTCTGTATGCGCCTCATCACAGACATGCTCGACATAGACTGACAAAAAAACAGGTCAGCGACGACACCGTCCTCAAAACCATAACAACCACCATCCTCGGCAGCAGCCCCATCGCCGGAAAAATAATCCTAGACACCACAACCGTCCACCCGTCCACCACAACCACCACAGCAACCCTCATCTCAGAAAACAACGCCGCATACATCGCCGCCCCCGTCTTCGGCGCCACGCCCCTCGCCCAAGCCGGAACGCTCCTCATGGCCCTCGCCGGCCCACCCGCAGCCATAGAAACCGTGTCCCCGTTCCTAACCAACGTGCTCGCCCGGCGCGTGATACACGTCGGCGCCACGCCCTCGCAAGCCCTGCTGCTGAAAACAACAAGCAACTTCATCACTGCGGGCCTAATGACGCTGCTCTCGGAAGCACATGTGCTAGCTGAGAAAACTGGGCTACCGGCCCCTGTTCTCGAGTCTCTTGTTGAAGAGAACTTTGGCGCGTATGCGCTTGGTGTGTCAAGGCGGTTGTCGTCTGGTGCGTACTTTCCTGCGCCGGGACAGGCGCCGGCGTCGGGGTTGGAGCTTGGGATCAAGGATGTCGGGCATGGGGTCGGGTTGGCGGGGGATGTGGGCATGGGGTTGCGGATTGGTGAGATGTATCTTGAGGCTGCGGAGGAGGCGAGGGCGTATGGGGAGGAGAGGGGGAGGAGGTGTGATAGTAGTGCTGTTTTTGGGGCTGTGAGGCAGAGGGCTGGGTTGGGGTTTGAGACTGAGGGGGTGCGGGAGAGGGATGCGAGTGCAAGGGAGGAGTAGGTGAGATGGTGGTTGGGAATGGACTCGTCGTTCTGTGTTGAGCTGCTACATCATTGGCTCAACGAGATATATGAGAACTCATCGTCAAGGAAAGTCAGCCATGTGGCCAAGTCAGAAGGCTGGCAAGGCGTACGCAAGGTCGTCGTTGCAGAAGTGGAGGCAGAACGACACGCTGCCTATGAAGAAGAGACATCTAAAAGACGATTCGAACGGTTACTTAGCAGCGGGGAGGTGCTGTTCTGATCGAAATGCACAATCCTTTCTCCCGATGTATGCTTTGAGCTGGCCATCCTGTGGTTATGTTAAGAGAACAGACATGTAGACGTCAAGCTGGTCTGCGAGACAGAATGGCAATCAAGACTAAGTAGTCTATTGGCATAAGGTCTCATCCTTTTTAGTCTATGAGAAGATCAAAAACACCGCCGTATACCTCCTGAACTCTAAAAGATGACTCTACAGCACGCTCTTCTCGGCAGCCTGTCGTTCTGCCTCTACTTCTGCAATGACGACCTTGCGTACGCCTTGCCAGCCTTCTGACTTGGCCACATGACTGACTCTCCTTGGCTTATCCTCAAGACCCTTGAACTCAACGGGTAATACCTTCTCGTAGAAGTACTCCTTTTGCTCTGGTAGGGCGAGCTCAACCGCGTTCGCGAACTTGGCCGGGTGGGCGGTTGCAAGCGCGATGTGATGCGCAGACGGAGGCTTCGCTACTTCGACTGAACGGAGCGCTGCCGCGATACCAATGGCGGAGTGCGGGTCGAGGATGTAGTTCTTCGATGAGTCTGCGCCGAAGACGTATTTAATAGTGTCAATAGTCTCGTCATCGCCAACACGGTACGAGGCGAAGTCGGACTTGGCTGCCTCCAGAATCTGCTTGTCGACAGCAAAGCCGCCTGCAGATTTCAGCTCGTTAAGCCAATTCCGCACATGGTCGCCTGCTTGACTCCGTCGTTGCGAGACAGCATCTGAGTTGGTGCTGTACACGTCGTATGAGAGGAACCACAGCAGGCGCTCAAAGTTTGAAGAGACCAAGATGTCCATAGCCGGGCTCAGCGTCTCCTTGACTCCGCTCTCGTGCGCCTTGGCACCATCTTCTGGGATGCCGCCCTCGGCCTTTTTGCCATGCACAGGGTGCTTCTCGTACTTGCCGGTTTCCCAGAAACGGTGTAGGATGTCGTTCGCGTTCGTCGCTATGACCAGCTTCTCGGCAGGCAGGCCCATGCGCTTCGCGAAGAAGCCAGCAAGAATATCGCCGAAGTTACCCGTTGGCACGACGAAGCGGACGGTGGAGGCGGGGAGAAAGGAGGGGCTCTTAACGAGGTCGAAGTAGGAGTAGAAGTAGTAGGTGATCTGTGCAAGGATACGGGCCCAGTTGATGGAGTTGACGGCGGCGAGACGGTGCGTCTTGTTGATCTCTGGGTCGGCGAAGAGGGCTTTTACAAAGTCCTGCGATCTGTTAGTCATGTCTTGCTATACTGTCTATCCACGCATACCTGGCAGTCGTCAAAGGTGCCGTCTACAGCCAGGTTGTGCACATTGGCGTCCATGACAGTCGTCATTTGCGCTTCCTGGATGGGGCTGACCTTGCCATGCGGGTGCATGATAAAGACGGACACATCCTTCTTTCCGCGCAGACCGTAGATGGCTGCCGAACCAGTATCACCACTTGTTGCGCCAATGACCGTCAGGTGCTCCCTGTCGCGGCTGGTCTTGCCCTGATTCTTGCGGACGAGAAAGTACTCGAACAGGTTGCCCAGGAATTGTAGCGCGACATCCTTGAAGGCGAATGTAGGGCCATGGAACAGCTCCAGCAAGTGGATGTTCTTTTCCTTGTCGAGGGTAACGGTCGGCGCGACGTCTTTCGCGCGGAAGGTGGAGTAGCTGCGGTTGATGATGTCTTTGAGGTCTGGGGAGGGGATCTCGGACGGCGAGATGTAGAGGGAGAAGATCTCGAAGGCGAGGTCCGAGAAGGACAGGTCTTTCCACTTGGACGCCCACTCGTCGGGGAGTGTGGGGATTTCCTCGGGGATGAACAGACCGCCGTCTGCTGCGAGACCCTTGAGGACGACCTCCTCGAAAGAGAACTATATGACGTTAGCACGCAATCGAGCGCATGTCTGTCCCGGGCCCTACTCACATCGTAGGATCCACCCCGGGTACTCAGGTACCGCTGCGACGCTGTATGTGAAGGCATGTTGCTTGATTGATGCAGTGATTATGCAAAAAAGGAAACAAAACTGGTATTACAATCAATGTGTGTTGATGTAAAGTCGTAGTCCCCGTGGGGAAAATTGTTGTTGTAGCTCCGGAATCGCTGTTTGACTCAATCGACGCCGGATCCGCCCCGTCACTTTCCAGAAATCAAGCACGAGGGGTCTAGATTGATGCATGTTATCGTCTTACCTTGATCCGACTTTACACGAAACGCATGCCCGCCGGGAAACTACAATGAGTGCATCCGCTCTCTAGTCGAGGGCAACCGCAATTGTTCCGCTGCCCCGCCATGTGCCAATGACGAACCCCGCCATGCCTCTGTTCCTGCATCAGACGGCGATGTCGGGGCCAACGCGCAAAATCGCGCCCACCCGTCCTGCCAGCAACAGCCGGATGCCGCATTTCTACAGGCTCTCATGTCATATGTGCGCAGTTTGGTCTCTGTCTTGGACGCCGTGAGGTTCTTACATTCGGCGTATAATCCAGGTTTCGGCAGAGTCGGTACGTTGCTGTTTGGTGCTAGATGTAGACATGATTTCGAAGAGTTACTGTATTGACGTGTTGAAAATGAATGTATTTGCCAGGCACCCTCGTGCTTATTCTGACGTCGGGAAATGTCGTTCGTCATATGTTAACCTAGATCCTGCGGAACCCGCTGCAAAGACCTGACATCGGAAGCGCAACATGATACGCCGCCATCACTTTTTGTGTTTAAATTTAGTGCAAGAGAAAAATTCCGGGATTGAATTATGGGTCCATGACATTATCGTTCGTTTTTATGTGTTGTGTGGGGTGGAGGAATTTTTGGCAATGTGTGGTGGTGATGGTTATATCTCGAAATGTCTCCACGTTCGGAACTTGTGCAAAATCAGCGTTGATCAAAGACACAATCCCGGTACTCAAGAACAAAGAAGCACAAGATGTTTCTGAAATATGTTGAATTCTGCCTATGAATTTGATTACATTTCGAAGTGCTACAGCATGTACCATGAACCTCACGAGCGAAATGTATAGTCTTTTTATCTGCCTAAGCCTACTCACATTCTAAACACACCTAGGATTACAACACCCGACTAGTGAGCGCAGCCCCATACTATACTATCAAAGTCGCAATCGAATGTGCTCACAACGATATATCCATCCATAGCCATAATGTGTCACTTGCACTGTAGTTGTCCAGCTCTACATATGATCACAGCCGCGCTATGGCTCAGTGGGGTATTCTATGTAGGACACTATACCAACTTCTGCTTAGCGACCGTACCACTGGTATTCTTCGTATATGAGCCGGAGTAGACTAATTTTGGGCAAATAAAGATAGCATCGTTGTCAAGTTTGAACTGTGCTAGAGCAAAGGCTGCGCGGCTTCAAGAGACAGTACTTGATGACAACTACGACCAAAAGTTGCGCGAAGTCACTCAGGCTCTGCTATCAAAGGTGCTAGATCTAACAGAACATTCAACAACCGTAGCAGCTCCCTCCATAGAATCAATGCCAAGGCGAACGTGATCTATGACCTCGGCGCATACAAAGTATGCTGCCTACGAACATTGTGCAGTAGAAGACCATCTAGCTTGAGGTAGACCTTTGCGACGACGCGACGCGACGTAGCAAATACATCAGAATCAACATGTGAACCTACAACCTCGGCAGCATCTGGGTCGGCCAGCGGACCGGCGTCGTGAAAGTACCGTGAAGACCTCCAGGCTCCACTATCAGAAGAACTCTGTAAAGAATTCAACGCGTTCCACGACGCGCGGTGCGCGCAAGAGTCCCGTTCGCATCAGAGTGGGGCTTCCAGCAGGTCCAGGCAGGCCGAAACACCCACTATGATGAGTATCGGCGAAGTTTGTGATGGTCGTTGAGCTGAGTCTGGTAGAGCACTGCGAAGATCTTCAGCGTATACTGAGACGGTGATGTAGGCCGTTTTTACTATATGCGTATGCGCCAGGCATAGTTTGAAATCACTGGCTTTGGATAAGCCTATTGAGACTATGGTATGTGGATGGTGATGACTTTTGAGCATTACGTATGGCTGGCAAATACAGAGGGTGTACCAATACAAACAGACGCGTTGCATAAACATTGGATGTCAGCCTTGCACGCGTTGTGCTCGGCGAATCGGCGGCAGTACGGTACAGCTACGGGTCCGGCAGAACACCGGCACAAAATTTTCACAGTTTACCGCAGATTTTGCGCGCTGCTGGTCGGTGCCGCTAGCGTGCTTGGCGCCTCACAGCAGTATATAGCCTCCCCTCCGTCCGTCCCTCTTTCTGCTCGGTAGACCATACTTCATAGAATCATTTCTTTAGGTATCATCTTCTTCTGAGTTACTCTAAGTAGCCACAGAATCTCCAACCTGGTTGATGACTATCAGCCCCGATGTCCCGGAGTGAGGCCTTATTACGTTTGCTTCGGCGAGCGTGGCGATGATCTTCAGCTAACCGGCTGTGTACTTCGGTCACACTGGAAGGCAGGACGTTGGTGGCAATCTGACAGGCTTTTCTTTTTTCATTGACGCTTCTGGCTTGTCCAGTTGCTCGAGGAAGAAATTGGCGACTTTGAAAACGTCACCACTGTAGGATCGTCCATATACCATGGCGTGTCCGCTGTCTAAGCCTGTCAAATACAAGGCCTTTGGAAATGGGATCGCGCTGTTTGCGATAGTTGAAATACTACCTGGATTGCTTCCAGTATATATGTGCTTGCGCATCCAGTCTACACCCCTTGTATGCGTCAGCACCATGCATACTTCTCATTCGCGATCCAATCAATCTTGTCTGCCACCGGGCCTTCGTGCTCTGGGTACCACCGCAGACTCGCGATACTCTCGACATCCCTATCGATAACATTTGCACTCGGATCCAGCTTCTTCGCAGCTGCAAGTGCTGTCGGTGTAGGTGCCCACATCTCTACTTTCTCCATCTTCCACTCCTCTGCCTCACACTGCGCCATGGCCATCAACGCCGCGATAGCAGCATCGTGACTGTGGTCCTGGGATCCACCATTCATGTGGCTTGAAGAGCTCTCCCAGCCACCGTCCTCGATGACTAGTCGTAGGATGTGAAGTGTATTGCCCTTCGCCTCAGCTGGGTCCTGATTGTACCACATGCGCGTCCAGTAACACCAGATGCGCTTGCCCTTCTCGGTGCCGACGACTGCGCCCTTGATCTTCGGCATCTTGCCATGGAGCTCATTTCCAACAAATTCCTCACGCGCATGGTGCCATCGGATCGTCTCGATGTTAGGAATGAGAGCGACCGCCGTGTTACTATCCTTTGGCCGGGATTCTAAGTTCCGGCGAACGGCAGCTACATCGATCTCGCACAGCTCTTCCAAGTCTTCTGCATATAGTGGTCGCGCTGTGGGTAGGTTGCTCGTGTTCTGAGAAACGGTACCGGGAATGGAGACGTGCGAGGACGTGAATGGCTCCCAGCCGAAGCTATTGTAGAATTTCTACCGCTATTAGCCGTCGATCGCAGCTCGCGTGGAGAGAACTACCCACCTTGCCGATGTCTGAGTAGAGTACTGAGAATAGACACTCCGATCTCTCTTCCGTCTGATACGTTCTCAGAGCCTTACCCAGCTCCGTCATCATCCTCTGTGCATACCCTCGTTTCCGTAGATGGTTCGCGCAAAAGACGCTTCCAATGCCGTGACAGATGACCTCCTTCAGGGAACCGTTCTGCCATACTAGCGCCTTCTTTCGGTACGTTTCGCAACTGGCTAATGGCAGCCTTGTTTCTGATTTCGGATCCAATGGGTTATTAGGTAATGAGGTGTCAATAAGGATCCAGTATGAGATGCCACCGTTACGGGTCAGTTCGGTTTGGGAAAGGGTAGCTTCACGACGGAGGTAAGCTGGGAGCTTGAGAGCGCCGCACCATTCAGCTCCGTTGAGCTTGAACTGGACCTGCTTCTCCGCCTCTGTGGGGTGGACGAGTGCGAGGGAAGGTGAGTCGCCCTTGGGGAGGTTGTCGATGATAGCCATGATTGTTGTTTCACGGTAGGTGATCTAGCTGCGATATGGTCTGATCCTTTATAACGTTGAAAAACCTGGCCTTTGGTGTCTACTTGTCAAGCAACGCTTGTCGTAGGGCGTCGTAGGCGTGTCTTCGGTCCTGCCCCGATGCAGCCTTGAGGCAGAGACGATACTGTACAGAGTAATCAGCGGGTCCAAGGTTGAAAAGATTGGCTATCTCGTTCGCCCGTGACGGAGTACTAAGGAATAAGAGGAAGTCGTTATCTGCAGCTCTTTGTCTAGTCCAGAGCGCCCCGCGTTTCCGTGACTCCATTCCGTCTTGACCTCCGTGCGAACTTATAGCTGACCCCATATCCCCACACAGACACTCCGAGCATACATCATGCTGTTCGCGGGCCGCCGTGTGCCGTAGGAAAGCGAATGCGGATGTCACAGCTTACCAGTGGTCAGGTGCCGCTGTCCGATTCGCGAGTAGCCTCATGTCTTGCATGAAGCCAGGCGGCCAGGCAGAGGTTAGCGTGCTAGTACCCGAACGCTTCGCACATGCCTCCACAGCACCACCAGGACTGATTTCACGAACGCTGCTTCTTCTCAGCTGTGTGTGACGTGAGTGCACACTCGTGACCATGGGTCTGGTTAGCGGCAGTTGGGCCTAGCCCGCGGAACCAGCCCTGGGGCGGGATGCACGATGATCTGGGCGAGACGCCCGCTTCCGCCCCATCGACGGCGTAGCATCCTTTCAAGACGACATGTCTTTTCTGTTTCGCTGAGCGTCGGCGGCACTGTTATGGCTGTTGATTGATACGTGCTGTTGTGGCACGTCGCTACTGCCTCGTTTCTCCCAATGTACTGATCGGTGGTGCCAGTCCCCGTCCCGCTGTCTAATCCGCAATAGCACCTCGACCTCACACCAGCTCACACGCTGGAACATACACGACACTGCAGCCTGCAGCGCTACACAAGATTTTCACTTCTTCTTTTTTTCTTTCTTGCACATCTAGTGCTCATCGACTGTGAGAGGCCGCTGACAGTCGGTGGGGTGAGTGACGAGGCTGCATACAAGTGAATTGAGCTGGCCTACTTCACGCAAACACACTACACGTCGCTCTCGCCTGGTTTCCCTTTGCTCAGAACGCTCTGATAATTGCAAATTAATGTCTATTACTTGGCTGCCCCTCCATAGCCTCCACAACAATCCGCAATCGCTTGGTTTAGGCGCCGCCCTGACAACTATACACCGCCGTTGCAATACTGTCAACTCAACCTTCGGAATCACCCCAGGTCTTCCCGACCTCAACTATCCTTGAACATAGCTAGAAACTGATTGAGGCGCTCAATGGCTCCATCCGGCGCTCCCCCGGGTTATGAAGTCGTCGACCTTCTCTCTGATAGTGAGACCGCAGATGAGGGCCTCACCCCGGACGAATTGGATGACTTCGACGAACGATCTGCAGCAGAACTTGCGCAAGAATACCCCGAAATATTTGCTCCTGTGGCGGATTTGCACGAACCGCATCAGCGAGATGATCACGAAACGATCGACTTGATTGGTATTCCAGACGTTGATGTCCCACCATCGGATCCCATTGAAGTAGATGACGACGCGCTACAGCGAGATGGTCATGCACCAGAATGGGATGCGGGTATACAAGTGGTTACCGAGGCCGCATGCCTTCAGATGATCCTTAGCGTGCTACCTGACATCTCGGTCGATCATGTACTCAAGCTTATCCAGGAGAAGATGACAGACGCTACGCGGACAACGATCCAGTGCGAGATACTCCTCACCGAGCTTCTAGAGGGTGAACCCTATCCCAAAGAATCTGAGGCGGCGAAGAACAAGAAAAGAAAACGGGAGGACGAAGCTGAACACGAACTGGACACCTATGAGAAGGGCGAGCGTGACCCAGAAGTTGAAGGATATGAACATAATGCGTAAGTACCTACCCCATTACCGTTGCTTAATTGCAAATCGTGTGCTGCGGAGTCTACGCATAGCTATGTATATCTCGAGACGCAAGTTCACTTCAAGGAGACTTTGAAGCGCTACTGTCACACTTTGAATCGTGGAAAGCTCGTCATGGTAATTCTAGCCATTAGCCAGCGCAAGACCAGCAGCATCGCGACAACATGTCGTTACGCTTCGTGCGTAATTGCAACAGCTTCGCGCAGTCTTCTTTCTTAAGAGCATCATGCTAACATCGCCCCCACAGAACAGAGCTGCTCAAAGACGAGTTCCCCAGCGTACCGGTACGGCACCTCACAAACGTCCTCAAGGTCCAAAAGACTCTCTACAAAGCTTACGGCGTAATCGAGAAACAAGTGCGCGAATACGAACTCGTTGCTCGGACGTTTACCAAGATTGGCAAATCTCGCAACAAACGCGGCATTGAACACCAGTTGATTCAGAGAGGCAGTCAACTACCTAAGGAACTATACGCAGCAAAGAAAAAGAACGAAGTTGAGGCTGGTAAGTTCTCTTTACGACACCCGAAAAGTATCAACTTTATCCTAGGAACGCCGATACGTCCTCTCAAGTGTCCAGCGTATTAAAGATCATCGCATCAAGCTAACTGTTGCTAGCAAAACGTCGCAAAGCCCAAGAAGAAGCATTAGCTGAGACGGCCAACCTGCAACACGCGCAGGTGAACAAGCAGATGGGCGAATGCGCATGCTGCTTCGAGGAGGTGCCCCTCAACCGCATGATTAGTTGCAATGGCGATACCGTACACTTCTACTGCAAAGATTGCCCACGCCAACAGATCGAGACGCAAATGGGTCAATCTCGCTGCAGGCCCGCGTGTTTCGGAGTAGATGACTGCAACGGCACTTTCTCGCGAAGACAACTGCAAGCGGTTTTGAGCGACAAGACATTCGAGCGACTGGAACACATGCAGCAGATGGAGGATATCGAAGCGGCGGGTCTAGACTTTCTCTCGGAATGTCCGTTCTGCGATTTCAAGATGGAATGTCCGCCAGTCGAGGTCGACAAGGAGTTCCGCTGCCAAAGCACGAAGTGTGGCAAGACAAGCTGTCGACTCTGCCGGAAAGAGTCACACATTCCACGCAGCTGCGAAGAGTATAAGAAAGACAGCCAAATCACGATGCGTCACATCGTTGAAGAGGCAATGTCGGAGGCCTTGATACGGCATTGCAACAAGTGCAAGCATCCATTCATCAAGGAGCTTGGATGCAATAAAATGACATGCACGCACTGTAGGAATGTGCAGTGGTAAGTGGATATTCGAGTGTGCAAGCGGTGATATGCTAACTTTATTACAGCTATGTCTGCTCCACGAATGTGACTGACTACAACCACTTCGGCGAGGCCAAAGGCAAATGCCCTCTTCATGAGAACATCGAAGACCGACACGAACAGGAGGTCAAGCGAGCAGCCGATGAAGCCATGGCCAAAGTCCGAGCCGACAACCCCAGCTTGGCAGATGCGGATCTGATGATCAAGGTGTCGGACCGGGTCAAGCAAGCAGAGGACGCGCGTAGAGGTAGAGCAGTAGCCGATGCCCAAGCCTTTCCATATCGTGAGTAATGCCAATTTACGAACAGATTGTGAGACATATGCTGACCTCGTACTCCAACGTTTCAGATATGGTTGGCCAAGAGCTGCGAAGAATTCCAGTCGTGCATCCGATCCATGCGGCACAACCTCGCATCGTCCCGCCTCCCCTGCCGCCTTTCCAAGCACCGGCACCTCAGTATGTACACCCTTACCCAGCAGTCGTTCCCATACCCGTCTTTGGGCGTCCGGTGCAACCAATGTACCCCTTTCGACACATGGGTCACTATGGTGGTGTTCCACCACAGCAAGTATATCCAGGTGTCTTCCATCATCCTTGGGCGGCACCATGCGCACGCTGTTATCTATATCATCCGCCTAACCAACTTTGCTAGACCACGGGGTTTTGACGCCCTTCTGAACCTGTTACCAGGCAATCCTTTTCGACAGGAGGGTGGCGATGGGCCCCAAGCCCATAATCTTGCTCAACAAGCACATCACCCAGCTCCTTTCCAGGCCATCCCCCGCGGTATTGATGCCTTTGGCGACCACCGAGGGGTATTTGGTGCGAGGCTCGAGGATATCCATATGCATCTACGGGAGCTTGACGAGGGCCGTAGGAGAAGGGAAGGGGTCCACCAGGCGCTTGAAGCTCGGTTGGTTGCTTTGAGGGCGCAGGTGGCAGCAATACAACGGGATGGGCCTGCCCCAGCTGCAAGGCCTAATAGGAGGCAGCGTGATGCGCGGTATTAGACTATTCTTTCTCTTCTTTTTACGCCGTTTATGATATGACATGGGTTTTTGGAGTTCTTGGGACACATGGTAATCCCGTGTATTGTCCCCTCACAAAAGGGTCAGGAATCATCGATACCCCACGTAGATTGGTCTAATAGCATAGCAAAGCGAGCTATTGTCGTCGTTATCGTGCTTAGATTGATGACATGGAGCTTGCAAAACTCGTCTTGGTGCTATCACCCTCTCTACTTTTGAATTTGGCCTTGCCCTCTTCTATCCATGTTTCAAATCTAAAGACGCCTGCTTCTACGCTGCGTATTGGTGTTACCTTGGCACCACCGAGATCCTCTCCTTCCTTGGCTGTCCGCCTCCCAGCCTCGAACTCCTCTTCTTCCAACTCGTCGCGAATGGCCGCCTTCCTGCCGGTTTTCTGCAAGCTGGGCTGTACCGGTATCCACGGCTGCGGGTGTCCGATAGGCGGGTCGATGTCACCTTCGTCTTTGAGCTCCATGCTGATATTGAAAGAGCAGTTCGGCGGCAAGGGCGCAAGAGCAGAAGTGCGCATCGTGAGCGCAAGCAATGCAGCACGAAACTGCTCCGAGAGATTGACATCGACGTCCCCATCCAACGCCTTTGTCTTACGTCGCCTCATGCCCCCTCCTTCCTCCCCCTCGTCGTCTGAGTCCTCAGGCGTGGCGTCATGCTCCCACTCAATCTCCATGTTGCGATCAGCCTTGTCCACAACCGGGAACCCGCTCACATCGAACATGTACCTCTCCATTATCTTCGCGCTGCCCGAACCTTCATCGCCACTACCGCCCCCGTAGCTGAAGACTACGATACCAATCTTGGCGACGCTGCCGGACAAGAGCTCCTCGCGCACGGCGGCGATTGCGTCGGCTATCCATTCGCAGACGAGCGGGTGCCGCGATTGGTAGACGGAGGTGTTGTGGAAGCGCGATTGCACGAACGAGGTGCGAGGGTAGAGCGAGCGCAGGTAGAGGAGCGTGTGCGTGTAGGCTGTGAGGAAGGTGGTGAAATGGCCAAGGGTTTCGAGGTAGGTCGGCGCCATGGTAGGCGAATGGGCGTAGTGTAACGATTCTAGGTTTGCAAGCGCCGTCGATGCCGTGACCACAGATTACACAAAAGACCGTGATGGTGTAACTGTAGATTAGGATAGGCTTGTGCGCTTAGTATTGAGCATGACGCAGACGCGTCTCGTCGCGTGTCGAGCCCGCTAGGCTATCGATAGGCGCCCGCCCGCCTCGAAGCTGTCCTGGTGTAGGAAAGTGACTGATCGGTATCGCGACTGTCGTGCGTATGTCGTGTTGGCTGCCCCTGGCATTGTTGAGGATAGCAGCGTGGCATGTGATTGCTGGCCTTGGGTGAGGGAAAGTGAAGTTGTCGCCTTTCCCACCGATCCGGGAAGAAGCGATAGCCCTGTGCAACTGGCATGAGAAGCAGATAAAAGTAATTGGTCGTCGGCGGCCTCACTGTAGCTCAGCCTGCATCCATAGTCAGCCTTATATATCTCTGCCCGACTATAGCCATCCTACCCAAGTCAGACGTGGGAATATTGCTCCAGCTATAGCACCCGCTTAGCCACCCCACTACCCAGAGATTCACGGAGTTGCCCCGCATCTCCGGGCGCGTTCTTTTTCCTCGAGCTCAATCGCCCAGCAACACCATCAACAAACGCGTCAACAGTCGAACAGTCCCTCTCGCCAACCGTGTTGGGTAACGCTAGACGTGCTGACTAGCTCTATACGCGCATGCCCCACGTCTACTATGGAGGACCAGCTAGTCCAGCTGCTTTCAGCAACCCAAACCGCCCAGGAGGACACCCGCAAGCAGGCTGAGCAGCAGCTGCTCTCCCTTTATGGCCACCAAGAGCTCCCGCTCGGCCTCATTGGCATTTCCTGCCATGACAGCGTGCCCCTCAACATCCGGCAGGCCGCCCTGCTGTACCTGAAGAACCTCGTCTTGGCTGGGTGGAGTGACAACCTCGAGGGATGGAAAGGACAGGTCTTGGTCACCGACGAGAACAAGGCTATATTACGACAACAGCTCCTCGCCCTCGCTACCTCTGACCAACTCGAACGCAAGCTCAAGGCCGCCGCCGGCCTCGTCGTGAGCAAGATTGCAGCCGCCGACTACCCCATCGAATGGCCAGAGCTTCTCGACAACCTTCTCACCCTGATACCGAATGCGACTGAAGGCCAGCTACATGGCGCCCTCAGGGTTCTCGGCGAGCTGGTGGAGGAATCCTTCAATGAGAACACCTTTTTCAGCGTGGCGCCGCAGATGATCAAAATCCTCTACGATGTGGCGACCAACGACCAGAGAAAGCCCACGATGAGGGCGTTGGCTTGCAAGGTCTTCCACGGCTGCTTCAACATACTCGAGATGGTCATGGAGGACCACAAGTCCATGGTGAAGAATTTCGCCGATGAGGTACTCAAGGACTGGATGCCATTCTTCGTCAATGTCTTGAACACAAGGTTACCAGACCCGCCTTCGTTCGATGAGGAAGAACAGGATGCGCCTAATGCCAGAATGTACAAGGGACAGATTGCTTTGAAGCTACAGGTAGTCAAGGTACGTCAGAGGGAATGATGCGCACCACTTTTCCTAGTGCTAACAACTCGCAGGTGCTCATGCGCATACGCTCCGTCTTCCCCGCTATCCTTTCGCCGCAAAGCATCGTTCTCTTCCAAGCAGTTTGGCAAGAGCTTTCATTACTTGAACCGGCATACTCTCTCATGTACATACAAGAAGACCGCCAAAGTAGGCTGGAAGACGCCGACAACCTGCCTTACACCCTCGACTTCCTCATCCTTGAGGAGCTCGACTTCATGCAAGCTTGCCTTCGCGCACCGCCGGTCCGATCCCAGCTTGAACAAGAGCTGCAGAACCAGACACCCGAAACGTCTTGGGTCACTCAGGTTATGAAGCTGGCTGTGGCCTACGCGCAGATCACGACTGAAGAGGAGGGACTCTGGGATGTGGATGTCAACATCTTCTTGAGCGAGGAAACGAGCGTGACAGCGAACTACACTCCCCGGACAGCTTGCGGAGACCTTGTTATCAAGCTCGGCGAATGGCTTACAGAGCCTACTGTCAACGGCTTGCTGACTTACACAAGAGCACTCTACTCTGAGTCAAAAGGCTGGAAAGCAGAAGAGGCGGCACTATACGTACTCAACCAATTACTGGGCGATTTCCAGGACGTAGACAAGCAGATCAGCCCAGAGGCAGCAACTGGCTATGTGGATTTCATCCGCTACGCCATGCAGCAGCCCGACGCATTCCTGCGAGCACGAGGCTATCTGGTCGCTGGAAGCCTGACGAGAACATCTGGAGACGCTCTGCAACAGCTCGCTACATCTTTCCTCGAGGCAAATCTGCAGGCCATTCCGTCTGACGAATCCGACGTTGTCCAGGTCTCTTGCATCCGAGCTCTGCAACATTACCTCCAAGCACTCCCACACTCGATTACCCAGCCCCTGCAGAACCCAATCATGGTTGCTATCAGCAATTACCTCGCCGCACAAGACATGTCAGAACTGAACGATGGTGATGATCTCATGATCACTTTGGTCGAGACTCTCAGAGACGCTATCCTCATCGATACCCGGATATGTATTACGGACAACGGTCTTGATACGCTCTTCCGAGTCGCTAGCCACCAAGCTGCCAACTTCCAACTGACCATGTTGGTAGTTGAGGCATTTGAGGAGGTGACAGAAATCATCGCGTCAATGGGTGGTGACGCGTACATCCAACTATGCGCAAGGGTCGTTCCGTCGCTCACAGGGGCTTTTGACGTTGGAAGCTTGACGGAGGAGAACGCTTTATGCAATTTCGCTGCCGATCTCCTTGCTGTGCTCGCTGAGCATGGTCCTGAGCCACTTCCCGCTGGCTTTGTTGCCACGACTATGCCGAAGCTTACGCGACTTCTTCTCGGATCCACTGATGAGGAGCTGCTTAAATCTGCCACAACTGCGGTGAAGAACATCATCTCCCACGACCATCAGCAGCTCTTTGAGTGGAGGGATGATACCGGAAAAGCAGGTCTCGAGGTCACGCTCATTATCGTCTCCCGTCTCCTGTCTTCATGCAGTGACCACGCTGCGGGTGAGGTCGGAGCCCTTGCCGCTGAGGTAGTAGAGAAGGCTGGTCATGAGCGACTTGGTCCTTATCTAGAGCAGCTTCTGCGAAGCGTCGCAGTGCGTCTTGCGCAAGCAAAGCAAGCGCATTTCATCCAAAGCTTGACACTTGTGTTTGCGCGCCTGAGCTTGAACCACGCTTCCGAGGTTGTAGATTTCCTAGCCAGCCAAGATATCGAGGGCGAGAATGGGCTGCAAGTCGTACTTGCCAAGTGGCTCGAGAATTCGATCAACTTCGCCGGCTACGACGAAATTCGACAAAAGTACGTATCTGAGACTCGCAAGTTCAACGCCTACTTTATCCTAAAGCAACTTGTTATCATGCAGGAAATGGGACGCCTCGAGTCTAACACCCCTTTCCCTTCAAATCCCGCTCTTGTGAACAGGTACTAACTACCATCTAGTGTCATTGCTCTCGCAAAGCTGTACGATTTGAAAGATCCACGGATCGCCCAAGTCCAGGTGCAGGGCGACTTGATCCCAAATACTGATGGCCGTATCATGACTAGAAGTCGCGCGAAAGCCAGTGAGTATTTTTCTGTTACATGATCATCTCTCCATCCTGGAAATGTACCTTTATAATGCTGTGGAGGGTGTGTTTGGAGGCTGCCGCGCCGTCCTTGCAAATCGAGTGCCGCGAACTCATCCCGTTCCTTCCACACACTGACACGAAAATCAGATCCTGACAAGTATACCATAGTGCCCGCGCCCCTCAAGATCCTCAAGGTCCTCATAGTAGAGCTCCAGTCCGCCTCTGGTGCGCATCTCGATGCAGCAGCAGCCGCCGAACTTGCAGACGAGGGCTCAGACGATGGCGAGTGGGAAGACGAGCCCAACCCATTCGTCGACCTCGGCAGCGGTTTCAGCAAGGAGCAGTTGATGGCGTTTGCGGCAGAAGAGCCAGGGGGCAGCGGTCGTCAACGCGACGATGAGACACAGAGCTTCCTGGTCGACTTCTTCAAGCGCGCTTCTATTTCACCAGGCTTTGAGGACGAGTTCAACCAACTCACGGATGAGGAGCGACAGAGACTGCGAGAATCCGCAGCATAGGCTAGCTGCGAGGAGTTGGAGGAAGCTGAGAATGAGTTGATACTTGAAAATCTGGCACTCTACAGGAGGCTTCTGGCCTTTTTTCAGGGACGCTTTGACGACGCTGGTATAGGTCGTAGAGTACGTGGATGCTGACAATAGATCGACTGTGGAGGGATGGTAGGAGTTTGGAAGCGTGGAGGGTAGAACAAGTCCTTTTGAGAATAAGAGGCTGGCTGTGCAGGTTTTGTAGCAGCTATTGTTGAAAGTACATATATCCACAGACCGAACTGTTTTGTCAATTCTGCGCATTGAAGACGTTCCACATGACAGTACCCTTTGTCTGCACGACCAACGCCGATCGAAGTGGCGCAGCAATGCATTGGCGACAACCAATATACCCAGTCATCTAATGCAAACACTAGTATTGCGTCACTCTTGCTCTCGAAGTCAAGATCCTGCTGCAACTGAGCATGACCACGGTGGTTGAAAAGCTAGTCTCTTCCGCTTAGGCGCCAGAGCCCAACGACGCTCCATCAAACGACGCACCATACTCCATTTTCACACGCAACGAAAAGCGCTCGATCGTCTTCCTCATCACATACGCCCGTCTCTTCTCTCCGCTCAGCAGCTTCATCTACTACCCCAGCTCTCCAAAAACCTCGCCCAAGACCCCGACATCACGCTCGAGCAAGCCGATCTATCGATCACCACGTACATGATTGTCTCAGGTGTGGCGCCTTCCCTTTTAGGCGATATAGCTGATACGATGGGTCGGCGGCTGCTGTTCCTGCTCACCATACTAATGTATACGGTTGCAAATGTGGGGTTGGCGGTTCAGAGGAGGTATGCGGCGTTGCTGGTGCTGAGGATGTTGCAGAGTGCTGGGTCGAGTGGTGAGTCATGTGGGTTCTAGTTTGGAAAGAGAGAGGGGGGAGGGAGAGATGGAGAGCGGTTCGGTTGACGTGGATTGTGGTGTAGGCACTATTTCCTTTGGATACGCTGTTGTCAGCGATATTGCTACGCCTGCTGAGCGAGGGGGCTTCATCGGCGCTGTTTTACTCGGGTACATCACAAGCACAAGCTCTCATGCTTGCCTCGCGACCAGATGGGGCAGATTTTTATGTATTTAGCCCGAATGTAGCACCCAGTCTCGACCCTGTCCTGGGAGGCATACTCGTACAATATGCTGGCTGGCCCTGGATTTTCTGGACTCTGGCAGTACTATCCGGCGTCAACCTGTGCATCCTCGCGATCGCGTTCCCAGAAACAGCGCGCCACGTCGTCGGGAACGGATTAGTGCTGCCCACGCGCTTAATGAACAGAAGCTACCAGTCACGAAGAAAGCTCAAAGGAGGGAAGACTGCACCAGCTCCTTCCCCCGAAGCTGAACTTGCTCCGAGACGGCTACGAACACCCAGTCTAAAACCCAGCTTCAAAGCACTCTGGCAGAAGGGAAACGCTCTAATCATGCTAATCAACGGACTCTTCCACATGACCTACTGTTGCATCCAGGCCTCGCTCTCAACCCTCTTCATCACAATCCACGGCTTCGAAGGACTGTATGCCGGACTTGTATACATACCCTTCGGCGTCGGATGCGCATTGTCTTCATACACTTGCGGTGAGTGCAGATAAAGCGCCCAGGAGACTACATGTGCCCATCGCGACTAACAGCCCACAGGCTACATCATGGACCGGGAGTGCTGGAGAGTAGCTTTCGCTTCCCACTACTCGGTTGATCGGGCGCGAGGTGACGATTTTGCGGGATTTCCTATTGAGAAGGCGAGGTTGAGGGCTACGTATGCTTACATGAGTGTTGTCACTGCGGCGACGGTGGGGTATGGATGGGCGCTGGATGCCCGCACGGTATGTTCAGCAAGTCGAATGTACATCAAAACGGCAGCATGACTTACTTGTGCGTTGAAGCATTTCTCTGTACCTCTAGTTCTGCAATTCTTCATCGGTTCATCTGTTACCGCTATCTTCAACGTGCGTATTCGTGGCTTGTCATGTCTATTACCACGGCTTTTGAAATGCATGGCACTATTTGCTGACCACCACTAGGCCTGCGGTACACTTCTTGTCGACGTCAATCCCGCTCGTCCTGCCACTGCTAGTGCGGCGGCAAACTTGTTTCGGTGCTTCCTTGCTGCTGCTGCCCTGGCGGCGCCGGACGCGATACTTTCTGCACTGGGTGCGGGGTGGACGTTCACTTTGCTCATGGGCATCACGTTGTTCTCTGTGCCAGTAGCGTTTCTGTTGCAGGGTAGAGGGAAGAAGTGGAGAGGAGGCTACAATGTTGAGAGAAGAATTGGGGTTTACTAGTATAGAAGCGTTGTAGGCCTATAGATGTGTGGCTTCATGCTGCTCATTGATGGTTGAGCATCTGTTGAACAGATCCCGCCATAAGTGCAGCGTCAGTTCAACCAAATCCTGAACAACCTTACCACCCAAGTTATGCTTCTAATCAGCGAGCTCACAGCTTTGAACCGGCAAGCATTCCCATCTCGTGCTCTTCTTTCTCCCCCCGTATCTCGCCTTCTACTTTCTTACGTATCGGCACCTCCTCCCCGCGCCCAAACGGCGCATACTTGTCAACCAAATACCACATATCATCATACACCCTGCCACCTCGTCAGCCCGCCACAACCCCGTTCAAGCCATTAATTCGGGAATTAAACACTTACGTATTCTTCACCCCATTACCAGGATGATGCGCCGAATGCACAACATTCATCTTGACACAATAAAACCTAACTCTATCCTCAAACTCCTCCACCGGCTCACTCTTCCCCATTACCTCCACATAATCACTCATAAAGCGCGGATCCTTGCTAATCTCATGCCGCGCACAGCGCCGCATGCCCACCTCCATCTCATGGTGCGCATAGTACACGCCAGCATCGAAGATGTAAATGTTACCTGTATCGCAGTCGGTACCGATATTTCCTTCCCAGAGATCGCCATGAATCAGCGAGGGCTTGGCTGTGCGGCCGGGTGTCTCCAGGACGCCGAGGAGGCGCGGTACCACGTGTGATAGGGTGTGTTGGGCAAGGGCGTCGTAGGAGGGCCAAGAGGTACACTCGCGTTTTTCGATAGCGAGGGCGGAGCTGAGTAGCGCTGTGAAGAAGCTGGTCCAGCTCTTATTCCATGTCATCTCCTGAGGGAAGCGGCCGTGGCAGGTGGGCCTATGGAAGCCGAAGGCGCCGGTTGGAGAGACGCTGGAGGTGTGTAGGTGGGCCAGTTGGGAGCAGAGCTGTTTGGGAGATGGGAGTGAGGTGCGCATGTTGATGAAGTCGCATATTAACAAATAGATTTCTGGTTCTTTGGTCGCAAATTTGCCCCATGTGAGTGGTTTGGGGGTGAAGTTGGGACAGGTGCTGTGGAGTGCGGTCATGGAATGGTATTCTCCTTCCATCATGATGCGGCCTGGTTCTTCGGTGCCAAGTTTCAGGAAAAAGGCTTTTTTGATGTGGTTGGAGAGTTGGACGTCTAGGCGGGCGGTGACGGTCCATGCGGAGGAGCCGTAGTGGTTCGCGGATAGTAGTTTGTAGCCATCTGGCAGGGCTGTGGTTTCATGTTAACACTGCAGGCCGAGGTTCTTGAGGGATACATACCTTTAATAATGGCCTTGTCGAGAGCGAAATCGCCGTCTATGTCACCAGCTCTCCCAGATTTTGTTGCGATGGAATGCACCACTTTCAATATGTTGCTCGAAAGCGAATATGGATGAAATGAAGAGATGCAAAGATGTGAAGGTCATGATAGATTCCAGAATTTGGATTAACAGCAAGTAGCTCCCGAGTGAATCATTACCTGTGTAGATGTTGTCATGTAGGGATCCATGTTGGGAAGTGAGTCGCGTGACTCAGTCCAGCCAAAGAATTATCTGAACATGTTGAAGCTCTTTGACTTTCACTTCACTCCTGAAGACGAAGATAATGCCTCGCATAACCGCCAGCATGTAGCCTTCCTCGGCCGTCTATTTGTTCACCGCATCGTCATACACCTATCCATCTCCTCGCAAACCTTTGCCATTGCGCAAGTAATTCTTGACGTAAAATGAGAAGACGCAACTGTGCCTCCAACCTCCAACACGACTTACCCTGAAACCCTCTTTGACGTTGTTACTTGCTGACTACACCCTTACATACTGCAGTGCAACCACCCCCCCTTCCGCATCCCCAAGCGGTTTAGTTCAATACAGCAGCCACCGTACGTAAGCCACAGCTCGTCTTACCTAAACATGCCCAACGAAGGGGCCACGCTACTGCACAGCTCGTCACTTGAAATAGAAAAAAAGGTCGTCTAACCCCGCGCTAAGGGTGTTCGCATGCGCAGTGCATGCAGTTCACATCGCATGAGCCCATAATAGAAGGGTTATGTATCGATAAGGCAGGGCTCATTTCGGCCCCCAGACAATTGATAGCGCTTCTGTGTGATGGAAATAGTGGTGATGAAGAGATAACACTGGGGAGAGGGGTGGTGGTCGTGGAGGGGCAGATGATGGCGGGGTGAAAGGGAAAGGGTATCGCAGGCGCTTATGCAGAGTGATAACACCGGTAGTTTGACCAGCGGGTGAGCACGTGGAATGAGAGATGGAATTACCCTGTTTGACGGTTGCGGCTTAGGATCGAGATTGCGTAGATGATTGGTACGGAGTTGGCCAGACTGTACTGTGTGACGTACCAATCCAAGAGAATGCTCAACCAGATGGTCAGTGAGCCGTTCAGCAGACCGTAAACCATCATGCTATCCCCGCCGAATGTGACCAGCGTCGGTGCATTCCGAAAGTCTCGATGTTTGTCGAGGGTGTGAGGTTCATCGAATGAATGGCGTCGGGAAACGCTGCGAAAAGCGCGAGTGCACTTTAACCAGCAAGCACCTACTGCTGACCTATGTTGCCTACTAGCATCTAGCATTTTTACTGCCTTTACTAAAATGCAAGCCAATGGCAACCACGCATATGGCGGTTAAACAATCAACTTTCGCAGCCCAAGCCCACCCTCTCAGCAAACGAGAACCGTCCAGCTGACACTATGCAAAACGCTCTCTATTCGCCAATGCAACGACAAAGAACGCGAGGGAGCGGTCGGCCGGGCATAGACGTGGCATGTTTCTCCCCCCCAAGACGGCGTCTTTTACCCCTCCACACCCCTGATTCCACACAAGTCTCTGCGTTACCCACGAGCCCCATCGGAATCGGCCGGACAGCAGCAGCAGCAGCAGCACCCGCAGCCACAGCCATGCTAATAAGCGATCAAAAAGCCATCTCGATGCTTGCACAGCATGAACGGGGATCTCGCATTAACCGATGACGAAACACGACAGATCTTGTGATCATGGCCTACCCTCTACCAGTACCAGCCATTTCAACGACCTCTCCACTACCTACCCCTCTCCCCGGACCCCGAAAAGGCACATATACCGCACTGTTTTCGTGTCTTGACTAATGAACCCAGAAATGACGAAGACAGCGCGCAAAATAGTGACAAAAGTGACATAGGCAAAGGCGGTTCACGCGGAGCCTCTACCAGCAGCTAATGCGGGGTAAAAAGGAATGGAGTCGAGGAAAGTAAGAAAGGTGGGGGTTTGGGTTTGTGGGAAAGTGTGGGCCAAAAAGATATTCCGTCATTCGTAGCCTTTAGCTTAGCCGCGGTTCTTCCTGCCAACTTTTTTGTTCTTTGCTTTCCATGTTCGCTTGCCGCGCCGCCGCCGGCCGCCGGCCTCGCTTCGTTCGCTTCGCTTGCTGTGATGGGTAGGTGGGAAGCAACGACAGCGGCCCATGCACGACTGAAAAGCACCGGCCAGGCGTTTCGAAACACCCGGGTTGGCAGATCCGCTCCACTCACCACCCATTCGCCGTGGCAGGTGGTAGGGGGGTGAACGCGCAACCGTGCGCTGGGCTCGCGGCTTGCATGAACTGCTGGTAGATTGAACGTTGTAAACTGGGGTTTGTTCGAGACAAAACAATAATAATGGGTGAAATCTCGGTACCCTAGATGCGTTCGCGCGAGTTGCGTGGTAAAGGGAGCGTCAGGCGGCAAAACTGAGTTAGTTAGCCGCCCAGAGATAGTGGTGCTGTCAGTCAGTTTTTGCATGTGGTGGTGGCACGCGAAGAGCGAGTCGGCATCGCGGAGGAAACTCCAAAAGGAGGAATGTTTGCAAACGGGCTGGGGGAAAAAAGCGGTCATCTGGGGAATGGGCATTGTGGGACGATCTCTCTCCTCTTGCTCGGTAGCATGAGGTACCTCTTACGCGTGCATGATTTGCATGACGTTCAAAGTACCACATCGCATTCAGCCGCGCAGAAGCATGGACGAAGACATGCCTGGAAGATGAGCAGCAACACACCCCCGTTGCCAATCAAACCGGAGGACCGACCCAACGGGCTCACATCAGCATGTGACACCCACACACGCACACGCACACGCACACGCACATCATTTACACAGAAACGGAAGTATCCATCACCTCTGCGGTCGAAGCGGTCGTCCCAGCCAACAGACCCTGTGAAACCTTGCTAAGCTCTAGTCTGGTCTTACACACGCCTTCTTCCCTTGCCTTGCCAGCCAGTCGTCCTTCTTTCCCTCGCCGTGCCTGTCGATCGCGAAACGCAAATCATCCCATCTTGCGACAATGAACAAAACTGCTGCCTGCCAGGGCTGTAAGGATGGTCCTTGTCATGGGCAGTCAGGTAGAAAGAAACAAGGGTGTGGAATGCGACACTGCCTATCAAAAGAGCTCCCATGTTCGGGGGACGTCACAACGCCTCTTTAATCTGCAGGCCCGCACTAAAAAAAAAAGGGAGGGATGGGTAAAGAGAGAGGCTGAGAGCGGAAGGACGGACGAGCCGCATTTGTGGCCGCCGCCGCCGCAACTAAGTTCGTTCTTTGTCCTTTTCACTCCGGACCCTTGTTCCGGGGAGGCGAATTCGCCCTTGTCGCTACGTGCATGGTTTCGCTGCCTAGGAGGCTGAAAAATGTCATCGTCGCAAGCGGGCTCAGCAGGCGGCGAAGTTGCCTGCTGCTGCTGCTGTTGCTGCTGCGAGAGAAGGCTATCTTACCCGGGGCCTTGGGCCTTACCACCCCCCCCCCCCCCCCAACCGCGACGAGTCGCAAATAGCATCTTTTCCATCGCACGAAACCCTACAATCCCTTACACAACGTGGGCATCTACTGCCATTTTGCCCCTTCACCGGTTATCAAGATGGCAGTGAAAAAAACCTGTCTTGATAACTTTCGCCTATCACCGCCGCGGGGGGCGCAGGCACATGCAATCGTATGGCTTGGATTGGATTGGATATCGCAAATCCTTCCCGCGCCCGTACGCGCACCACCGCCACGGGCGGCGAGGGAAAGCAAATAACGTTTTGTTGCTTCTTTGGCCGGGCCTGCGTCTCTATTCCATGCATAGCGCTTCTTGGATCGTAAGGCTGAGGGTAAGCGGCGAGATCCAATGATATCATCCAAAGGCTATATGCAAGCGCCTGTTGGCTGCGAGGGTGTGGCTGTGATTCACTTGGTGACTGTGATGAGTGTGCGAGTCATAGTGCGACATCAGCGGCTTGTCAGGGGGCTGGAAAGTTGCAGAGAGGGTGTGGGAGAATGTCACGTTGTTGGAGACGCAAAAGCATGTGTCCGGGACTTTGCTGGGAGGCGATAGGGTTGGTTGTGTCTCACATACCATGTGTGTCGCATGCAGGGGCTGCGGGTCTGGAAATCACCGTTGAAAGTATGATAACAAGTACGGTCAATGCGACGGCCGTGATTTGATAGGGTAGTGCAGATGAATCACCAAAGCTCAGCTTTGCAGGGACAAGGGTATGTGGATGGTAGTAGTGGATAAAATTGATGGATAACAATAGAGTGGTATGATGGGTATACTAGTTTTGACCGTGAGGTACCAATCTCCTGATAGAGATGTCTGAAGAAATCTCTCAAATCTAGATGACCAACCTAGAAGACAAAATGTGGTAACCCAGTACCAGAGACGACCTGAACACCTTGCATGAAAACCCAAACAGCAAAAAAGAAAAGAAAAAAAGAGGCGATGGTTGGCTGAAAATACAGTAGAGAAGGGGGATATCATAGTAGAAAGCAGACTTTTTCCTGTGACCCGCCCAATGCGTGAAAACCCAGTAATGTTGTACAGATGCGAAAGAAAATGCAGCAGAATTAACGATTATGAATGGCAAGAAAGGGTATCTCGCGGTAATGTCAAGTGATGCGCAGAGCAAATGCGATAATGGGAAAGGGTATACCGAGACAAAAAAACGCCAGCGCCGAAGCGTCTAGGTATGGAACGAAAATAGATCCTAGGCAGATGGGTATCGTAGGATGTCTTCGCAGTTGGCGTCGAAACGCATAGACCAGAGGCGCATACCGGTCATGAGCTTCTCAGTCTTCTCGAGTTCACGGTCGCGACCGAAGATGGATTCGACAAACTCCTTGCCGCTGTTCTTGCCCATGGAAACAGGCTTCTCTTTGCCCGTCTCCTTCTTGGCGGCCTTCCACATGTAATCCTCGCATACTTTGAGGAGTTTGGCGAAGCGAACCCAAAGGCGCTCGCCACTCTCGAGGAAGTCCTCGACCATCTCGTGGTTCTCCTTCTTGCGGATCTTGGGCATGGTCTCGTCGGCCCTCTTGACTTTGCCGGCGAGTTGGATGAGGAGGAGCCATAGCTCGCCCGCCATCTCGGCGAGAGGGGTTGCGGGGCCGTAGTGGAAGACTGTCCAGTCGTAAATCCACTTGCCGAGAGAGTTGGCATCGAAGACGGAACCTAGGAGCATGATGGGCTCTTCGGTGGGGTCCCAGTTTTTGTATGAGTAGCCGGCAGGAATGCCAGCACGGCGCGCATCCTCTTCGGTGGCCTTGGGGCTGGACTTGCTCGGGGCTGGCTTCTTGGGAGAGGCGGCTGGCTGTCGGGTGGAGGCAGAGGCTCGTCGCGGGCGGCTAGATTTGGGCTCTGGATCATAGATTGGGACCTGATCATAGTAATAGCGATCAGCATCCCCTCGGTACATGTCGTGGCGCGCGTACTGTTCGTACGGCGGTGGTGGATAGTCGTAATCGCATTCGTAGCCGTAGCCTCGGTCGTCGTAGACAACTCTGGTGTAGACCTGACGTGCTGACTCGGACGGGCGACGCTTCCTCTCGCGATTGCTGCGCTTGAGAGGCGGCACGTCTGTGTCGCGGCGATGCCGGCTTGGAACAGTATAACCAAAATAACTTACATATTCGGGGGTGCCTCTCGGCGTCGCGTATGTGCGCGGAGCTGTGAACTCTGCAGCGCCATACTGAGGCATGGCCCCTCCTCGCGGTGAGGCGGCGTACTGTTGCTGGTATTGTGGCGGCACGGCGTGCGATGCGCGGCGGGAGTGGCCTGAGACCTTGGGGCTGCCTCGAGGCGTCGCCATCTGGGGAGCGTGGCGGGGCGAGTAGTAGTTGGTGCCGGGCCCGGGGGACATGGGCGGCGTGGTGCGGTGGTAGTCGTATGGCATGTAGCCCGGAGGAGGCGTGGGATACTGTGGAGCGTACATGTTCGCGGAGGTGGTGTTGGTGTTGGTGATGGTGGGTAGTGGTTGTGATGTTCGTATGCGGATTCGAGCGGACAAGAAATCCAGGCCGGTGCCGGCTTCACCTGGGGATGTGCAAGCCAACAAACAAGTCTCTTCGAGCGCCGTGGCAGAGGGCGGAGGAGATGTGTGGAGGAGCAGCGACGTAGGGGAGGAAAAGGGAAATCCGGCTCTGTCTGCTGCACATTGGGTGTGGAATGATTCCGATGCTAGAGTGTGCCAGAAGGATCCAGAGCAGAGGATCCTAATCGATATGGAAAGCGTAGACGTGTAGGGGACGTCTGGAATGGTTGGTAATGGGGTGTGATTTCGAGTGCGCAAAAGAGAAGCGACGGGGCTGCGCCTGCTTTTGAGACCGAGTCCTCTTTCGCTCTTTCCGCGCGCGGACCTCAGCGGGCGCTCATCCACCCTAACGCTCACCCCTGTCGCGCCGTTCACTAGCTGCCTGGAATCCTGGATGGTGCAGCCCAAGGGCCCCCGGTCGATGGCATACCCTCATCTACGGGTCCATGGGTCAGATTGACATGCAGTGCCTCCGTGCCATATTGTCCACGAGTATTCTGGGAAGCTAGCCCCGAACCCTACACGTCCTCCCACACGGCCTCTGACTCTTCCAAATTTCTCTGCCAGTTCTCCCAAGGCGAGGCGCGTAAGCATAGGCTGCAAAGAACACTGCGCACCGGTTGATGCCTGACGCATACCGGCTTGGTCGGAGCGGCATTGCGCCCAGCCTGTCCTATATTTTGTTCTGTCTTAGGGGGAGGGGGGGGAGGGGGGGTGCAGTAATATTGGAAACACATGTTGCTTTCTATTTCCCCGTATTCCTTGCCAGCCTCTCAGAAGCCCGCGCTGCGAGAATGCTCTACCGGAAGCAGGACTACTACACGCACTGCTCCATTCATCTGCTGTGCCACATGCTGTGCAGCATCGCTTTGGTCCCAGCTGTCATCGTTTCCAGCCTGTTTCGTTTGCTGCTGAGCTGACCTCAAACGGTGCTCCTTGCGTCCAACAAAGGCCCACTCGCCTTTAAACATTGATCCCTCGTTGGGCAGGATTCACGGCTCGCTGCATTGCGGATGCGATAACACGGTCCTTTTTGCCTGTGCCCTCTGCCTGCGAGCACCTCCTGGCACCCGCGCACATACCATACTCCCACATGGTCGTCGTACGCAGCTAGTCCTGCAGTGGCCGGCCAGCAATCGACCAGCACCAACATATACCATCTTGATCTACGACATTCTTCTCAACCATACTTTTCAGCTTGCGACGTCTCCCTATCCTACCTCATGGTACACCATCTACTATCTAGCACAAACGCTACACTGGGCCATCGTCGCGGCCCTCGGCTGCACTCTGGCTGGAGTGCGCCCATCCGAAACAGCGGAAGGTCCACCATTCAACGTCGTCCCGCGTCGGTTGGGGAGCGACTATCACTGCTAGGGAGGCCCTGCCATCAGCTCAGAGCCGCACTCTATGGCTCGGATCCCTTCTCGAACTTCCCTCTGCCCACTGTACGAAGCCTAATTTCCCGCCCGTGAAAATTTTTCGAATGTCTCACAGCTTACCCAGGTCGCTGGCCTGGGGGCGCGCGTTGTTGTTTACCGCTACTTCTACCTTCTGCACCCTCTTCCAAGGCATATCATTCTGTAGTCCATGGGCCCACTACGGCTGCATATCGCGCCAGCGGGGCTCTGTTGATTCGATGAAAAACACCAACAACAAAGCAAATGTTCGCGGCAGCATGGTTTGATCTCCCCGCTCACACTCACTATGGCTCAATAAAGCAAGTTCGCAGCGCAAGTACCTTTCACCTCGCATCTGACTGGACGAGGCAGAACGCCTATATCCGTGGGGCGCATCAAGTCAACGCTCGGGTCGCAAATTGTCTCGTCTCTCCCGTCAACATGCTCCTCGTAATTTCTCGGCACACAGTTCTCAACTGGTATTTTTGCCTCGAGGTCCGGCCCCTATTGGATTACATCCGCCCTCAACCTTGTGGCTCATCGGCTTGCGTCCCTACCGAGCCATCCCACAAAGCGGTTTGCATGTCAAAATTCCAGAGGTCCCACTTTGCTATCAGACAACTCACCTTGCGTATTCCTTCGCACCCACCAGCATCATGCGTTGCTATGACTCCCCATGACCTGCAGAATTGTTTACTCCGCTCTCGCATGTCGCTATCGTCATGGACTCATCTCGAAGTGAGGCTTCCCCTCATTCTGGACCCGCCGTGGGCAAAGCGCGGATGAGTCTGTACATCTGTCCTCAATACCGACTCCGGGACCACAGAAACGCGGTGTGGGATGGAAGCCACTGCGATACCCTTGAATACTAACCAGAAATGCTATGACGCATCACTCAGGTTTGCGCAGCCCTATCGTGTGCAGACACCAGACGGCAGCGTCGCGGATTCGCTGAACAACCACGTTAGCCTGCCACGACACTGCGGCTGAGTGCATCTGTCTACATGCGAGCTGTCTAGCCGCATAACGCACCACCCAAAATATCACATCCAGCCCAACGAATCGCTGTTGTATTACCACTTCATTACACTGGGATTGCGAAAGTGAGTTTCAGCAGTGTGGCGGTGCAAATAAACCCTTGGCATGGGCGCCCCGAGCCACACGTCTTCACGAGCCCTCGCGGGTACGATCTACCTCGCAGGGATACCACAAGCGAAACGTCAATAACTTCCCCTGTGGCGAAGCTCCGCCTCAACGTCGCGGACGAATTGTTGCATGTAACGCGCAATACGCTTTGTCACTTATGACCCATCGGCGTCAGCGATCTTCACGATTAGGCTTACGTCCGATGGTATATCTCACTACCACCTTGGATCCGCTTCGCCTCGCGCGTTGTCGCCATCGATCGGCCATGTCACCGCCGGCGGCTTTACTGATATCCGATTCGGCCGCTTCAGTCGCACAATCGTGACCCAAATTGAAACACTCAGCGACACCCGCCACTGAACGGTGGCTCAAAAACTACAAAATCCGAACCCATCACGCGACCATATCAGCTGCTCTTTTTAATTCTGCAGGAGCTTCCTCTATTCGCTAGAGCTTTGCTATAAAAGCGTCCGCTCGCGAATCGATAGCCGCCGGTTGATGCAAAAGATACCACTTGAGCGGTGAGTCATGGTATAGGGAACAAGCTTGTTCCTTTAGCGAGCCACCTGAGCAACAGGCCCTCACCCAGCAGTATCACGCATTGACAAGCAGTTTTGGACAGGTGGACTTTGCTCTGCGTCATAGCTCATGCCCACCGCCATATTTACTTGGAGCAAGGTTGAAGCATGAATGCTGCATGAGGCTCCGCGAGATGCCAGCCGAATAATGACTACGCCCGTTCGGCACACTGGTCGTTCCGGCAACGAATACGGCTTTCGGTCGCCGCGCACCATCCTTGGTTTTTTCAAGGACGGTGAGGAAGTCAAGCTCCCTTGCTTCCCGTTCGTTGCTATCCGAGACGGCAGTTCCCATTACATGCGCTTGCTTTTACGCCATGGTTAATCTTGCTATGGTCCACGAAGATTTACATACATGCTCTCCAATCATTCAACGCGTTCGAATGAAGCGACACCGACCTTTTGATCAGTATGATCGGGTTATCCACCGTCAAGACGCGCATAACGGCCTTGCTTCCTTTTGCGGCAATTGACCGGTAAGAGAGTGACAGTGCTTCGGCATGATCGATCGTACTTGCAGCATAGAGCGCATCTCAACAACCGGCTGTGAATAGCAACCGGGCTTGCGGGGAGTGCGACAGATCCGCCAATGCAAAACAAAACGGTCGGCTGTGTCTACAACAAGGCGGGGTGATCTAGACGGCAGTGGATGCACGTGTAAAATCAGGACTATGAGGCGAAGCCAGCGTGCCACTAAAAGCAGTTATGGATTACGTTGGCCTCTCAACATATACGCAGGACTTCACTACATCCACCAAGTCGCCTCACCAATGTCTATCTGTAGATCCACCGACGCGGCACATGCAATGCCCGAGATCGTGTGATGTGAGATTTCCATCTCAAGGTCAGTTTTCGGCGTTATACAGGGCTGGAATGAAGCTTAATGTGGAAACATGGGTCATCGCCATCGACATGCAGCGCCGAGGAATTCAGAGTTTTGCTAACCAAGGTGTCAACTTGGACGGCCTTTGGATCTTTCGTGCCCCGTCCGACTAAACACTTGTTTGCTCTAGTACTACCTTCTCGTTACTCTTGGGTCATGAAGCGGTGGGTAGCCGCGTACTTTCTCCACCTCTCCAGTGCGAACCCCGGCTTTCTTTCGACAAAAAAATCATGCCTAGCCTGAGAGTAAAAGCCAGGATGCGGGCGAGCACACAAACCAAAAAAACGCAAAATGAGATCGGTGATGGAAACTTTCTTTACCCCTCACTTCAGGCATCACCGTCTTTTTCACTAGCTTCGCCCAAGTCTGAGCAGCAGAAATCCTGCCCGCATATCATTTACCAGTCTTTGCTTCCTTTATTTTCACCGTATCCACGTGAGCCGTATGGCTTCTTGCAGGAGAGTGCCGTCGAAGGTCTTCTCGACGCACAGAACATGCGACTGCACAATCCGAGCATGGAAGGAACCCCAGGAATGGTGGTGACTGCTTACCAATCATCCTCCGCAAACGGCTCATATTCAAAGACGATACGTGCGTAAACCTACACATACTTGGACTTATACACGCTTGGACCGATTGCGACATCTTTCGGCTGACAAAATCAGCTGATGACAAAGCGACTGGTTCGATGTTCATTGGCTAGGAACGACGGAGAGAATGTTGACAGAACTCCATTGCAAGTAATCATTGTCGCTCTGATTTGAAATCTATGTCTACGATGTTATGATAAAACAGCAGCTTTGTTGGTGAGAAATTGATGGACATCACAAATGTGGTTTCGCAAGCGCTATATACTCATACCAGTTTCAATCTCTCTCGTCGCTTACCAACCCCTTGCGAGACGTACCATCATAAGTACTAAAATGTCGAAACAAACAGCTCTCCTTGTTACCGAAGTCGGCGGACGCGTACACACTGTGTCGGACTGGCCTATTCCTCAGCCTGGCCCCAAGCAAGTCCAAATCCGTGTCACTGTGGCAGGTCTGAACCCGCACGACCAGAAAGTCCGCGACATTGGTCTTTTTGTCCAGGACAACGCCCCCACTGTCCTTGGAAATGATATAACAGGTATCATCACTGCCCTTGGGCCCGAAGTTACCAAGTACAAAGTTGGTGACAGGATCGTCTCACAATCAAACATGCCGAATGCCCAAAAAGCGATGCAACAATACGCCGTGGTAGACGAGAGTTTTTCTTCCAAAATCCCAGCCGGATTCACAGACGACGAGGCGGCTACCATTCCAACAAACGCACTCGCAGGGCTCATCGCCCTCTTCGACCCTAGTGGCTTGGGAATCTCTGCGCCCTGGGCAAGCAAAGAAGGGGACGACGCATTCGACCATGCCGGAACCACGCTGCTCATCATAGGCGGAGGAAGCAACTGCGGTCGCTTTGGCGTCCAACTTGCCCACCTAGCCGGCATCGGCACCATTGTCGTCGTCGGCGGCTCCGAAGCAGAGCTTAAACGGTACGGCGCCACGCACGTCGTCGACCGCCATGGCGGCTCCGAAGCAGTACTGGCGCGCATCCGCGACGTCGTCGGCGACAACCTCATCTACGCTTACGACGCTGTAAACCCACCTGCAAACCAACATCTCGCTCTCAGCGCTCTCTCAAGCAGCAGGACTGGGATGCTTGCGCGCTTGCTCTCTGGCCGCGGTGCTATAGATGAAAGCAGGATTTTGGGAGAGAAGAATGAGGGGTATGCTTTGCGCGATGTCTTGGGGCTGTCGCATATCAGGGCGGAGACGGCAAAGCCGTTTTGGGATCGTTTAGGTGGGCTGTTGGAGGAGGGGAAGTTGGTGCCGTTGGCATATGAGACTGTTAAGGGGTTGGATGTGGATAAGGTTAATGAGGTGTTGGATCGGTATAGGGATGGGGGAAAGGTGGTTCAGACGCATTTCAGGGTGTCTGATAAGAACAACTCGTCCATTTGATTTGGGTTGTGTCGTTCTTCGTGAGCGATTGGGGTTCCTGGCGCGTGTCTGTAGGTGTAGGTATGTAATATTCCCAGACAAAAAGGAAGCTGTTACCTCACTTCAACCGTCTTCTTGTTTTGCTCGCTCATAATTTGGAGAAGATCAGATTGTCGCAATGCGTAGTTGGTGGGCTCGGCCTTGGGTCGCACCTGCACTCTCCATGTCCACTTTACCTAATCGAGTTAAACGAAGGCTAACATTGGAGGACCTCCCAGTCGTGCTCATGTGACGGTGGGGTAGAGACCTCAGCCTGGCAGGAGCCTTCTGATGCTGCCTAAACACCGCGCAAAGTGCACTCCAAGACAGTTTAACTACTCTCTCTCGCCACACCGCATGCGCTTTGGCATGTGAGTAGGCATCATATCCTGCCGCTCTAGAAGCGAAGCCTACAAACTGGCGTTAACCGATCGCTTTACCAACCCTCCACCTCCAGGGCTGTCCGACCTTCACAATCTCCAAATTTACGAGCCAAAACCACTCCAGGACCCGACTACCGAGCTACGGTTCCTGTACCTACTTCCCAAAAGATACAACGTCAACTGGAATGAGCAGAGCGTGGTTCGCTGTGAACTCACCACAAGCTCTCCTGAGCATGAGCCCGATTACGTCGGCTTATCGTACACGTGGGGCGATCCTCAGATACGACGTCCAATACTGGTTGGCGAAACGATCTTTGATGCGACTGAAAATCTTGCTGTTGCTCTTGAGCACTTGCAGGAGCAGGATAAGACTCTTACCCTCTGAGTGGATGCCATCTGTATCGACCAGAAAAGCTCGCATGAGAAGAGCGTACAGGTACAACGCATGGGCGATATCTTTGCATCTACCTCCATGGTCATTGCATGGCTTGGGGTATCAGCAGACGGGAGTAATGTGGCTTGGAAAGACCTAGGAAATTATGAAGATTCCGACGATTCTCGGGCAGCCCTTGAACGAGAATTCCGTGATCTAAGCAACACCGACTTTCCCGTTGAGCCATTCAAAGCTCTTTTTGGGCGGCAATGGTATAAGCGCGTATAGGTTAGTCAGGAAGTAGCCCTTCATAAGGAAGCCATCTTCGTGTGTGGTCTCTATGATACTGGTCGGGATTTCCTGCTGTGGTCGTTTGTGACCTTATTGAAACATGGGGTGTCTTCGGCGAATCTTCTGACATCCATAGCATGGGGCCGATTTACATATCTTTCACGCCGATCTCTCACCACAATCATGCAGCAAGGCAATCTTTACATTCAGTTAGCGGCTGGTAAGGAACTGCAGTGCTCAGACCCGAGAGACCTCGCGTATGGCTTGTTTGGACGAGTTATCGACACTGAAGTGTGTGGCCTTCGTGTAGACTACTCCTTACCAGTGGCAGAAGTCTTTACGGAATTCACAGAAGCTTTGATAAGAATGGCTGGGTTGTTTAGTGTGTCTTGTTTGTGCCATCACTCTACAGAGTACGGAAGACTTCCATCATGGGTACCCGACTGGTCGAACACGTCATATTGGGCTTTCTTCGATAGGAATTGCGTGTACAAGAGTCCAGAAACGGAAATATTCACGACCAATGATGGAAATAGAGCTCTCAAAGTGACAGCTCGGTCTATCGGCAAAGTCGAATCTATAAGATACAAGTTATATGAGATGAACGTGGGAACGAGCAATCCAGATCCAAGAGAAGTAACCTCAATGTCGCAGCATCAGGAAAGCGAGGCTTTGAAATTCTTGGATCTACTTCAACAGGCCATCAGTCAGGATGCAAAGGTTCGCGAGACCCATCAAGCCGAAAAGATCACGTACAAAATGTCGATTTCATCGGCAGCCTTCATTTTCTTGCTAGAGAGTCATCATGATCCCCACAACGATTCTGTATACAATTCTTATCGGGCGTTTCGAGGCCTGGTTGATCCACCTGAGGATCAGCCAGATCCGCAAATCTGGTGTCAGAATGCGAGCCGCAACTATCTCGCGTTCCTCAAGACATCACTAGCCAAGTACCTGTTCATTACGTCGAAAGACCACGTAGGGCTGAGCCGGGATCCTGTTCATCCTGGCGAGTGGGTATACCAGATCGACAATATTGAGGGACCCTGCATTCTCCGTGAGGCGGACGAGGGGATGTTTCGCATAGTTAGCGTCGCAAACATTTTCCCAATGCAACAGTACAAGGACATTGATGCACCAGAGGAAACTCTTGTCATCGTATGATCGTTCCTTCGTATAAGGCCATAAGTTTCGGTTGTCAAGGTCTTTCCTAGAACACTCTGGATTTGTTTTGCGCTGTTCTTTCTTGCGAAAACGGTACCACTTTAATGAAATTTCCAAGGCAAACACCATCTTCTGTTGGAACAAACACATTCCCTCTTACTACCACTGTCTCCCTGATCTGAAACGAGGTCCTCATGATAAACGGCGCCTTATGGGCTCGCTTACCGGGTTCGAAAGTCCGGTCGCTGTTTCCTATCTTCGCTGCAATCAAGGATCTCACTGCTATATTATTTCCTGTGAAGAGGTACAAAGTGACTACGACTCAGGTGTGGCACTGAAAAGCCCTTTACTGACTCGACCCACATTCATATCTGGGGTTGCTTTTACGCTCCCCAATGGTGGGTCATGGCCTCTGCAGTTCGCCAACAACAGAATTCAGGGTCCCGCAGACGATTGCCATCTTCACATGCGACACAGTCTACACACCACCAACTCGTCGTGCTGGATAGATATGCCATCATCCAGCGCAATTTGGTCAAGTATCCCGGGTCTTTTTCTTATCTGACTACTGGATACCCTGCTCAAGTGCCATACCCACGCCCGGCGGAGGGGAAAAGGCAAGCACGTGCTTCAATTCGACCTTCCGCAGCGCTCGCCATCAGCAATCCCACATCGCAGCTAGGCCCACTCGTTCTCTCCGATGCAGCTCTGCGAAGGCCTACAGTGGTTGCGACGCCCACGCTTCTCTTGTGACGCTCTCATTCGAGGCGCCATCGTCGGCGTGATATATTGAACTAGGCAGCTGGCCAATCAGAGGAGAGCAGGACACCGCGTGGTCATCGTTCCCAAGCTGCGACACAAAACAGCCCACGCGACACCCCCAACAGTGATAATGCACGCTATACATTGTCTCTTCCGTCTGCCAACACCCTCCGAGGCCCTTTTTGACTTTTACGACGAACTGGATAGAGGCTGAGGACGTTCCAAGAGCGCCTGTGACCCCATGATGGCTCGCACCAATCTCCCTCCGACTCCACAGCCATCGACGGACATTACTGGCAAGAACGGCGCCAATGCCCCTCAATTGGAGACCAGCTTCAACCTACCACCTGCAGCCCTGGGGGGCAGAGGAAGCATAGCCAGCTCCTCAGGCCCTTCAGAAACTGCCTCAGACTCCTCGTATAGGCCGCCGTCTCCATCATCCCCGGTCGCGACATCCAAGTCTAGTCATGCGCGCAAGCGCTCTAGTACCACAGCTCAACAGAGCGTTATTACCAAGGATGATTACTCTCTCCCTCCTCCACCTACTCGATCGCGGAAGATTATCCAGATGAAGCCCAAAGATACCCAAGAGCCATCCAAGACTGAATCCCAAACACAGAATGCGAAGGCTACCACTGCTGCCACCAATGGCACCAAGAGAAAGCAGGCGGGTAACAACACTGCTGCAGGACGCAAGATCGCGCGCAAGACTGCACACAGCTTGATTGAGCGAAGGAGGAGATCGAAGATGAATGAGGAGTTTGGTGTCTTGAAAGACATGATTCCGGCTTGCAGAGGGCAAGAGATGCACAAGCTCGCCATTTTGCAGGTATATATGCTCACCGTCATATCCGTTTGCTACTGTGCTAACACCATCGAGGCATCAATCGAATATATGCGCTATCTAGAACAATGCGTCTCCGACCTCAAGACCGCGAACTCACGGCGCGACTCGCCAGCATCCGCTGCATCCGAGCTTCCTCCACCGCCAACTAGACGTATGCGCGACGACGATGAAGAAGACGAAGAGCAAGATGAAGAAATGGAAGATGCCGTATCACCAACCTACGTGGAACAGCCCCCTCCCAAGACGAGATACTCATTCGCAAACGCGTCTCCTGCCATGTACCCTTCGGATAGAAGCGTGTATACCCACTCCACCACCACATCCCCAGCGATCATGCCCCACGATCACAACGGCCAGTACTCGGCGAACCCCTCCCCCGCGTTGCGCCCGTCCGACCCACACCATTACTCGCTCGCCCCATCGTCAACTCGCTCCACAGTAACTTCACCATCCATCCACCCTTCGCCTGCTTTCAGCGCTCACACACCGTCTGCGACTCACTTTAGCAACCCATTCCACAACGGCCCTGCTAGCACAGGGCCTGTGGCTGCCCCAGGCTCATCACATGGAGCTGCCCACTTCTCACTCACGTCGCCAGCGCTCAAACCGCAAGCAGATCGTGAGGATCAAGAAGCCACGGAGGCTTTGATGATGTTGAATACAGATCGTCGAAGCTGGAGTGGTGCAAGGGGGATGAGCGTGAAGGATCTTCTTAGCGGATAGTCAGCAAATGTAAGGGATCGAATAAGAACGCTCTGGCGTTTTATAGGATTGGAAAAAAATGGGATATGAGCAGGAAAGTGGGCAGGTATATGTTTCTTGTTTTGGTGCTGGTGGTCTCCTCTGCTTTTCAGCTCCTCGGAGTTCTGCTTCACTACGCGCTGTTTTCCATGTCGCACTCGACATCAAGTGTGCTTACGGATGGCTAAAGGAAGGGCTAGGGTCAGGGTTTCACGATCGATATGTAACAAAAGTCCAATCAGCATTTATTATTGTACATGCTCTTTACAACCATCGCTTGGTCTGTGCAGAGTCCATTTTCGAATAGTGTCGTGCGAGCGCGTCAATTGCTTTGCCGGGAGGAGAGCCGGTTTCACGTCCGGAGAGAGTATATACACTATCGCAGCTGCCATCTCTCAGTCTCCAACCTCAATCCATCATGTCGACGTTTGCAAAACTGATGTCCAAAGTTAAATCATTTACTGGCCAATCGTCGTCGTGTCGAAGGTCTCCGCTGTCAGCGTTATCCTAGACTGCAACCTGAAATCATCCGCAATTAAGCAGCGGCGACACAGAGACCACCGCAGTAACACCGTTCCGAGATAACTTAAATACAACGACGCGCCGTTGCTACACGCTATCACTCGCTCTTTGTTTGTGAAGATACGCGGTATTCTACAGAAGACGATGATCGATGCGCATGGATGGGTGTCTGAGAGTAGAGCGACGCGCGGGCAGTGCTTGATATGCATAGGCAACCTGCCAAGCGGCATAACTGGAAACGACGATGTATTGGTGTAAGTTCTCCGTGGCGCATATAAGTTCTCTTGAGTTATCTTTCTTTCTTTCCATCTCGACATGCGTCGCAGCAGCGACGGCGTAGTTTCCGCCAAACAACCATCACAAGAGAAGGATACAGGGCAATACGGGATCGTACATCCTCCGCAACCAGCGTGTCGAACGGCCACTGCGTCAAGTGAAAAGACACGGTCGGTGTTTACGTCTCAACGCCGACGCGAAAGAGATTGAAGCGTCCCACTTGACCGGATTTTTCCTTCAGGAGGATGTGCGACAGGCTCCGCATAACACAAGCATTCTCGTACACAGGGCTGGCAGGGGTACATTCTGTACATTCTCGTTCCCTGCCCGCCCCTGGAAAACCGAATTATCGCATCAGCGAGAAACCGAGATACCGCAGTCTTACACTGGAACCATGAGCGCGAATCCACCGGATTTCACAAACACCGGTCAGCTTACAAAGAAGCACGTTGCGAAGGATTTTCGACGTAATGTTTTTTTCTGACAATAGTGGGCGGGGGACTCATGCGCAATGAAGCCAACTCGCTGTTCATTTCCCCGCATGGTCCCCTCGCTCGCTCGCTCTTTCGTTAACGCCGTCCCCACCGACTATTACATCCGACCCTGGCCTAGTTACCCACCTGGACCTCGGAGATAGTGGGCCAGATGCTCTATTCGCGCGTGCGGGCGCCCGATGGGGGCTCATTTCAAGAGTCATTGTTGCCTGGGGGGCTTTCTTTATAATGTTGCTGGGATCCTGGATTTGTGCTTTCTGGCACTCATCACACTACTAACACCTGCGATTATCTGCGACACGACTTGCAAAAGGCACTGCAAATACGCAAAGGTCAATCACGCCACAACGCCACCAGTGGGAAACACGATTATCGAAAGACGTTTTTTTTCAAGGACGGGATACTGAAAGTTGTAGCCTGTGCTACAGATAGCGTTCGAGATGGCTTTGTCTACGGGACCGTATCGTCAGCATTCGAGGAGTAGTTCGGACACGCACGTACAGGATTTGGAAAAGGGTGAAGCAAGGCCAAATGAGGAGGGAGATGTAATTGAAGAAAAGGTAAGCAAAGTCTACTCCTACACAGAAATATCCACGAATTTTTCGAAGAGAGAATTTCTTCGCGCTCATGACGCATTTCTCGACGCCTTTACGTCAGTGTGCAATTCCTCCGCGCATATTGCAGCACGGAAAAGCATTCAGCCTAATTGACGCGAAGACGCGACTACCAATCTGATCGCGATGTCCCGAAAACACTGTAACACAAAATTGACCCATTATACAGCAACCGCAGCAAACCGATAATGATATTGGTGCCGACCTCGAAAAGCACCTCTCAAGAAAGAGCACGAAGAAAGACCAACTCGCACCAGAAAAGTACCCGCTCTCCGACCTCGACAACAACCTCGTAGGCTGGGATTCGCAAGATGATCCCGCGAATCCACGAAACTTCCCTACGAAGAGAAAGATCACCCTGCTGGGCTTGGTGGCAGCCATCACGTTCGTCAGTCCACTTGCATCGTCCATCTTCGCACCGGGCATACCATTCGTCAACGCCGATTTCGGGAACACATCACAGCTCCTTGGCTCTTTCGCCGTCAGTGTGTATATCCTGGGTTTCGCATTTGGACCACTGTTTCTCAGCCCGCTGTCTGAGATCTACGGCCGCTACTGGGTGTTAAACTGCTCGAACCTCTTCTTCTGCGCCTTCTCCCTTGGATGCGCCCTAGCGCCCAATCTGGGCGGCCTCATCGGCATGCGCTTTCTCGCTGGCGTGGGCGGCAGTGCGTGTCTCACAATCGGCACCGGTGTCATCGCCGACATGTTTTTGCCCGCGCAGCGCGGCAAAGCTGTTGCCATATACTCCATGGGCATTCTGTTCGGGCCCATTCTGGGTCCCATCTGCGGCGGCTTCATCGCACAGCGAGCAGGCTGGCGCTGGGACATGTGGGTTGTACTCATCGTCGGCTGTCTCTTAACCGGCGGCCTCTTCGTCTTCAACCGCGAAACCTACCACCCCGTTCTCCTCAAGCGCAAGACGCTCCGTCTCCGCGCCGAGCTCAACCGCCCTGAACTCCAGAACATCATGACGTACGAAAAGGACGCAGCGGCCATGAGCCCCGCGACCGTGCTCCGCAACGGCATCACCCGCCCACTCAAGATGCTCGCCAGGTCCCCCATCGTGCTACTCTGCTCCCTGTACATGTCTTTCCTCTTTGGCCTGCTCTTTCTCCTCTTCACCACAATCACCCCCGTCTTCATCCAGACCTACGGCTTCTCCCCCGAAACAACAGGCCTCGCCTACCTCGGCATCGGCGTCGGGAACTTCATCGGCATAGGCTTCGTTGCCAAGACGAGCGACGCGACCATCATCCGGCTGGCCAAGAAGAACAAGGGCGTTTACGAACCGGAGATGCGGTTGCCGCTTTGTGTTTTCTTCGGCACTTTGATCCCTGTCTCGCTGTTCTGGTAAGCCCTCCTCCTTACACTCTCCATTACATGAAAAAGTATGTGCTAATCATCATCACCCCCGCAGGTACGGCTGGACAGCTGAAAATCACGTCCACTGGATCGTCCCCATCATCTCTCTCGTCCCCTTTGGCTTCGGCCTCATGGGCATCTTCGCCCCCCTGCAAACATACATGATTGATTGCTTCCCGCAATTCGCTGCGTCCGCCATCGCTGGCATGACGGCGCTCCGCTGTCTGTTTGGCGCTTTGCTCCCGCTTGCTGGCCCGACCATGTACGATAGTCTCGGTCTGGGCTGGGGAAATAGCTTGTTGGGCTTCTTAGCTGTCGCATTTATCCCCGTGCCGGCCCTGCTGTTTCGCTATGGCAAGGTGATTCGCGAGAAGTATCCTGTCAAGGTGTGAGGTGCGTCCATGATGGAGAAGGAGAGAGAGAGAGAGAGAGAGAGAGAGAGAGAGAGAGAGTTTGTGTGTGTGTTTTAGATGAGAGCGATGACTGTTTAGATTTCATGATACCCGCATATAGCTAGTTTTGTAATTTGTATAATAGAGTTTCTCGCTTCTCCTGTTATGGTGCATGGAAATCGGTCGCCGTGATTGTGCGTATCGTCAGTCATGGATGAAATGCCTTTGACAACGGGCGAGTTCAACGGCGTACTTTTTTCACACTTCGTCTCGCATTGGTTGCGCTCCGTGGGGCTCTCTGTTAGCACTCCTCCTCAAGTGTGCAGCAAGTTCTAGACCCCCTTCCACCTGCGATCTTATTTCGAACACCTCGTACCGCCATACATCCGAATATGTACGTCTTACTCAGAGTTTCTTCCACATACGACCATAGGACACTGAGAACTAGGCTTCCCGTCCGCTCAGCCATATATAAGCAGTGTACCGGCGGATTAGTAGTTAGGTGGGTGACCACTAGCGAATCCCCGCTGTTGTATGTTTTTTGCGGTTGCAACGCCCTCGTTTTTTTTTTCCTCATCGACATGGACGCTCTCGTACACGGCTCCCAGCTTTCCGTGACCACACTACTACTCTATAGAACACTTGGGGTGGGGAAAGCTGGGGTAAGGGTTTATTCGTCGTGAATATCGTGGGTCATAACAACTAGGAGCTCTGTCCCGATAATCTCCTCTTGGCGCGTTGCCACCTTGACTTGGTCCGCCCTGATCCAAGCAAAATATCCAGCGCATCATCCAGCTCCTTCCGACCTGTTTCGAAATTGGTATTGCCGCCTGGAAACTCCATGTGTCGGGCAAACTCTTCCCACTGCTTTGCATCGAGCCAGCCCTGAAAACGAGCTGCGTGGAGTAGTTCGCTCTTTGGTATCGTGGTACCTTTAGCTTGAACGTAGCTTGCAAGATTGAACAACACGGCGAACTCGAGAAAGCTGCAGATGGTGCCTCTGAGCTCCCGTGGAAGGACCTCTTCGTACACTGGGTGTATAGCTGCGGTACGTCCGACCTCGTCTAGAAACTTTACAGGGCATACCTTGAGTCGGTATTCTAGTCGAAGCGCGTATTCGACGCAGGATGTGAAGTGTGAGAGTTTGGTAGACGGATCTCCTGCGACTGCCTTGAAGACACCCAACTGGCCATTGGCCCAATGCCATTCTGAATCGAAAGCTTCGTAAGCGGTGTTGTCAAGGACATCATTCCATATTTTCTTGCTTCGGAGAAAGTCCTTTGCGATACGATGGGCCCAGTCTACGTGGTATGCTGCAACTCGTTAGTATTCGCAAAGCCGAGGGGTATTCACAAGCCGACCTTCTGTTATCGCAGCGCTTGGATCTCTTCGCCAGCCTTCTACCTCTAGGAACCCTTTGCAACGGTTGACGAGGCGACTGTTCATTAAAGCCAGGCGTTCTGAAGTGTCTTCCTTTGAGATGAAGCGAGCCTCGTTTCGTAACACAGGGTCATCGTTTTCGCTGTCTGCAAACCAGAGTTCGAGGAGACGTGGGCGCCTTCTTGTCATGACCAAACGAAAGAGTTGAGACACATGCGACGCGCATTCTTCATCCATATCACCAAGAAGCTTGGTGAAAAGACGCGTCAGACCGGGTGGATGTTTCGCCAACCGGGCGATGATGTGGCTTATGTGGTCCTTATACAACAGTCCGTCAAGTAGAGACTGCACCACGATGTATGCCCAAAGAAAAACGCCGGCTGCTTTTTTCGTGATACCTTGGATCAAACCAGCTGCTCGCTTGGGCTCACGCATGCTAAGCCTAGCACATTGCTCGTTGTTAGCTAATGAAGCCGCGACGTACTTGTAGATATCTCTTTGATTAAGGCGATCAAGATGTAGACGAGGCCTGCCTTCAAATGCCCGGGTGAATTCTGGCCATGGCCGACTAGCCACGCAGACTTTGACATGCGGATGCCGGATGATCTCCAAGATGAACCAAATCAGCTCTTTTCGATCACCATCAAAGCCATCTAGGGTATCGATCATGAAGAAAAAGGCTCTCGAAGTGGGAGACGCAGAAATCATTGTGGTGAAGGCTCGCCGCAGCTCCAGCCAGGTGAAAGCATGAAGACCTCCACCTAGGACAGAAAACTTTTGCCAGCGGTGCTCGAAAAGTTGCATCAATACCTTTTTGTGGTTGCGGAGTACGGAGTAGAGCAGAGTTTGAAGGAGCCCGATTTGCGTTTGGACGCCATGCCCGGAGTTCCAGAAAAAAAACCCGGCCTTCACAAGCGCCTTTTCGGCCGACCAGGTCTGCAAATGGGCGGTGGTTTTGCTGTGGCTGAAGATGTGCTTCAACAATGTACTCTTCCCCGACCCTGGCTTACCCGAGACCCAGTATAAATTGTTGTTATCTGTAGCAGAAAGCCATTGAGAATATGAATCCCACTCGGTCGGATTATCGTCAAATATCCAGTTATATGTACCTGGCTCGGCGTCTGGAATCGACCTATAACGATCAGGTAGTTCGGTAGAATACAAGCGCGCCAAGATTAAGCTGCAAAATCGGGCTTCCACATCTTGACTGACTACGGAAGCCAGCGCATTGGAGAAGGCCAAGAGATCAGGTTTCTTTGCAGGCGTCCAGTCGTGATGTTGGAGGGTGGCTAGTAGACGCGTTTTGGACCGAGAGGGTCCATCTCGCAACTGATGTATGTGGTCCGGCGACTTTATCCGACGCTGTTTTATGTGCTGGCTGCTGTAAATCAGCGTATGCATCATCTATGCCGTGCGAGACTCACCAGAGTGAGACCATCAAGACAATATTAACTTGTTCTTGTATTGAATTGATCCTTGCTGTGAGGGCTGAATTGGCTTTTTGTCCATAAGCTTTGTGCAATCCCTGAATGAGTACATCTTCTTCTCCATCACCGTCTTTGTCTTGCTGTATCTGATGCAGCATTGCGTGGATGGTCTTTCCCACTAGCTCACTGTCCTTTGCAAGTGCGATGAGCTGCGCATCGGGAGATTTCTGGCCCGAAGCATCTTGTCGTGTATAGGATATGTGCCGACACTCTTGAGATTGCCGCGACAGGTCATCCAGATTACTTCTCGCCACCTCGAGCAGTGCAGTCTCTCCAACGGCGGCCCGACCGGTGTAGTGCTGTTTATCCTTGACGCCACGCAATAATTTTGAAGAAAATTGAATAGCCTGAAGGATAGCTGAAGCAAGAGAGATATCAGTCAGGGGCTCCATAACGACGATGAGACGTCGCAGAGCAAGTTCTGGTAGGCAAAGACATGAGGCCGATTTGGAACCGCGTGTTCACGCGGACATGGCTAAGGCGTTGTCTAGTCCGGCCAGGCAGACGCTGGCGCCCGAGGACTCGTAGAGTAGGCACCATGGCATGCAGAGCTTGCTTTTATTCCTACTAATCGGGACTTTCGGCAAGACATGACGCTTGTTGGCTGCCCAGTCCAGACATGCAATCTTTGGTAGCGACGACGTCGTTATGTAGGTGTAGGAGATCAAGCTTTGGTTAATGCAGATGAAATCAGCGTTGAGATGATATGAGATGGAAACATGTAGAGCTAAGCGTAAGAAGAAACGCAAAGGGTGTTGAGAAGTCGTGGTCGTGGTTGCGAATAATGCGGGCTCTTGCCTAGGTACCCCAGTGTTGCGGACCCCCGAGCGTGAACCGTGCGCTTGGTACCCAGCTTCGGCAGCTTTCTGATGAGGGTGAATTCTCCACCCTCAACTTTACCATGGCCGAGTACTGGAAGTCAACAGTAAGTGAAACCAAGGAACACGACGCGCATAGTCAGCTAACTCTATTTCAGCCAAAATACTGGTGCAAGTTCTGCTCCACGTATGTAAAAGACACCAAGTTCGAGCGCGCGCAACACGAAGCGACGGGCCGCCACCAAGGCAACATCCAGCGCAGTCTTAAAGGATTGCATCGCGAGCAGGAAAATGAGAAGCGAAACCAAGCGCGCGCGCAAGCCGAGGTCGCTCGTTTAAACGGCCTCGTGCCTTCGTCTTCGGGTCCGTCAGTCGCGACCGGCGTAGGCGGCAAGCCCACTTACGAAAAAAAGCCTGAGAAGAAGGCGACAGTAGACGACAGAAAGCGGCAATGGGAAGAATTAGCAGCCATGGGTGTTGCCCTACCTGCGTCCGCTCGGGGCGACTTGGCCATAGCGGGAGAATGGAAGACAGTATCTGAGGAAGTGGTCGGAGAGGTCAACGGTGATGGCGAGTTCAAGGTGACGGCTTTAAACAAGGGTGTACGAAAGAGGCCACTCGACGAGGAAGAGGAGGAGCGGGAAGCTGCAGGAGAGCTGATAACAAAGAAGAAGGGCTGGGGAAACACATATAAGAGCTTTCCAGGCAGCAAGGGCGGCGACGACGACGATATCGAGAGCTTGTTCGGAAAGAAGAAGCCATCGGCAGAGGCGCAGCCTGAGGTGAAGGAGGAGCGAGACGATGGTGTGAAAGCCGAGGCGGAAGATGCCGAAGCGAAGACACTGCAGGACATACCTACGGCGGAAGAGGCTGAGGCTAAGGCTGCTGAAGTAGCGGTTAAAAAGGAGGAAGATGCCCCGGCTGCACCGGCAGTGGTCTTCAAGAAGAGGAAGAAGGCGAAATGAACAACATTTGCTGATAAATGAGGGGCTGACGGATACATCGAACTTCTACACCCGCCGCGGCCATGATGAGACGCGAACACCAGCCTTGCAGCTCTCGGACGGCGTTGATGATAATGCTATGAGAAGCACTTTTGGTGTTGGCGAACAAGGGAACTATGGACTTCCCATAAGTCCCGCCAAACGAAGTCTGACGGTGGTGGAATCGAAGTGACGGTATGGGGTACAACCACCAGAAGAGTAGGACAGATAGTCGCCTTGGTGATCATGGTGACCCGGGAAGGGGCTGCGTCCGGCCAGCATATCACTAGTGTGGAGATGGTTGTGAGAATGCACGAGAGCCAATGGAGAAGTGGAAAGATCAGCTTTGCGGACCACGGGAGCGTCTGCCTACCAGATGTCCTATTACCTTCATTCCAAGGCCACACACAGTATTAGCATAAATACAGAATGCTCTGCTCAAAACCTACCTTGACACATGTTCCCCAACTTTCCGGCCGCTCGTCTAACATCCACTTTTAGATCGGCACATGCAACTAAACCTTAAACCCCTGCCCAAACGTCTGCCAAGTAGCGTCGACTGCGAGTTCGCGTCGCCAACGCCAGACAACTGTCGCGGTCCACCAAAACGTGCGCTTCAGCTGCCCACGCTCAATCACGTCCTCATTGCCCGAATTCTGCACTTTCATGGTCGCGTAATAGCATGCCATAGTTGTTAGCGATCTTTACGCGACCATGCATCTCATTAAACCACAGTGGTTAACACATCCGGGTTAGTGCACCTCCGCGTATACACTTCTTGTGCTTCTCGGAATACTGTAATCATCCTGCTGACACGTGCTCTCAACATAGGCGAACAAAAGGACTTCGAAGTATACAGTTGCGACGTCTCGCCCGATGGATCGCGCCTGGCTACCGCTGCCGGAGGTTCGTTCACCCACCCTTGGGCGCTCTCACGCGATGCGCTGCTTTCCTAGAACACAGCTAACACGCAGCACACAGACGGCTACGTACGCGTATGGTCTACCGAGGCCATCTTAAACTCAAACGACCCCACGTATACGAAACCGAAGCAGCTCGCCGCCGTAAGCCATCATTCGGGCACCATCCACGCCGTTCGCTTCTCCTCCAATGGCAAATACCTGGCCTCGGGCGCAGACGACAAGATAGTATGTGTCTATGCGCTTGATAAGAATGCGCCAACACACGCAGCATTTGGTGGGTATATGCGGCATACAGAGGGGATGCAATTGCTGATAAACATGCAGGATCGAACGAACCCCCGCCCGTCGAGAATTGGCGTGTCATTCGCCGCCTCATAGGACACGACAACGATGTACAGGATCTAGGCTGGTCATTCGATTCCTCGATATTGGTCTCGGTGGGACTGGATTCGAAGGTGGTGGTCTGGTCAGGGCATTCTTTCGAGAAGCTGAAGACGCTCTCGAATCATCAGAGTCACGTCAAGGGCATAACATTCGATCCCGCGAACAAGTACTTTGCCACCGCAAGCGATGACCGAACCATTAAAGTATATCGATTTAATTCCCCGCCGCCGAATGCGTCCCAGCAGGATCAAGTCAACAACTTTGTTTTGGACCACACAATAACAGCGCCCTTCCAAACCTCTCCGCTTACCACATACTTCCGCCGTTGCTCATGGTCACCAGATGGCGCCCACATTGCCGCTGCAAACGCTACGAACGGGCCCGTCAGCTCAGTCGCGATCCTCTCCCGTGGAACCTGGGATGGAGATATTAGTCTGGTTGGTCACGAAGGGCCTGTTGAAGTAACCTCGTTCTCTCCAAGGTTGTTCTATAGGGACCCACCGCGCCCAGAAAAGGACGGAACCATCACACAACCGACCGTAACCATTGTCGCATGCGCCGGGCAAGACAAATGTCTAAGTGTATGGAACACAAGTTTTCCCAGGCCCTTTATGATTTCACAAGAACTGGCAGGAAAGTCAATATCCGATTTATCATGGTCACCGGACGGAGAAACGCTCTATGCAACCAGCTTAGACGGCAGTATAATGACCCTCGTGTTCGAGGCAGGCGAGTTGGGATATCCTGCAACATTTGCCGAGAACGAAAAGACGCTTGCCAAATTTGGTGCTGGTAGGAGGGTTGGCATTATTGAGGGCACAGATGCGCTACTTTTGGAAGAGAGCAGCAAGAGCGGAGAGCTGAAAGGCGTACAAGGCAGGATGGGTGCGTTAATGGGTGATGGTGGTGCAGTTCAACCCCCAACAATTACCAACGGAACAAACGGCGTCGTTCCCTCGGCGACTCTCACCAACGGATCCACCGCCGCAGTCCCGCCACCAGCACCTGTTGAACCGCCTCCAGACCAAAGAGTCGAAAAGCTCAAGCAAAGAGTCACCGTCACAAAAGAGGGCAAGAAGAGGATAGCGCCCATGTTGATGTCTTCTTCATCAGGCGTCGGCGAGTCTTCATTACCTCAGACCCAACTCCTCTCCGCGACAACAACATCCGGTGGCAGGAGTGACAACCCCCACAACATCCTCGACTTGTCGAAACCATACGATGGATTTCCGAAAGGCGGGCTTGCCACTATGCTTATTGGAAACAAAAGGAAATTCGCCGAAATTGAAGGCGATGACGATAAACAAGTGGAGCGACGACTGGCTGGATCGGTGAAACCTGGAGGCGCCGCGATAGTGCTTAACTCCGAGAACGGTCTCATTCCACCTGCGGCGGCGCCGCCAAAGAACAACGACATGCAAGAACCGCCCAAAGTTCTCAGGCCAGCCATCGTTAACCCCTCGATAAGTCTCGCTCAGGTGCGACTCGCAGTACCAAAGGTCAGGAGCGTCATTGTGCGGACTATGGACGGCAGTGAGCCACCGCAAAATGGCGTTGATGCGAATACAGGCAAGGCCGAGATACCAGACACGGTTATACTTGAAGCCCGCAATGCCAGTGGCCCATCACGGACAGGGAGACCGCAAGATCACGATCCAACAAGGATGACATGTACGAGCAAGGGGCAGTCACTATGGCAAGACTTTCTACCGAAGGCTGTACTCTTGGTGACGGGTAACACGAACTTGTTCGCTGCGGCATGCGAGGACGGATCAGTATATGCCTGGACGCCAGCAGGACGGCGGACACTCAACGCTATGGTTCTCGAGGCACAACCAGTCATCATGGACTGCCGCGGCTGGTGGCTAATGTGCATAACAGCAGTCGGCATGTGCTACATCTGGAACCTAAAGACAATATCTGCGCCACACCCACCGATTTCATTAGCTCCCATCCTCGACATAGCAGCATATGCCCAAGGACCACATCTCACCCGATCACCCGGTATAGTTTTTGCGCGACTCAACTCAGCTGGTCGGATAACAGTAGCCATGTCAAATGGTGAAGGTTACGCATACAATCCCGACATGTACATCTGGCAACGCCTCTCAGAGCCATGGTGGGGCGTCACAAGTCAATACTGGAACTCGACCGACTCTTCCGTCGGCAACATCCGCTCTTCACAAGACAAATCGACAGTGAAAGAAAAAGACGACCAGGTTTCAGCAGAGAACATCTCAGCCGGCATCATACCCGCTCTGGAGCGCAACACGACCAACCAATCCCTCCTCCAGGGTCGTGCCTTCCACCTGCAGCGCCTCATCAAGATCCTAGTCTCTGCAGAGGGCTACGAGACCTTTGAGAGCAGCGCCAGTGTAGCGCATCTGGAGAACCGCGTCGCCGCCGCCCGCACCCTCGGCGCAAGAGAAGAGTTCAAGATGTACTTTACCATGTACGTCAAGCGGCTCGGCGCCGAAGGTCTCAAGGGCAAGATCGAAGAGCTGCTACGAAGTCTGATGGGCAGCCTCGTTTCCGAAGACGAAGAAGATGGCGGCGACGACTACGACGACGAAGAAGCAGAAGAAGATGCCGCGATGAAAGAACCGGACGTCATCTGTGGCTGGAAGAGAGAGGAGTTGCTCAAGGAAGCGGTTTTGATCCTCGGTAAGCTATATATCCGCGGTCGACTAGACTACGTGACATTTGCTAACTGCTCTTTTTTCTTTTTCAGGTAAACATCGTGATCTCCAACGCATCACTGTTCCTTATGCGCGTCTTCTCAATATCGTCACCGAGGGTCAGCGCCAGGATGATCAGGCTATGATTACGGATATGTAGTATAGCTTCCCTCTCCCTCTCTCTCACATTTTCCCTCTGTCACAGTCTCCTTACCTTTTTGACATTGTATTAAAAAAAAACCCCCACATTGGGCCGCTTCCTGTGCGCGCGCGTTATCTCCATGGAGTGAGAAACACGATTAGGTGTCTTTTGTGCTTCGTACATATTGGCCTTCTGGGGTCTTGTATGTTCTTTTTTTTTGGTGGGATGCAAAGCGTGGGATATCATGTAATTGTAGACATTTTGAGCCAAAGCTTGAAAAGGAAAAAGAGAATTAGCGTGGCGGTATGGGGAGTCTTGTTTCAAGCCACGTGTGTCTTTGCTTTTTTAGACGGTCACTTGCGTGTTGGGTCGTTGTGGGGAGGGGGTTACCACGAGCCAGAGAGAGGAGTTAATGTGAATCTTCGCAATCGAGAGATGATGGATGGCGGCAAATGTTCATGGCGCTTTTCCGAACCAAATGTCTTCTCTCCGTTATGAGGTGATTACAAAAAACTTGGGGAAAAAGAAGCCAGAATGCTCAAATTGAACTCAATCTATATTTGAATTTCGAGATACAAATCCCCATCGTGTACATATACAAAACCCTCAACTACACATCCTTCCCTACTTCCTAAACAAACTATTCCCACTCCCCACGAGCGGATTAGGCTGAAACTCCATGTCACTGCCATTTGCAAACAGCGGCACAGTATCCTCATCGACTCTACTCTTTGGCTTAAGTTCCTCGCCTCTCGCAATCTCAACGGTGCTGATAACAGGGAGGGCCAGCAGCAAGAGCGGCAGCAGCTGTCCGAAGCTCCAGTTCCCCTCGCTAGGACCGACAAGATGCACAGCCTGCGGCGGAGTACCAAAAGCCTGACTCTCGAGCACAACACGCACAGTAGCGCCAACGCCCATTGCCAGACAAGCGAAGAGGCCGATGACCTGGACCGTCTTGAGCCATTTGGGATTGGACCTGTTATGCAAGTACCATGTTGCAAACCCAAAGGTGATGACCTGGCCTGCGATGACAGCAATAGTGCCTGCGATGCTCAACGCGGCGTTTCCGCTCGATCCTTTACTTTCTACCTCCCAGACACACGCGATGGGTAGTCGCGGGTTCATGTTCTTCATCACCGTCTGCAGGATAAACACGCCTGACAGGATGCCGAGGAACATATTTACCAGCATGAGGAGTTGGCGTATCCAGCGCAGCACCCAGTCGCGCTTGAAATCGTTGACAAGCGCGAGGAGCGTGGCCAGGTTGGTGGCCGTGGAGAGCAGCGACAGCAGCCAGATGATGAAGAAGTGGTAGGGTACCATTGTTTTCATCTTGGCTAGGCCCACGCTTTGAATTCCGATGCCGGTGAGGATTTGTTGGTCCGAGAAGGATTGCAGCAGTTTGCGCGAGATTGGTGCCGAAGTGGATTTTCGTAAGCCGAGTAGGATTATGGTTGCGGAAAGCAGGATGGAGAGGATGTTGGTTATTATGAAGGATAGGAGGGTCTGTGAGGATAGGATGTGTTAGCTTGGTGTGTGTACTACTGCGTTGGGTGGGGGCTTGAGGCCGAGGGGTCGTGAGGATGGTGATGGTGGTACTTACGCCTGCGCCCGCGACTCCAGCATCGGTGTTTGTCGTCTCAGGGACGGTGGAGCAGTTGAACACCATCTTTACCCTTTCTTCTCGGTCTCTCTGATGTTCTCTGTCCAGCTCTTATGCCCAGGCAAGTACGTTGGCCTGTCGGGCGACCCAGTCGCAGTCGCAAATACTGTCGCAAGAGTATTCGTTCCAGTAGTTCTAGTCGTGCGCGCGCGCAAAAGTAGACGTTGGATATGGGATCGCACAGCGTCCTAGAATCAGCAGCAGTAGCAAAAAAAAAAGCAGCAAAAGGAGTGTGTGTGAAAGCCCGCGGAGCGATCGTAAAGACAGTCCAAAAGTTGCAAGATCACCAAACAACTTCACAAAGCAACAAGGTGGGCGCACAGCCTCATCCTATGTCATCATCGTCAACCAGGGTCTCACCCATCAAATCTAAATTAAGGGCGCGGGCGCGTTGGCGAGCGCTGCGCTGCCCGCCCAGGGGGGTTGCAGAGATCGGCATTGTGAAACAAGGAAGCACGGCAGCCAGTCGATGCTCTTTGGCCGTTGCCATCTGTGGCGCGGAAGCGCTCAATCTGCGACAGAGCGAAACGTGCCGACGGGCCAGTTAGAGTGGCGCGTGTAGACGACTTCATGGATGCACGGTTGAGAGTTTGCAGATGCGAAGTGGAGGTAATCTTGGGATGAGATAGTTTGGAGGGGAGAGTTGACGGCGCAGGGGTGAGCTGTTGTCGCGCAAAGAAGGGTCCGACCCTCCGCCGCGACGGCTTGCTACTAGCGCATGTCAGAACTTAGACGTCGTTGTTCGAAGGGAGTTTATCTGCATCCGATCGAGCCGGCCCACAATCGGGAGATGCAGAGATCTGTCAATGAGAAGGGTAGGAAGGCAAGTGAATTTATCTAATTTATACGATGAGGCAATTGCCCAACGCTTTGTTATGCCACCTCATCGTCGAACTTCCTACTATTTTGGAGCGGCCGGCTTCGTTGGTGCATACGCGCTCTTCTCCCTGATCTTCGCACCGTTCAAGTAGAACCAGATAGGGACTGGAACCAACAAAGCAGCAATGCATCCAAGCAAGGTAGCTGCCCACTCAATCCCCATACCCTCGAACATTTGCTTAGCAAAGAGCGGGAACGCTGCTCCGCACAAACTACGCAGGAACGTGTTGGCTGCAATAGCAGACGCGGCAAACTATGAAAGATGAAACACAAAATCAGCAAAGGGATAGTCAGAGGAGTGGGGGGGGGCGAAGCTGGACGCAAACTTACCATTAGATACGCGTCGATGAGGTAGTTGAGTGACTGCAGGAACACGGACAAAAGGCCGAAACCTGTCAGAAGTCCAGATAGAGTAGGAACGATCCAGTGGATATCCTGCCTGTATCCTGTCCACCCGAACCAGAACAGGCCTATAGCGAAACACGCTCCGCCAACGATAACCTCTGGCAATCGCCACTCGGGGATAGCGACGCCATTGTTGGCGGCAAGTTTCCTCTGGTACCCGGGCTGTCGGAGGAAGATGATTGTACCAGCCGTCAGCTGGCCAGTAATCATACCAAAGTACGGGAGGCCGCCGACTCCAGGGTTCATACCGTGAACGCCCTGGAATACCAGAGGATAGGCGGTGAGGAAGAGGTATAGGAGCCCATAGATGAACGCCATGTATATACTGAGGAGCAGTACAATGCGTTCTGTGACCAGCATCCTGAGCGGTCTGGAAAAGTTCTTCTCCAGGAGTTCGCGGAAATCGATTTCAATCTCCTCTTGCTTGGCGTGGATGCCCCAGTTCTTGGTTCGACGGCGGAGATCTTCGGCTTTCGCGACGAGGATGGCTGGGGGGTAGGATTCTGGGAGGAAAAGGAGGTTGAGAATGAAGACGGCGAAGCCCATGAAAGACCTAGCACGGTGATGTTAGCTTGTACGCTTTCTCTGTCTATCTTGTGGTGAGGGTGAGTGGATTGCTACTTACACAATGTACGCCGTCCATCGCCAGCCGAGGTCGGACATGACTATAAAGCCACCGACGAAGGGTGCAAGAAGCGGACCAGTGAACACCGTCATCGAGAAGACTGTCACAGCCATCCCGCGTGTTCGACTATCGAACATGTCCGAAAAAACGGCAGCAACGCACTGTACACGATGTTAGCTGCCGAGAAAGAAATTGGCGGGGCATAGGAAGGCCATTCGCAACACTTACAGTGAGTGGACAAGCACCAAAGAAGCCAGCAAAGAAACGACATATCAGAACAGTCTGAAGATCCTTGCCTACTGCAACCGCTATGTTGAAGACGGAGAAGCCGAACGATGCGATGACCAACGGTAGCCGTCTACCCTTGAGTTCTGAGAACGGTGCCCACAATATGGGACCAGTTGCAAAGCCCAGGACATAGAGCGACGTCCCGAGTGTAGCAACAACAGATCCAACATGGAACTTGGCCTCGATAGCACGTGTTGCTGCACTAAAGATCGAACTTCCAAACGCTGCCGATAGCGTTGTAAACCCCAGCATTACAGCTGTGTAAAGCTTCTTCTTAAACGGCCAGTTCTGTGCATGTAGGGGATCGTTGGGTCCATCGAATTCCACGACGTATTCGTCGCGATTGGGAAGCGGAGGGGGGTACGGTTTCCCAGCACCAAACGCCGGTAACGGTTTCCTGGATGATCTGCTTCTCAAGATACCGCTGCCGACGGTCTGTGAGTGCTGGCTTCTCGCCGTGTGTATTCGATCCAAAGCTGTTGCATGGCGTTCCAGACCTCCCACGTTGTCGTGCTCGGTTGGTATTCTTGATAGAGCGGCGTCGCGTTCTGCTTCTGAAGCGTCTGAAGATGGGTCCGATGACAGGGTTCCATCAGACAGCGACTTTCGGTGGCCGCTTGATTCGTGTATCGGGTCCTTCTCGTCGGAGCTTTGCAGCCGTGGGAAACGATTGGGGCTAGCATCTCGTTCAGCATTTCCCATGTACTGGTCTTCGTTATTCATGGTTGTCAATATTGATGCAAGGCAACGGTAGATGCGAAAAGCGATGAGTTCATAGAATACAGATTTCTTGGTCGACGTGCATGGCTACGATTTGATATATCGACTTGAACGTCCGTCCCTCCGCGCTTTAACTCCACAAAAGCGGGCGCTCGCACTCTCGGAGTCGGTGTTTGCACAACGCGCCGTGGAGTCGGCTCCACGTTTGCCAATGAGGGTACTTGCTAATCCGCTTACTTTGCTTCGAGGCGTTGTACGAATAAAGTGACAAGGATCACAGCGTAAGCTACTCTTCGATTGCGCATGGTTCGAAATGTGTCTTGGGTTGTTGCCATCCAACTGCTCACATGTTCAACAACTACAAGGATGCGCTACCTGTATGACCTATGTGTAGGACAGCCAGGCCGTTTCTTTGCTAAGAGCCGATTCGTGGCAAGGGTCGACTCTCGATTCAGTAATTTCAGTAATCACGACCGTTGGTTAGCAATCACGTGCGGATGCACTCGGACATAAGCCATCGGTGGTTGAGGAGAGAATAAACTCCGAATATTCGACTGGATGTCTTTCCAGACAATGCGATGCACAGAAGCTGGGTCTAACTTGCTAAGCTTTCGCTTCAAGTAGCAACAGCAACGAGGTAACCATTTAGACCACCCCAACACATTTTGTGCGCAGCGGGTGAGTCATCGGTGCGCTGCACAGGAGAAGCAATCAACTCCACCCATTCCTATCGGAACAATCACCTGGGCTGCACTCGCTGTCGACTCCTGCCAGCCATGGCTTGATGAAGCCTTGTAAGGATGGAATACTACATAATGTGAGTAGTAGATCTTCTGATAGTCCTGACAAGAGCACAGTACAACCACACCAATGCAAAGCGACATCAGGAGAAAGCCACTCTTGCTCAACAGCGATCTAAGTCGAGGATCATACAAGCGTTCTCATAGACTGTGATGAACGTCGAATCACCGGTGCATGTGAGTGGCAAGATTGTGTTGTGGTCCCGCAGTGGGTGTGGTATCTCTACCATGTCGTTATTTTGGCTCTCGTCTAGCGACTGCTCATAAAGACGTCAAACCGTAAACCGAGCCCAAACCTTCCGTCATGATCTTGCATACTCTTCGTCAAATGGTCATAAAAGCGCCCGCCCGCAGCGAGTCGTCTACAACTTCTGCATGGCAACAACGTCGGTGGACTGGACGTGGTCTTCGAACTCCTCGATCTGTTGCTGGAGCTCGTCCAGCGAGACCTTGTCGTCCTCGACGACCAAGTTGATCTGGAGCTTCTTGATGCCGAAACCGACAGCAACCAACTTGGAGGCACCCCAGACGAGACCGTCCTTCTCGATGGAGAGAACGTTGGCCTTGAGCTCGTCCATGTTTGTCTCGTCGTCTACACATTGTTAGCATTGCGACCGATGCAGAGGGCACTTGCGGAAACATACCCCATGGCTTGACGTCAAGGGTAACGATAGACTTGGCAGCAGGCTTGACCTTGCCAGCCTTCTTCTTGTTGTACTCGGCCAGACGCTCCTCCTTGATCCTGGCGGCCTCGGCGTCCTCCTCCTCGTCGTCGCTACCGAACAGGTCGACATCGTCGTCGTCGTCCTCCTCAGCCTTCTCAGGGGCCTTGGCGGGGTTTACGGGCAGCTCGGAGGATTCAGGGCCGTAGGCAGTGAAGTCCTTGGTTGGGTCACCGGGAAGGGACTCGAACTCGCCCTCGAAGGTGAGCATGTGGTTGTACCAGCGCCATGCGTACGGGTACTTCTCTGGCGCGGGAACCTGCTTGATCTGCTGGAAGACCTTGACATCGGCCTGCGATGGGGAGTAGCTATGTCATGTTAGCCGATGACTCTTCAAGGATACTTGGAAGAGATGCAGCAGAAACAAGGACTAGATCAGAGGTGCGACAAGCGCTTGGGTTTGTATTCAGATAGCGGGGTCTTAAGCCGCCTCATTAACACGGACCAAATGTTCTCATCATTCGAAAGCTGGGGGGTTGCGACGCGTTTGCGGTGCGGTGCGAAAACACGAAGGCAGGAGAAATGTCTATGGTGGGGTAGGAACTTACCCAACAATGTAAGAGCGCGTCTTAACGTAGTGGTTGAGGAGGGCCAAGCCCGCGTCGGAAACAAGATCAGTGAAGCCCATGTTTGCTGGATTGGATTGTGTGTAAGGTAAAAGAGAAGCGAAGTGTTGTGGTTGAGGGGAGAATCAAAGTTTTTTACAGCGCTGGGGCTGGGAGGAGATTGCTTTCGTACGCACGGCCCCGCGCTAGTACGAGCTCGACCGCGTTCGAGGGGCACCGTTCACCTTGATGCTCCCACCACTGTTCATATATCTTTATGCATTCGAACCACACGTAGACCCATACCGCGGCCGCATACTTTGATATCGCCCCGAAGGTTCTTCGCGACAGTCGTGCTGTCGTGGGCCTGGCGCGTTGCTCGTAGTCGTAGAAAGTCGTCGAACCACCGCGGTTCTTCGCCGAAGCCTGTGCTCTCGCCATCCACCACGAATATAATGATTCCCTCTCCATCATTTTCCACCTATTTTCTGCTCGTATTCCGTCCTCGAAATCAACATGCTGACCAATAGAGCACGCATTGCCGCAAGGCGCATCGCACCTCCCTCTATCGCACGACCACTTCCCATTCGCCCATCGCCGTTATGCCTCAACACATCCGTAGCACGATCATCCCAGCAACAGAAGATCCTGAGGCCGCTAGTATCGTCTCGAGGATATGCGAATGGCGGCCGACCACATCCTCCTGGTGGAACACACCGTATGAACCTCGGTGGTGAGCCTGAAAAAGCTGCGTTGGAGCAGTATGGAGTAGATCTCACTGCACGCGCGCGGGATGGCAAATTAGATCCAGTCATAGGTCGAGATGGCGAAATACAGCGCACGATCCAGATCTTATCGCGACGAACGAAGAACAATCCGGTCTTGATCGGCTCCGCTGGAACGGGCAAGACGGCCATTCTCGAAGGCCTAGCTCAGCGCATTGTGAAGGGAGATGTACCCGAATCGATACAGGAAAAGCGCGTCATCTCTCTTGATCTCGGCTCACTCATCGCCGGTGCAAAATTCCGAGGCGACTTTGAGGAAAGGTTGAAGAGCGTGTTGAAGGAGGTCGAAGAGGCCAAGAAGGGTGTAATCCTGTTCGTCGACGAACTACACACGTTGTTGGGTCTGGGTAAGGCAGAGGGTAGTATCGACGCCAGCAATCTCCTCAAGCCTGCCCTCAGTCGCGGAGAACTACAGCTTTGTGGAGCAACAACACTCAACGAATACCGTCAGATCGAAAAAGACGCGGCGCTTGCGAGACGATTTCAGCCTATCCTTGTCGGTGAGCCTTCCGTTCAAGATACAATCTCTATACTGCGCGGTATCAAGGAGCGATACGAAGTTCACCATGGCGTACGTATCACCGACAATGCTTTGGTCGCTGCCGCCTCGTACAGCAACCGATACATCACCGACCGTTTCCTCCCCGACAAAGCCATTGACCTGGTAGATGAGGCTGCAAGTGCGCTGCGTCTACAGCAAGAAAGCAAACCCGATGCAATTCAGGAGCTCGATCGCCAGATCATGACTATTCAGATAGAGCTTGAGTCGCTCCGCAAGGAAACTGACATTGCCAGCAAGGAGCGACGTGAGCGCCTTGAAGAAACATTGAAACAGAAACAGGACGAAGTAAAAGTGTTGACGGAGAAATGGGAGAAAGAGCGAGGAGAGCTAGAAGCAATCAAGAATGCACAAGAGAACCTCGAAAGGGCAAAGCTTGAGCTCGAGCAAGCTCGCCGAGAGGGCAATTTTGCAAAGGCTGGTGAGCTCCAGTACAGCAGGATTCCAGAGCTAGAGCAAAAGCTCCCAAGGGATGAGGAAGTAACCGCAGGAGCCAACCGACAGGGTTCCCTGCTGCACGACTCTGTCACAGCGGATGACATCGCGTCGGTTGTCTCTCGTACCACCGGTATCCCGCTATCCAAGCTCAATTCAGGGGAGAGCGAGAAGCTCATAAACATGGAGGACACCCTCCGTCAGTATGTCAAGGGCCAGGATGAGGCGTTGACGGCCGTCGCAAACGCCATTCGACTCCAAAGAGCTGGACTGTCTGGCGAGAACAGACCCATCGCCTCATTCATGATGTTGGGCCCGACGGGTGTAGGAAAGACTGAGGTTTGTAAGCGACTTGCAGAATACCTTTTCAGCACGCCCCAAGCTGTCATCAGGTTCGACATGAGTGAGTTTAGCGAGAAGCACACAGTATCGCGTCTCATTGGCTCTCCTGCGGGTTACGTGGGGTACGAGGACGCCGGCCAGCTTACTGAAGCTGTGCGACGAAAGCCGTACGCTGTTCTCCTGTTCGATGAATGGGAGAAAGCTCACAAGGACATCTCGACACTTCTCTTGCAAGTCCTTGACGAGGGCTTCCTCACAGACGCACAGGGCCACAAGGTCGACTTCCGCAACACGATCATTGTCATGACCTCCAATCTCGGGGCTGACATCATTGTTGGCGATGACGCTCTGCACTCTGTCAACAAGGATTCGAGCGAGATTTCGCCGGCAGTACGCAGTGCTGTCATGGACGTTGTTTCTGCGACATACCCACCGGAGTTCCTCAACCGTCTCGACGAGTTTATCGTGTTCCGGCGCTTGTCCCGAGAGGCGCTGAGAGACATCGTGGACATACGTCTGAAGGAACTTCAGCAGCGACTGGATGAGCGCAGGATTGTTCTCGAATGCCCAGATGATGCTAAACAATGGCTATGTGATAGAGGCTACGATCCAAAGTTCGGCGCGCGGCCACTGAACAGGCTCATTGCCAGAGAGATCGGTAACGGTTTAGCTGACAAGCTGATCCGTGGAGAGATTCGCGGCGGCGACACAGCTAGAGTGGCGATCAAGGAAGACGGCGCAGGTCTCACTGTTGCCGCAGCATCTTAATGCAGGATGACTAATGACGATACGACTGTAAAACAGACTGTAAATTGTACCATTACATGTATATAACGTAGCATCATCGGCGTATGTAGGTCAAAATCTCTTTCTTTTCGTAGAATTCAACAATGTAAATGATACCCTGCTCACGTTTGAGTTCTTGCCCGTCGCGGCAGGCACGCGCCATGCGAGCGCACCTTCGCTGCTTCCCTCCCCATCTCAACCCTGTCCACTTGTCGTCTCTTACTTTCGCTAGATACGCTATCGTTGCCATCGTCGCCATGGCACGCAACCCGCAATTCAAGGTCCCTTACCGCCATAGAGGTAGTCGTAGCAGCGCTTCCTCGAACAGCAATCGCGGTAATGGGACAAGTCGCACTTCTGGCTCCACCAACACCTCACGTCGCTCTTCCGTGCGCTCAGCTTCAACTGTGCACGCAGGACCAAGCAGAGCACGCGCACAGATATCCAGAGGGTCTTTTCCGGACGACACGTCGCTTGATGCGCTCTCTGGAGTGAATGAAGATGCCAACGGAAATGATGATACGCTGAATGAAGTTATCATGGCAGTAGACCTGACTCCGCGAGGAACAGTGGGCTGTTGTTATTATGTTGCCAGAGAAGAGCAGCTGTATTTCATGGAAGATACACAGTGCGGGGAAGTTGACGTTGTGGACGCCCGTGAGTGCTTTGTTAGCTATCACACGCCATCCTTGCTGACCAGCTTAAGTGAGGACATACATCGACCCTACCGTAATCCTCGTCTCAACCAAAATTGACGATAAGGTCATTGATCGCTTCGATCCGGAGGCCAGAAACGGCGAGTCTATGACCAGCGACAACGATCAATTCCGCCTTCCGTTTCTGCTCGAAGTGAGGCCACCGAGCGAATTCTACTACGACTCCGCGAAGAACAAGCTTGTAAGTCTTCGCCTGGGAGACGAGAATGGTATCCGCATCAGCTTCAACGTCCCAGGAGAGCTTACTTCGGCTGGTCATCCGGATGAAGAAAACACTGCAGGTCAGCAAGGGCAACTTCTCCGCCTTGCAGGGTGGATTGACCTTGAGAGTCGCTCAACGGTACTTTTACAGTCCTTTTTTATGCATTCACTGCTAAAATTAGCCAGGTTGGTTGCGCTGGAGCACTCATATCCTATCTGCAACGTCGACGCGCTGCTGCATACCTTCCCGGCGATCGTTCCGCAAATCTCATGTTCCGCATATCGACGCTCGAGATGTTTAGCCTTCGCGAGACGATGTTTATCAACGCCGATACCCTTTATTCTTTGCAGGTCTTGGGCGCCGAGTCACATCCCCACTTGCACAACAAGGGTCCTACCAAAGCCAGCTCGGGCGAGAAGGAAGGTCTCTCTATATATGGCCTTTTTCATCATCTGGCGCGAACTCCGCAAGGAAGGTTCCTACTCAGGCAGCAGTTCTTGCGGCCCAGTCTGAATCTTGATATCATCAACGAGAGGTTGAATGCGGTGAGTGTCTTTACTCGCTCAGACAACGACACTACGCTGCAGACTCTGGTGCGAAACCTGAAAAATATCGGCAACATGCGTATTATGATGGTAAACTTGAGAAAGGGAGTGGGTGGCTCGGCCAAAGGTGCTAGAGGCTTTGCGAAAAGCATCTGGACGTCCATCCGGGCCTTCGCTTTTCATGCTCTCAAAATTAAAGATACACTCCAAGAAGTGCTAGATGGAGAGAACTTGGCTATTAGGAATAAGGTGTTGGAGAAGCTCGAAGGCTACCACTTGGCCCAGATTGGTCGGAAGATCAGTGAGACTATCGACCTAAGAGACTCGGCAGAACAAGGCCGCACCATCATCATGCCCGGAATCGACGAAGAACTGGATCAGATGAAGCTGACTCTCGATAGCCTTGATGACTTCCTCAACCGAGTAGCAAGAAAGCTGTCCGAAAACATGCCTTCTGATCTACGGGATACCCTGAATGTCATCTACTTCCCCCAGATCGGCTTTCTCTGCACGACACCGGTTGATCCGGACACTGGCAATGCCATCTATGCCGGCAACTTCGACTATCCTTGGGAGAGGATGTTTGCCACCGAAGAGCAAGTCTATTTCAAGAATAGCGAAACCAGGGAGATGGACGATCACTTCGGCGATGTCTATGGTATCATTTCGGATCGCGAGATTGAAATCAGCCATGAACTTGCTCAGTACCTGCTTCAATACGAAGGACTTTTGACCACTTGTTCTGACGTCTTCGGGGAGCTTGATTGCTTACTGGCCTTAGCACAAGGTGCAAAGATCTACAAGCTCTGTCGCCCCCAGATGACCCAAGAAAATGCCGTACAAATCGAAGGCGGGCGTCATATGCTGCAAGAGCTCACGGTATCTTCCTTCATCTCAAATGACACGATCTTGAGGGGTGGCGAAGGCGGTGAAGTGTTTGACAGAGAAACCGACCAAAGCCCCAGCAACGAAGATCAGCCGCTCACCAGCTCCATGGATCATCATGCGGATACGCACAAAGAGCTTCCGAGCATGCTTGTCTTGACTGGGCCCAACTACTCCGGGAAAAGCGTTTATCTCAAGCAGGTGGCATTGATTGTCTACATGGCTCACGTGGGAAGCTTCGTACCAGCAACTAGCGCAATGATCGGGTTGACAGACAAGATTCTCTCCAGAGTCACCACACGTGAAACGGTATCCCGTGTGCAAAGCGCCTTCATGATAGATCTACAGCAAATTTCACTCGCCTTGAGTCTGGCTACACGACGAAGCCTCCTCATAATAGATGAGTTTGGGAAAGAAACTGAATCGAGCGATGGAGCTGGCCTGGCATGTGCAGTCATAGACTACTTGCTAAACTTGGGTAGCGAGAGACCAAAGGTTATCGGGGCTACGCATTTTCACGGTATGAGAGGTATCTTCCTTCACATCAGGTTCTGACAAAAGCCAAAGAGATTTTCGAGATGGGACTGCTCCAATCTAGGCCTGCCCTTGGGTTTGGACATATGGAGGTACGCGTCGACACTGAAGCTCAAGAAATCAGTGATCAAATAACCTATCTCTACAAGTAAGCATACTTATTCAACATGGAGTGCGAGGGCCTAATAATACTTAGCTTTCGTGAAGGGCGAAGCACTTCGAGTTTCGGCACTTGGTGAGCTTGCAAATTGTTCTATCGCAGATCAATACTCATAGCGATTTAGCTGTGCTGCCATGAATGGTGTTCCACCTGAGATCATCCAACGCGCAGAGAACCTCATACTCCTCTCGGTAAGGGGTGAGGATTTAGTCTCAGCATGCTGCCAGATGCCGGAGGATGAAGTTGCTGAGCTGGAAGAAGCGGTATGTTCACCCATCCGGTTTATCGGGTCGTCTAAGTTTTGATTCAGGAGCAAATTGCAAGGGATTTCCTTGAAGCGGACGTCTATCGCGACCCCAAGACCATACTAAACGACATACTCACGATATCTACCACAACGGACTCTCGTGCTTAGTCCTCCCCCTATCGAGGGCCGGGGTCATTCAAGGCCAAGAGGTACCGTCACCATCGATACTATGCACGCCCTGGCCTAATCGTTTTGAGGGTGGCGGATCCTTCAAATTGGGAGAGAGATGGGAAGACTGTACAATGAGATTTGGGGTGCAGTAAAATTATGATAGCCCACCTACCCCCAAGATTCTTGAACAACCCATGACACATTTGCAATGCAGAGTACAGTCACGCCGCGTCCTGCGGGGTCCTTTCACTCTACACACTGTGCGAGCCATGACACATGTGCTCAATTAGCATTTCCGATCCAACGTTAAATGCGGCCTTATCGGAACTGGATAAGCAGCCAGACCAGAAGCGCACGAACTCACGAAGATCCTTTCCAGCATATAACCAATTGGCGAACTTCCTACATTGAAGATAGGCGGCTTCCACGGATGCATGCACCCACAAACTTCATTCGACCTGAAACTTACGCCTCTAGCCCCCACGATCGCGAGGAAAGTAGCTGTCCCCTTGTCATGCAGTCTTTTACCTCCTCTTGCATCCACGTCTCCGGACGTGTGAGAGATAGTAGAGGAACGGCACATCACGACACAGTTCTTCTAACATTCCTCCGTAAATTCTGTTGTGACGACGGGATGACACCCTGGAGCTCAACCCAACCCAACCCAACACTTGTTGGACACTCATGTGCTTCCAATCGCATCTCGAGTCGCGTGATAGTGTAGTAAGACACACCAAGGTTTAGTCGTTATTCATGCAGGCTAAACTGGGTAAGTTATTGAGTTTGATGATGAAGATCAGGCGAGGATGAGAAGCTTGCCGATTGTGGTGGGGTACTACATGACTGGATCCTTTGCGCATGGCCTGATGCCCAGCACCCGGTAATTTTAAGATTTGGGGTCGGCGTACGCCTTGCACCTGAGCATGTACAGGCCGGATACATTGTTCCAGGTCGCGAAACCTTCTTTGGCCCCAAGGGAGCACTCTGTCGCGATCAATTTGCAGCTTGCAGCAGTTTTCCTGAAGCCTGAGGGTTGAGAAATTGATTAATGTAACATCGCGCTAGCGGCCAAGCTTTGGCGCGGCGGGAGAGGGACGGGCGGCTACACGCATGCCGTTCCTGAACCCAATCTACCCACGCGACGCCCCAACACGCTTTCGACTTTCGACTCTCCGCCCCTCTTTGCCCAGACTGTTAGAAAATGTTCGTTCGGCAGCTCTTGCATCGGATTTCACGGCTTCGCAGGTCGCTACGGGCCTTGGACTCCCCACAGCCCTAATGATGCCAAGCTCTGTATGTCCTGCCTCGCTCGACGAGGCTGAGCGTAGGTGCTACCTTCACTCTTGCCAGAATAGCACGTGAGCGGCGACGACATCATCGCACCACGAAAATGACAGCATCAAGCTCCACATGGTGCAAGGCCAACCATTGTGGAGCGCACAGGCTGCCTCTGCGAACATGGAGTAGTGTGTCTCCGCGCGATCGGCCCGCACCAATACAGCCTTGGCGAGGCGTGATGTTGGTTTACTGTACGAAACGGCAAGTCTCAAAGATTGTACAACGTTGGCTACAACGCAGGATCAAATACGGTACCCATGCAACTTTGCAGCATCTGGCCAGTCCCTCGAGCCGTGTGCTTTGCTCCTCCAAAATGCGAATGATCGTGTGCGACGTGTCCTACCCATCTTCAGCCCTAGAGACTGCTAGACGCTGCCTTACATGCCACTGTGTAGCGTACACACCGAAAATCTCACACCCACAGCTACGATGTCAGAAAAGCGAGGCTTAGCTGGATTTTGTAGCAAAGATTGACAAGCGCTGTTCTTTTTGTGTAGCAGACTAGACCACGTAAATCAGCACTAGAAATCCCACGCACCCGTCGAGTAATGCTACCAAGAGCAACTGACTGTGATATGCAGCAGGGGCTGAACCTGAGGGGCCTGGCATCGCACTGCTAAGCCAATGCCGCTGCAGAACACCGAAGCAACGTACCGACGCGGCGGTTCACTCGGTACAACCCTCGTGGTGATAATCTATTCAAATCATCCGGCTATTCTCTCCATACCGCAGCACCACGTCGCCGAGCCTCATCTTGGCCCACAAGTATGGCACAGTAGATCCAAATGGCTGTCTGCTTCGACCAGTGCGCACACTCAATGCTGGAAACCTCACCAGAGCATTTAGGAAAGCGTTGCCATATGAAGCCCGTTTTGAGCATCAGTCAAGTCATTACGCATATCGACTCTTCGATCTTGATTGCTGGCAGATTCGGATGCGCTCATCTGGTTCCACATCCCACCCTGGGAAGCACTAGACTGAATGGAGCATGTAAGTTGCCGTGTAAGCCCTCAGCCCCATCTAAGCACGTCCGTTCGCTATGGCTGCATTGATCCCTGCCCCTGTACTCCCAAACATCAGCTTGACGCCTATCCTACCACACACCTGCGCCGGTGCATGTACGCCTACTGCACGCTGGGTCCAACCACGACCGTTCCAGTATTGACCCTAGTTCAGACTAAAGCTCATCGATTCCCAATCATCGTTATATATAAAACGACTTTCTACTTCACTTCTCGGTATACTCATTCCAAGGTCACACTATCATCGATATAACATGTTCAAGTCTCCTGTTCAAACATATTTTGCCCATCCGTCACCGTCACAGGCAATGGAGGACATCGTCGCTGGTCCAGAAATCACCATGTCAGCCACCGGATTGAAAGGTGACCAAAAGCCTCGAAAGATGAGAGCTTCTTGCGACGCATGCTCTCGCGCCAAAGTATGCCTAACTCTCGGCATAGACGCTTGTCACTGTACTGACACGCTATAGGTCAAGTGTGACAAGATAAGACCAACTTGCCAACGGTGCGGGAACATGAGTATTTGTTGCAACTACTCTCCATCTATGAGGTATGCTTTACATTCCACTTAACACAACCTTTTGCTCACACTGGGCAGACTGGGTAAACCAAGGAAGCACAGAAACCCCGATGGCAGTATCAAGCGCGAGGTGTCACCTGCTGGCTCCTATAGATCCCTGGGAAACAGGGTGGAGCTTATTCCGCGCACCTTGTATAACTATGAAAGCTCGCCAGAGCCGTCAGACCCTTTTTACTTTGGCCCCAGAACCCCAGAATGCCACTTCCAAGATGCTTTCGTCACGAATACCCTCAACGGCAGCCGATCCCCCGCATTTTCCGAAGGTGCTGGCTCAGTTGTCAGCGTGTGGTCGAACAGCGAGAACATGATGTTCGGAGATCAGATGCACATGTTCGCTCCGGTTCCGCAATACCTGCCACAACACACCGCCTACCATGGGCACGTTCGTTCCACTAGCAGTCAAAGCCAGCCTGACATGTACGCATCGCTGGATACGCAGCAACCTTCACCCGACGCTAGCCAGCAGTTCCTTGGTGTGCCAAACGACATCTTCGTGTCAGAAGAGAAAGCCATAACTCCATCTCCACCCATGGTACCTGCGCCTTTACCAACGCCACCAGCTTCAATTGAGAAGTCCACCCACAACTGCACTTCTTTCGCCTTCCAGATACTCAACAGCCTATACACACCGCCCGAGACTCGTCACTTTGGAGAATTTACTAGTGCAACAGATGGCTCTCCAACTCTTGAGTCTGTACTATCCGCCAACAAGGCTGCAGTGGAAAGGCTTTATGCTTTGCTGGATTGTGACTGCACGTCTGACCCCCATTTCTCAGCCGTTATCGACCTTAGTATCACGAAGATTCTATCATGGTACCAAGACATCGCTAGAGTCCACTGCCAACGCAGATTTTTGTCTTCAGAAATCAAGACGGAGCCCTTGCCGCAACAAGCCATCGGACCCGGCTCTCTGGAATCAGAGGCTGAGAGCACCTACCGGACCAACATTGTGCTCTCGGAACTGCCCAAGATTGAGAAACTCATCGACAGGTTCTCCAAACGGTACTGCAGAGCTGGCAACGAAGCTGAGACGGGTATCGGAAGCGGTGTGTATCTCTCCATGGAGGCGTCGCTCCGAGTTAGCGTTAGAGAAACGTTCAAGATCACCATGTCGGCAGCCCCGGAAGCCATCAGGCGCCAAATGGCGTCGCGGACCAAGAACCGTATGCGCGTCAACACTGTGTAACATACCCCGCTGTCCGTTGAGCAGCTTGCATCTCCAAATCTTAGACTCTTTTATGGCACACATGTATATCTTAGCCCCGTCTTTACTGAGCCATCTTTCAGTGTTTTTTTTTTCGAGCAATGCTTTCTTGTTGGTCATTTACTTGGTCAACATTTAGAAGCCGTCTTGCTCATCTACCATCTATACATATTCTTAGACGCTGGTGTCGAGATGCATACGGGGCGACGCCCCAGCAAAAAAGAGTAACGGAGGGTCCATTTCTTCACGCTGCAACATCATAGGTGCACTTATAATATAAACAATTTCGAACCTTGATCGTGTGTCACGCACGGTCATTCTGCAAACTCGCTTTCCGTTTCCTTTTCCGACTGCCTCCGTTTTCCTGTTTGGGTCTTGGCCCCTCCCACCTACATCATCTCACCGTATCCTCTGGGCTCTTTCCCCCTCAACGTTGCGCTGAAACTTGCGTCAACAGCTACGCACGCCCTTGTTGATCCTACAATCGCCTTGTAAGAAATTTTAGAATCTGCAGTTTCCCCCACTTTAACGTGGCATGAGGATCCGTACACGCGCAATGTACATTATGTTGTCCTAAACCGAAACGCATGCGCCGCGGACCAGCATTGCCGCTATTGGTGTATATCGCAGCGAAAGGCCCCCAATGTTCCATTCTGAGGCAATTAACGACTTGCAGCCTAGGTGGTGCCGTAAGATGGCTCTTTACCCGGTAGTTTGGGTATTGCTGGGTTGTCAAGGCAGATTCCGCAACGTGATTGACGGGGTTTGTGAAATCATTTTGGCCAGGCGCTTGGAATGACTGGGGGAAATTTTGTTGGAAATCTTGCAAGTCGGCGGTCGTCGCAGATGGGCTAGAGCAAAATCGTACATGTCACAATCGACGTTGAGATTTGTTGGCACGGTGTTGCGCTTCGCCTAGCCTTGAGGAGCGTGAGTCGGTTACTCCAGAGCCTGGCAGTCAGCATCTCATCAACTAGACACCTCTCAATCATGTCACTCAGGATATCAATCGCTGCCATCAGCGCTACGCCCCGCTACCAGCCACAGGCACTCTCCCTGAGCTGTGTACCTCATCACTGCGACGAACTCCGTCCCGTTCCTCCCGCTGAACACTCTGATCAAGCTTTTGCAGCATGCGCGGGTGGCTCCACGCCACATGCGCATCCTAAACATAGCGGCGTAAGATGGCCTTACTACATGTTTGCATGGACGGATGGCGGTGCACCAATGGCGGAGGCAGGGTCGAGTGCAAAACGGTGGGTCTTGGGGAGGGGAAGGATTGAAGAGGCGCTGTGCCTTACTGCCTTCCCGAGTGGGAACTGGACGGGTGGCTGAGACATGCATGTGCATGCGCTGAGGCGGGTCAGCCGCGTGTCGAACTTTTCATCTCGCGATTGGGGCCGCAGTGGGGAGAGAGAGAGAGACTGAGGGGGGGGATGCGCGCGTGGGCGTGAAGATGCTGAGGTTGGAAACGCCCTATGGTGGTGGTGGTGGAGAGAGAAGGAGCAGGAGCAGTTTACGCACGAATACGCCTTTACGGCCCGGTTCATAGATCCACAACGGGCCGATGCATGTCTTTGCCGCCCGCGAACGCAACACCTGGGCAGAGACTACTGACGAACCAGATAATTGCATTAGCCGAGGAATCGTATTTCATATCCAAGCCTGGGCCAAAGGGCTCTCCAGGGATAGATTTCAAATACCTTGCTCCGCTTGAATCCTCGGCGACAAAGGTCCAGCGACACTTTGGTGACGTAATGCAAGCATACATTCCACAATCACAGCATCATCTCAGCCCCCCCCCCCGCGCACTCAACTCCACTCCACCTAGCAAGGACACCCTGTAGAAAGCCTTCTCATCTGGCTGGCGCCTCAATGGGCTCGGCAATGCCTAGTTCGGCAGATTGGCTGTGCTGACCTACCTTAATCAGCTGGCGAGGCGTCCCGGCTACACATCTATTGGGTGAAATAGATTGAATGCGTGGAGCGCGTCTGGATGATGAGCCAATCGACGCTGCAGGCGAAGACATGTGAGTTTGCACTAGTAGCAATGTCCTGCGCCAGGCCCCAGATGGAGCATTTTGCGTAGATGGGCATGTGCTTTTGGGTGGGGTTTCTGATCACGAAGCTTATGGTAAGCAGTAAAGAGGCATGTCGCGAGACTACCAATGACTCGAAAGCAGCGGTAGTATGCCGCCGTGGGGGAAATTTTTAGCAACAATGACACTTTCCGCGCGTGTCTGCTGTGCAGTCAGAATATGCCGACACTGCCTGCCTGCCTGCCTGCCTGCCTGCCGATCTGGTCTGGTTTGAGGCGATTGAGAAGCGCTTTTCTGACGGTGCCGCATCGTCTGACGTGCAGTATCTGGGAATCTGATTCAGGTGTAAAGCATCTTATGTTCGGCGACGTTTTGATGTGCACAAAGATAAGGTAGCACAGGGGTCACCGTACTTTGAGCCATGTGGCTGTTCGTGCACATGTTGTACCAACACCGTTCCAACGGGTCGGCTTGCTACCGGTCAGGCAAGCGGGGTAGTCTCGTTCCATAAGATATGTGAACGCAGCGGCAACGAAACGAGCCACTGTCTGCAATGGCTGGCGCTTTAATGAGACGAACGAAAGGATAGAGCAGCAAGGATGCTAGAACTTGTGTGGAAACCGCGAGACACTGTTTCTTGTCTTTTCCCTAGAGCCTCTGATATATGTTTCAAGCTAGTGGTGTAACATGGAAAGAGCTGGAAACTTTTAAGCCGACCTGAATGCGGCGAGTAAAGCTATTCAACAACAATTCGAGAAATGCGATCCAGATTCGACCCATGCCCTTCAAAAAAATTCCTTTGATATACAGCATATCCAAACTTGATGTTATGGTTCAGCTCGGTTTCACGGTTCTACGGATCGACTTCTACAAACCCAATTTCTTGTCACGTTTCTCAGAAGAGAGCCTGCGCGCAATGCTAACATCGAAAAGAATCAGCACCCAGCTCTGCTCTTCGCCAGTTCCAGATTCAGAAGTCGATAAAGCATAGCCTTTACCATGTTTTATAGTCTTAGACTGCGAGTCCCTTTGAGCGTCGTAAACCATAAACCATGTGGTGTCACGAGCTAACACACAGCTAGCCATCTTCGAAAAGAGCTTAATGGTATTCGCTATTAGTCTAGGTGTTGGAAACCCACCCTTCTTCTAGGAAAGCATACAATTAGATATCGCTAAGGGTTTACACAAGGCTATGTATACGAAAACACCACTAACCTCCTTATCCACGCAAGAAAACCTGCAAGCACGAAACGGAGAAAAGGGGATAGTGAAGTAGAAGCGATTTGCCAGATAAATGGACAGTCATAGGTCTTTCCAACAGACGTGACCCCAACGGAGCCATACAACCGCAGTCCGTTCCTCATGCACACTACACCTGCACCTTCCTTCCTTCCCGCTGGTCCTCACAACATCCAGCGTCCGCCCACATCACGCCTTGGCTTTGCACTTGCCACACGGTATCGCGCGATGCAGGGCCTGCCACCACAGCACACTGCTCGCTTTTGCCGCTGCAGCAGGCAGAGCATGGACCTACGTTGGTTGGCGACTCGGGGAGCGGGATAATAAGGGAGGTAAGGGTGTATAGTGTACCCATAAACAGCGTTCCAATGCTATACAATCCATCCCCTTTCCTCGCTTTCCCTCCCCAACCGCGCGTGGCGTGCAAAACTAACAACCCAAACATTTCCTGCACCGTTTTCAAACGCGATATCTAATTCGCTTTTTCTGCAACGTTAACTACACCCACACTTACACTAGTCAGTCAGTCAGTCAGTCCATTATGGAGAATGGGGGAAAAGAGGAACGTTCCAAGCTAGGTATAAAACAAAAAGGTATAAAAAAAAGGGTCTTAGGTGACGCGCAAACTCTCTAGATGTTCCTACCTCCTACCTCCTTTAACCCCCCCCATATGCATACATATATACACGCTATAACCAATCCCAAGTCTACCTACTCGTTACATTAAAGAGCCGTGGAGACGCCGGACTGGGTTGAAGTGGAAAGGTGAAGAAATATTTGTTATTACTATACCCTCCCTCCATCAAAAGTGACGCACACACACACATCTACAGCCCCACGCAAAATAACGCCTTCGCTGGTACACCCCATGTCGGAAGAGTAACAGGGACAAAAACGGGAAAAAGCACTCGTGGAACCCCTCCCCCC